>OY755204.1:2708558-3308558 GCA_963576765.1 Draba incana | reverse complement strand
TTAGAGAGGCATGAGAAGGATAAAGATCAATCCAAAATATCAAAGGAGAGTTTGGATCTAAATCCATCTCTAGAGAAGAGGAAACTTAGGTTTTTACAAAACAAAAATTGTGTTTATAATGAAGCAAATCCGAACCGGGTCAACCCGAAACAAACCGGGTCGGATCCGGGTCAACCCGGAAAAGTCAACAAAAATACATAAAAGTCAACTGTGCGTGACCACTTGGTGTTGCTCCACTCGGTCAAAAAGCCGAGTGAGAATCATGTCCAGAA
The DNA here is from genome assembly GCA_963576765.1 of Draba incana. NCBI lineage: Eukaryota > Viridiplantae > Streptophyta > Magnoliopsida > Brassicales > Brassicaceae > Draba > Draba incana. The sequence continues at coordinate 3,308,286 of OY755204.1, read as the reverse complement.
ACCAGAGGCATTTTGGTAGGTTCACTCGGTGTCATATCACTCGGTCAGACCAAGTGGTCATGCATGCTCGGCCAAATCTTCATTCCTTTGCACTTTTGGCTTATCCTTCCATATCTATTGCATCTTCCAAGCCTCCAATGCAATTCTTTACCTCCAAGAGCTCCAAAAGTACCTAATTCAAACTAGAACAAGAACAAAGACACTCTAGGACTCTAAAAATGCAACAAAACACATTTAGACTCTAAATGCAACAAAAACATTATGAAAAACAAAATAAGCACAAGAAAATGAATGAAATTATGATACTCAAAGTGAGAAAATATATGATTATCAATACTCCTGAAAGTGGTATGTTTTGTCCAGCGAAATGCTTCATGTGTCCTTTAATTTGTGTGAAACGTGAGAGATGTAATATAACCACCACACCAACATTCTCCAATAGTTCTCGTGTCAAACTCAGACACATTTAGTCTCACCTACAAGTTTTTGTAATATCAGTTTAGAGAGTAATTAAAAAGTTTGATTGAAAAAAATGAAGAGACCTTACCGATTGTGTACTATTGCTTTCAGATGATGAGCCATGCCTCACTGTTCTTGACGTATCCGAACTGAATTGCTGTTAAATTTCTATCGTCAAAAGAGACGAATATGTTCTGTCACTGCACAACTCTTCCCATTTCTCTCCAGAGATATTTCTTAACGGCCCAACTTTCATCATTTCCATGAGTATACAAATGAGCAGGCCCGGTCCAGAGGGCAAGCCAGTGAAGCCACCGCTTAGGACTCTAAATTTAGAAGGGCATTTTTTAACTTAAAATTTTTATTATACGTATAATTATAAAAAAAATATTAATTGTTTTTACAATAATAATATTTGTAAAACCTTTTTTCAAAGTCTTTTATAATGTTGGTGGACCTTATGTTAAGAAACATGTTAATTACTTTTTAAAAGTAATTTAATTTTATTAGTTAAAATTCTAGTTTAAAAAAATAATTAAGCGATAATTCGATTATCTTTCACGCTTTCTCTTTGATCTTTTCTTCTTGGTTATTACATTGTTGCACAAGTTAAAGTCAAGGAGTATAAAGTAGATGTTTTAATCTTGTAAGTGAATTAGTTTTTGCAGATGCCAGAGAAAAAATATTCTAATCGAGAAAGACGTATAACAAATAAAGCTTATTGCATATTTTATTGACCATTCTGGTATCGTTGTTACCGCATAAAGAAGTTTTTTCGAAGTTAAAACTGAGAAAAAAAATATTTGTGGTCTACCATAATCGCAAGAGAGATTGAATAGGTTGGTTTTGCTATTGACCGAAACAAAAATGGTTGAAAAACTCGACTATGTGAGTTTAATAAATGATTTTGCAAGCAACAATGCATAGAGGACAATATTTCAAAAATAAAATTTTATTTTGCTTTTGTTTTTATTTTCTTATAAACTATTTGAATTATGAACGGGTTTACAAAGTTTTTTAGTGTTTTTTACTTATATTGCTTTTTTTTACGATATACGAAAAGGGCACATTTTAAAAAACTTGCTTAGGCACCCAAAAACATTAGACCGGCACTGCAAATGAGTATACTTTTTTTTTTTTAAATAAATTAATGACTATTTTTATCTTTATAGTATGAATCAATCAAAACAATATGACACAAGAAAAGTCTATTGAGGGAATTGTATCTAGAGAAAAGAAGAAATAGAAATAGTAGCTATGTTTTCTACGAGTGAGTCTGCACGGTTAATTTGTAATCAAGCAGCACACTACACCTAGTCCTTGTGTTACTCTGTTTTTTTTTTTTTATCATGTAAGAGCATTAGAGTTGTTGTCTATTGCTTCCAGATAACAAATCAACCGTATGTACAAGATAATACTTACCGTTTGAGTTCGTGTTGAAGATTATGATGATTATTGTGTGAGCTCTGAAAAACATTAATTGTGCGAAAGAGTTCTTCGTCTGATGATTCTTTTATCTCATCTCATATTAATGATCTCCTCAAAACGAATACGAATAGGAGAATTAACTTCTTCGGAGACAAGAAAGAAAAGAGAAATGAGATTGCCTTGGTTAAAAATTTTAAGACAATACATGCTTGAATCACTGAAATATGGAACCCTCAAGTGGCAAAACAAATAAGAAAAACAAGAAACGTCACATTTATTTATTACTTGAGAATTGAGAAATAGAACTATTTTATTTAAGAGAAAACTCGAAAACAAAGCGAACCATGCATACTACTGTTGAAAGCTACTACAAGACTTCTTGGTCAAATGTTTTCACGTTTAACCACTGTCTCGGACATTGCAACGGGGTTCACGTAGATACCAATCGATGTTAGACCGTCTGAACTGTAAGATCCAAAGAAACCACCAAACTCACGTCGATCAATTATTGTTGGATCAATTTCTACCTTCGAACAACTTGCATATTTACCATCATAACTTCCAATCGGTCCGTGCATCCCACGGTTAGTATGAAATGTCAAATTTCCGATTCCTCCATGAAGTACTACTTCTCCACTTAATCCAGTCACATATTCATCTTGATTCAGTCTCACCTGTGGTATAACTTCATTAGAGGCTTTGACTTGACAGGAGTTTAGGGGAAAAAACAATACGTACACAAAACAGAAAAGAAAAACCAATAATTACCGACAGAAAACTTACAACTCGAAAACTGTATCCCTCAGACGAGGTACCATACTTTGAAGACAAGACTAGAGCTCCATTCTCCAAGTAGGCAAACTGAATAGATCTTAAAATTTTAGAATCGAAAGAAATGTATATCTGTGAGATCATGGTGCGTCCCTTGTCGTCCCATTCAGTGTCACAATCAACTTCCCATTCGACATTACAGTTAAACCCTTCTATTGCAACGTGGTCAGTTCTGTTCACTGTTCCAACTGATCCTGCTCTTATCATCTCCATAAATAAAGCACCCACAAAGTAAAGAAGTAGATTAACGACGTTTATATAAGATATTCTCTAATCTTTTTTAAAACTATTTAATACTCGGGAACATACACTAACCCTTAAGAGTCGTCATAACTTTTATTTATGGAATCTTGGGTGCATGGCTAGACAAGTTTCCAGGTACATTGAAGAAAACCCTTGAAAATTGGGCTTAAGCAGACTCTTCGTTTGACCAAAACCAAAAGAGTCTTCATGACTCTCAATTATGGTGTTCATTGGGAGCGGGAGCAAGCTAGACAAGTTTCGAGTACATAGAAGAAAACTATTTTACATTTTTCTTGAGAAATAGTCCAATTAAATTTAAGAACCCTCGAGATCGGACTCATTGATTTTGAGGAAAACCCATTTTACATTTTTTAAATTAAAATAATGTACAGTAATGTGGTCAAATCACTCCAGAATATTAATGTTTGTGGCACAAGAAAACTCTTGTTGAGGGAATTGTTTATAGAGAGAAGACGAAATTTAAATAGATGCTATATATGTCTTCTGGATCATTTCATGTCAATCAGGAAAGACTTTCGTTACTCTGTTCTTATTAGGGAAATCCCATTTTACAATTTCGTGAGCCACAAGTTTTGGCTATGTGATTTTAGCCATGAAAGATGCACCTCTTCGTGGCTACAAAGGCAACTCAACCCTCTGATTTTGTTACTTCCATATTTCGTTTCAAATGATCAAGGATATGGAACCGTAAATAAATTGGCAAGAACAAATTCATGAATAGAAGAAATAGGACATTTTTATTACTTGCGAAATAGAAAGAGACAATGGGACAACCCTCCATTAAAGCAACTTTATTTCAGAGAAAACTCAATAACAAACCGAACAAGGCTACTGATGAACGCACGTTTCTAGGTCAAATCTTTTCACGTTTAACCACCGTGTTGGACATCGCAATGGGATTCACGTAGATACCAATCAATGTAAGATAGCCACGCGTACTGTAAGACCCAAAGAAACCACCAAACTCACGACGATCACGTATTGTTGGATCAATTTCTCTCTTGGAACCACTTCCATACGAACGATCTGAACCTCCAATCGGTCCGTGCGTCCCATGATTAGTGTGAAATGTCAAATTATGGATTGTGTGACTGTTTCTTAGTACTCCACTCAATCCAGTCACATATTCATCTTGATTAAGTCTCACCTGCGCTTAACTTACATCACATCCCTTCACAATAGCTTACTAAGAACACACAGAAAAAAAGAAAGAAAAAACAACACAAAACTTACAACTCGAAAGTTGTATCCGTCAGAGGAACCAAACTTTTCAGAGAGGACTAGAGCTCCATTCTCCAAGTAGCCAAACTGAATAGATCTTATCATGCTACTATCGAAAGAAACGTAGATGTGAGAGATCATGGTGCGTCCCTTCTCGTCCCAGTCTTTGTTGTAACAATTTTCCTCTCTGCTTCCCACTGGTCCAGCTCTTATCATCTCCATAGAAGAAGAATACAGTCGTTTAGAGAGGATATAGTATAGACACACAGAGGGTTCGACTAAAGACGTTTATATAAGATACACTGTCTTCAACACCAAGAGTCATCATAACTTTAGTATTTATGGAGTTCATTGAGAGCTAGCTAGACAAGTTTCTTAGTACATTGAAGTGAACTCTTCGTTGACCAAAACCGTTTTCACATTGTCTACGTAGTCCAATAGACACCAGGGAAATTAATAAACATTTGCACTAATACATCCCACTTTGAAGCCAGTTTCGTTCATATAATGCAAATAGCAAATCCCATATCAACCAAGAAATGAATTTCCATTTGCTCATAAAGCCAATGAGATCAAAGATTGAACTATATTTTTGTTACTTCAAGCCAAGGGAGTGAAAGATTGGAAATCGTTTCAAGTAAATAAAACGTTTTCTTCTACATTACTATGGTGGCCCTAAGATATTCAAAACAGTCAAGTGTCACTATTGAAAACGGAGGATTTTAGCTTTTCTGCTTTGGGACATGATACTAGTATTTTGTTTTGGCAGAAATTGAGGAAATAGACTTTTTATTTCTCAAACCTTGTATGCCTTATTAATAAACACCAATTTTGTTGTTTGCAAATTGCAAAATATACAGAGTTTTCTGCAGAAAAATAAAGCAAAGAAGATTTTCCTTGTACTTCAAGAAATTACAGAAGAAATTCAAAGCTCAGGCTTCATGTTCTCACATTCTTCTCGAATCGACTGGAAAAGTTGTGTTGAGAGGTAACGTTCCCCAAAGCTCGGAAACACAACCTGAAACACAATATTCATTCATCAAAATCCTATCAAACATATATGAATCAATTACTTAATTATTTTTTTATATATTCAGTGCTTTGGTGAAGTAAAGAGAGACGTTTAATTGTAAACCAAAGCAACTACTTGACAAAACAAAGGTTATATTTATACTAAGCAACAAGTATTTAAAAAAAGACCAAGGTTCATGATTTGCACATTGTGCATATATGTATAATTCGAGAAATCTATTTTTTATTATCTGGTAGTTAGTCACAGATAAGAGGAGATGTGATCAACAAAACATAGAATCCTTCTACTAATAATCAAACCCAAAATCAAGAAATAGCACGAAGAACATTGAGAACTTACTGCAATGAGTTTCCCGGCATTTTCAGGTCTTTTTGCGACCTGGATTGCAGCAGCAGCAGCAGCTCCAGAAGATATACCAACCTGAAGAAATTATAATTTTTCTTTAATCATCACAGATTTCTCAATACATACGCTTCATTTCTCCTTTGAAAACTGTTTATATTAAAAACTGAAGTCAAACAGAACTAAAAAAGGACTAACCAACAAGCCTTCTTGGAGAGCTAGTTGCTTCGCGGTTTCAATAGCTTCCTCACTAGAAATCTGATCAGAACATTTTTTCATTTAAAACCATTTGTATTTGTATGTTAACCGATAAATTAAAGAAGATAATAGTGTTTTGCATTAAGGGAAATCAAATCAACATATCGTACCGCTATATATTCATCTACGATAGACTGATCCAAATTCTTAGGTACAAATCCAGCTCCAATTCCTTGAATCTTGTGAGGTCCTGCATTTCAAAAACAAAGACATGTCAAAACGCAGGGCAACATAATAACATGTCACAAATGCAATGAAACAAAATCAATGCCTTACCAGGTTTTCCACCAGAAAGTATGGCACTTTCCGTAGGTTCTACACCAATAACCTGGTACACGTAAACATCAAGTAATTAAAATAAAACCTCTACTATTCAATTGAGCAACCTATCTCTAATTACAAAGGTTTTGAACATCTACAGATGTTAATTACCTTCAATTCAGGTTTTCGTTCTTTAATAAATCGACCAACGCCGGTAATAGTTCCACCAGTCCCGATTCCCGCAATCAATATATCTATCTTCCCTCTTGTATCTTCCCATATCTCAGGACCAGTCGTCTCGTAATGAATCTGCATTTAATCATAATATCAAAACACTAACAGATTCTTGCAGCTTACACAAATAGAACCAGAGAATCTCATAAGAAGCAGACGCAGACCTTGGGGTTCGCGGGGTTATCGAACTGTTGAAGCATGTAAGAATCAGGAGTGTTCTTCAAGATTTCTTCAGCTTTTTGAATTGCACCAGTCATTCCTTTAGCAGGTTCAGTTAACACAAGCTCAGCTCCAAACGCCCTCAAAAGAACCCGTCTTTCCAAACTCATGGACGCGGGCATTGTCAAGATAAGTTTATACCCTTTCGAAGCAGCTATAAACGCAAGACCAATCCCCGTGTTCCCACTCGTAGATTCCACAAGAACACTCTAGAAAAAAATGAAGCTTTCTCAAATCAATTCTAAACTCTTAGCGAAGAAGAAGACTCAAAATCCAAAAGTAAATACCTTTCCAGGTGTTATAAGTCCTTTTTGCTCAGCATCAGTAATCATACTATACCCAATCCTGACAAAAAAACACCATAGCAACAAAAACTCAGAATCAAAACATGAAAAATCAAATTTTGGTTACAGGAACAAACCTATCCTTGACACTGCAACATGGTTCCATGATCTCAAGCTTAGCAGCAATACTTGCAACACAACCCTTGACTATATTGTTCAAATACACCATCGGAGTTTTCCCAATAAGCTAAATCAATTCATAAAACAAACAATAACACAAGTCAAATTCACTGTTTCCTTTAAAAATAAGAAATTTTGAACACCAATTTAGCTTCTTTTTTTTTAATCTCAATCTAGATGAAATCGAAGCATTTATCTAACCTGAGCAGCGTTATCGGCGATATTGAGCCCTTCAATTCCAGCCTCGGGTTTAACAGAGACAGCTTTACAGACAACAACATCGTTACTTCTCTGGTTCTGTCTCTTGAGCTTTAAAGCAGCCGGAGAGAAATCGAAAGTCGCCGACTTTCTAGAAGATAAGAGCTCCGGCGAGTATTTGAATGGTGGGTGGCGAGAAGTCAACGGATTAAGGAGAAAAGCAGAAGAAGATGTTGCAGCCATGGCTTGAGATTTTTGCTCTGTATCTCCTTCACTTTCCCAAAAACTGTATCCACTGAGAAGTAGAGAGAGAGAGAGAGACTAGAGATGCTTCTATGCGATTAATCGCACTGTAGCTCCGAAAACGACGTCGTTTAATAAATGTGGAAATTTTTAGCAAGATTTTTTTTTTTTTTTCAATGAATGGTAAAAACCTATGTTCAAAAATTCGGCCGGCTAATCGCGGTCTGACGCTCTCCACCACAATTATTGTCCAATTAATCGATATCAGACAATCTTTTGGATTTTTTGAAAAAACTCACATTTTTCATCATTTTTAATTCAAAATCGATTAAAACTTGATAGATTTGTCATATCTTAATATTAAAAACAAAAAAAAATAAAAAAAATAAAAAATAACGTGAGGAAATTGAACATATATAGCGGCTAGGGTTGCATAAATCATTTTTTTTTATGAAGAAGACGAGGACAATTTATGTATAATTAGTCTCATCGTACCACCAGACTATCTTAACTTATTTATATTTATCTGCAAAAATAATATATTCATATATACTATATTTCCTTTAAAATATATAAAACTAATCCCCGATTAATTCCCATTTAATCTCTGATTTTCTTATTAATCGTTAGGCATACTTCGACTGCCCGATTAACGTGTAGCGAATTTTTGAACATTAGTAAAAACAGAGTATGTAAAGAATGGAAGAGACTTTGAAGAAAGAAAAAAACAAACATTTTGTGATTTGTCTTTTATCTCAAAATCTCACCAACCTACTAGTCAATATGGAGCACATGTTCTTCTTGATCATCTAAGCCTTACCAACTCCCAAAGGTCAAAATAGAATCTTTCTGGATCTTTGCTTTGTTTGATTTCTGTGTAGCTGTTAAAGTTATTGCAAAGTATCAATTTTTAGTGCATAAAGATACTGAAAGAGCCGATTCTGTGATTCTGTTACATGGATCCTCAAACCCAAAACAAAACCTTAACCTAGATTGAAATTTGGGATTTTGGCACATCTCTGAACTTTGGTCAGTGTAAGTTTTTTTATCTGATTCGATAAAAAATGATTAATTTGGTCGATTCTTCTGACTTGATGCATGTTTCTGGAATTTGTTAATTGGTCACTGTTCTTGCTTTGTTGATTTGACTCTTCCATTTCTTGATTAATAAGATCAATGAATTGTCTTATTTGATAATTGTTTGATTAGTCTTCCATGATAAGTAATGAGATAGTCATAGTTTGTTTATTTGCTCTAATTGCAGATTAGAATTTGCTGTTTAGCTCGGTGTAATCTTCAAGAGGTTCGTTCCTGTTGTATTGGACTGTGTTCGGAGAAGGATCGAAGATGTCGTCGGACAAGAAGAACCTTATAGAAATCTTGGAGGAAGGTCGCAAAGTCGATGTAGTTAAGTACATCGATTACGTGAGTGCTCCTCAAGCCGGTGCGATAGCGACATTCTCGGGGACTACAAGAGACATGTTCGAGGGTAAAACAGTGTTGGAGCTAAGGTATGAAGCGTATGTACCAATGGCCACACGATGCCTCGCCTCGATCTGTACAACCGCTAGATCATCTTGGGATATCTACAAGATTGCGGTTGCTCACCGTCTAGGACCAGTTCCTGTTGGAGAAACCAGTGTGTTCATCGCAGTCTCGTCTGTTCACCGTGCAGATGGTTTAGATGCTTGTAAGTTCTTGATCGATGAGTTAAAAGCAACGGTTCCGATATGGAAGAAAGAGGTGTACACTAATGGTGAGATTTGGAAGGAGAATACCGAGTTTATGGAGAAGAGACTGGAGCTTGCGGAGAAACGAGACAGCTCGGTGAAGAAACCTGCGGTTAAAGAACATAGAAGAAATTGCTGTGGAAGTAAAGTTAGAGTACAAGAAGATAAAGATGACAACAATTCTTCTTCTTAGATTACTTATAGCAAAGAGCAATGTTTTGGTTTTTTTTCTCTCAATAAACAAAATGTCTTAAGCACATTCCAAACGAGTTGCAAAACGTTTCACAGCTTTAAATTTCAGATCTCTCCGAGGTAGATATCTTTATCGCTACTGCAAGATCCAATGATAGGTTCGGTCGGGTGAAAAACGCACTCGTTGACCGAGCCTTTATGTCCCGGGAGCTTATACAGAATGTCCCGACTTGTTGTGTCCCATATATGAACCATACGGTCTGCGCTACCAGCAGTGACTTTAGTACCATCAGGTGACCATGAACATTTCAGTAGATTCTTCTCAAAGTTGTGTTGATGCCCTGCAAAGACCTTTACACATCGGTTTGTTGGAGCGTAAGGACGCATATCCCACACGCAGAGCTTACTGTCCATTCCATTAGTGAGAAGGTAAGAACCGTCTGGACTCAAGCTCATACCAGTGATCGTATCTTGATGACCCTCGAGCATCATAGTGGCTTCGCCTTTTCGCAAGTCCCAAACTTTGACATCATTGTCTACGCCACCGGTGAAGATCTTATCCGCTGCATCAGAGAAACTTACAGCTGTGATTTGGTATTTATCGGGGAAAGTTTGAATCGCTCCTCTTTGACGCATATCCCAAAGCTTAGCAGTTCCATCATCGGATCCACTGATGATAAGCGGTGGTCCTCTACGTGTAGGACAGCACGAATTCACAAACGACGAATGTTCAGCCATCTTCTTGATTTGCTTTCCAGTTTCAACATCCCATGCCCTTACGGTTTTATCCGGGCTAGCTGATACAATCTGAGAGCCATCGCTAGTCCAATGAAGATCAAGGATAGCATTCTTGTGGCCTTTCAAAACCATGAAGTTCTTGCAGTCACCGTGAACTCTCCAAAGGAAAATCTCTCTATCGTGAGATCCAGACGCAATTACAGTACCAGCTGGGTTGAACTTCATGGTGTAGACAGCACTCGCATGTCCAGTTAGCAACATGATTGGCGCTTCCAAGCTCGATGTCCGTTGATTGCCATTGGGACCAGGTCCTTGAGGAGCACCGTGTGGGACAGTTGACCACTCCATCGGCCTAGGACCTGACAAAGCGGTCTCATTCTCTCTTGACATGATTTCCATCTTCTTAGCTTCTGGTTAGAACCTGGATTCCACAAGGAAACAAATTAGCACATTAATCAAAACTATATCAATATTCTCAGAGCTATGAAGCTTCACAGATATCAAAAACTTCAGGCCATTACTCAATATAGCACACAAAAAGAAAATACTAAACACCAATGAGTATCAAGTAATCTACACATTCCAAGTAAAGCTAACCAAATCAACAAATTGCAATATTTGCTCTAGAGTTAAACATGTAAAAAAATAATCAATCAAGCTAATACTAGAGTCTCTTTTCGTTTTCCCTATAAGCTTGAGATCAAAACCGCAAGGGGATAAATCCAGATATTGAAGAAGCATCAGAAATTGAGATCTAGTAGAAATCGAAACACACATACCTAATAAATCTCCAATTTCACAAAAAAACAGTGACGAGGTGAAGAAAAAGAAGCTTAGTGGAGACTAGATACCACGATTTTAGCAGAAAGACTTGAGAGAACGAAATTGCTTAACAGAGAAACCCTAAATCGTTCGCTACGGAGGAAGAAATTACGTACCGGAGTCAAATGAGGACAAGAGATCAGAAAAAGTTCGGTGTCGCTGACAAATTTACCAGAGAGTAAAGCTCGCGAGGAAGAAGGAGGAAGTGATTCAGAAAAGCGTCTTCTATATCTCGGTATATAATTTGTTAAAATATTGACAAGCTCCTTATATTTTAAAGTTATTCTAGAATTAGCCCCATACTAAGTTTCAATCAGAATAACCCATTACCAAAACAAGTGTAAACGTAATTCTCCATTTTTCCTGATTGATTTTCGATAGCCAAACCTTATAACAAGCATTATTATAATAATTTTGAGAACTTAACACAAAGTTAAGAACATCAAAACCATGTCCTGACCAGAGATGGACATTTTCTTGTTTAACCACTTGTTTTGGGGACTAAAAACAGATGCTAATCGATGAGCTACATACTGTGAAACAAGAACTTGGAAGATAAAAATAAACAACAGGTTTCGATGGACGTATTAAGCGAGTGAAGATCAGACTTTCGATGGAACCTTGGGGTCGGTCTCGACACGCTTTTGGTCTTCAAACTTGTCTATAGCCGTTTGAAGCTCGTCGGTGCCACCAACAGCCCTCATTGTGTAGAAATATACCCCGAAAACGAAAGTTGTCAAACCACCCGCTACAACCATGTTCTTGCTTTTTGGGCCGAGAAAACTCAAATGTGGAAAGCCAGCCATTGTGTCTAAGTCTTAAAACCTGCAAGATTCAAGAAAGTGTAAAAAGTGTCACATGCTATAGAAAGGAGACCCATTTATCAGAAGTATTAGCTTGCTAATGTGAATAGGATGAGTAACAAGAGTGAACAATGAAGCATCTACATAACAACTTTCAACATTGCAGAAATGAGAATCCAGAAACCTTGAGGCATCATAGAACATCGATATATACTGTTCATATAGTGAAAACATAAGTTTCTAAATAAAGAATGATCCAATTGATATTGCTCAAATTTTGAATTCATTACACAATATAACACTCGAAAAGCAAATACTAAACACCAACAATATCAAGAAACCTGCAAATCCTAAGTAAAGCAAACAAAAGAAACAGATTGCAATATTTGCTCTTTGATTTTACGTGGTAACCTCCTTTCTAGAGTTAAACTTTTAAAAAACAATCAATCAAGCTAACAACAAGCTAATACTGGAGTTTCTTTTCGTATTCCCTATAAAAAGACACTTGGAGTTGAGCTTGAGATCAAAGCCGCAAGGAGATAAATCCAGATATCGAAGAAGCATCAGAAATCGAGATCTCTCTCTTTATCGATCATGGTTTTGAACTATTAACAGCAAATCTAGTAGCTAAAACACGCATTGATATCGATATATTGTACATTCTAGCAGTGAGACTCCAGAAGCCCTGAGGCATCGCATTACATTGATATATTGTTCATGTAGTGAAAACAGAAAATTCTAAACTGATTAAATACAAAGAACTGTTATAGCTCTTACAAGAACTACTATGCCAAGATAAAGTAGCAGCAGAGCAAAGAGCAGAGAGATCAAAAGATGAGTAAGATCATGATGTGAACAAGTGAAGATTGCAAAACATTCCAGCAAAACCAGAACTGTTCTTTTGCGTTGTACTGGAGACTCCAAGTTCCCATCTTTCATGTCCAATGAGATACAAGTAATCATGATTCATGTGTATAAGTTTTACCATATTTGTTCATAAGTTCACTACAAACGGTGCAAATCAGATACTTTTAACTTCCCTTTAACGAATCCAAATCAATAATCAACCAAAATCAAATTCAAAGCAGAAACAAAGAAAAATGCATCCACAAGCTAACATCTTTAGCCAAAGTTTCCATTACTCAACCGGAAATGCTCAAAACGAGATCAACATGCCCAAAATGAAAGCACATAACATCGATAAAAATAATAAACCCAGGGATTGAAAAAGCATCAAAAATCGAAATCTCTCTCACATACCTAATCCATCTCCAATTTCACAGAAAACCATACATAGATCGCTAAGGGGACAGATAATTACGTACCGGAATGAAATGAGGACGAGAGATCAACAAAAAAGCTCAGTGTCGTTGCGAAACTATCGGAACCCTAAACCCAGAGAGAAAGCTCGCGAGGAAGAAGGAAGAAGAGATTCAGGAAACAAGCCGTCTAGAGTTCGACTCCAAGTGCTGACACCGACATTCAATGTTTTATTTTGTTGAATAGTGATAAGATCCTTGTACTTTTGGAATAATATCAAAACGAACCCCATATTGTTTTTAATACAAATTACACCATAATTGTGATTGCTTCAAATTCCTAGATTTTTTTTGTTTGTAATTTAGAAATTTTATCTGATTACCAAATAATACAAACTCCTCCAATTATTAGTATGTTTTACTTCACTAAGTTGTAATTAATAGCTCTTTCGCATATTTGTTATAACGTTTGTCGTTTACTGCTATGTATCCTAACCGTATTTTGAATTACGTTTTTAATATAATCAACCAGACGACAAAAAAATAAGCTCTTTTCAAATGTTGTATTATGTTTTTACATGTGTTTATACGTAAAAAAAAAAATCAAAGATCTTTCATGTTACGAAGATGAATGCAAAAGTACAACCAAACAAAAATAAAAACCGCAAAGAACATCAATGATTTAGCAGCTCATAATTGCGATTGTTTCGTATTTTAACCTCATTCAGACAATGATTACAAAATTTCTCGGATTATTAATGTGTTAATTTATTAAATTTGTAACTAATATTTTTCACATATTTATTATAACGTTTGTCGTTTGTCATTTGCCGGCATTCTCAACGGTATTTTAAATTGTGTTTTTGATATAATCAATCAGACGACAAAAAATAGCTTTTTCCGCATATCGTATTTTGCTTTTAGACGTGTTTAAACATAAAAATCAAAAATCTTCCAACATAACATGACTGTAAAAGTACAACCAACCTATTAAAAAAAAAACAGCTAAGAACATCAATGATTTATTTAGTAATTACAGTTATTTTCTGATTTGTTTTCACCCAACATTCACACTAGGTACCGTTGTTAATTCAAAACCTTATCATTACTCAAAACCAACGAATCTGTTTGTCCAATTAAGAAATCACAGCAAATTAGTTCCCGATTTGTAAAAAAATTAACACAATTAAACTTCAAAATTTTTAAATTTTCTGTTTAATGATATACTTACTATAAGTCAAAACAAATTCATTTTTAAAATATAGTATTTAACAGTGTTTACATCAACAGTGATACATACGCACATGAGTTTCTCTTCTTCTTCTTCTTCCTCTTCTCTCTCAGATCTATTTTGACCTTAAAAACCAAAGAAAATCAATTTCCTTTCATTCATTCACTCTCCTCATTAAAATCGAGTTTTTTTTTTCCAATTTTCTCAATCCACACAAAACCCAACAACTATTTCTTCTTCTTCTTCTTCTCCGGCGTGTTCATGGACGGTGGTACAAATCAACCGGCGGCTGATACAGAGATGACGGAAGCTACCGGCGGTGTTTCCGCGGCGGCTCCGGCTAATCCTTCTTCTCAGATGCCTGGGATTGAGAATATTCCGGCGACTCTTAGCCATGGTGGTAGGTTTATTCAGTATAATATATTCGGTAACATCTTCGAGGTCACCGCTAAGTATAAGCCTCCGATCATGCCTATTGGAAAGGGTGCTTATGGAATCGTTTGGTAACAGAAAATTTCTCGATTCTTTTTATCTCAATTTTGATTTTTGCGAAATGAAATCATAATTTTTTTGTTGATTGGGTTTGGTAAAGTTGCCAACTTTCATCGGAAATTTCCATAAATTTTGATTAATTCCTAATTATCATTTGGAGCTCTAATTTGATTATTTTAGGTTTGATTTTTATCCTTTTGTGGTTTTTGATTTTTGCAGTTCTGCTATGAATTCCGAAACTAACGAGAGCGTTGCGATTAAGAAAATTGCAAACGCTTTTGATAATAAGATTGATGCAAAAAGGACTCTCCGTGAGATTAAGCTGCTTCGTCACATGGATCATGAAAATGTTAGTTTCTTTCTTTATCATTTCATAACTAAGAATCATGTTTAGATTGTTGTGTATGTTAATTGGGTTAGTGAATGAATGTGTTGCAAGCTAGTTGATCATTTCCATATCTGAAGATTTGAGAAATATACATGAATGTTGAGAGTATTGTGCATGCATTTGTTTCGAAAATGTTATGGCTGGTTTAGCGGGTATTTAGAAGAATGATCATTTCCATCTACGTCAATCGCGAAATGTACATGAATGTTGAGAGTATTGTGCGTGCATTTGTTTCGGATTTGATATGGAACGTATTTAGAAGTTTGATCATTTCCATCTATGTCGAATGATCTTTGAACAGCCAAGTAAAACTGTGTCGTTTTATTTACAACTAATTGAACAATTAACATTTGTTGTTATCAGATTGTTGCAATCAGAGACATAATACCGCCACCGCTAAGAAACTCTTTCAATGATGTTTACATCGCGTATGAGCTAATGGACACTGATCTTCATCAAATCATTCGGTCCAATCAAGCTTTATCCGAAGAACACTGCCAGGTTTTCGATTATGAGATTGTTTTTTCACCTATAAACCGACTTTAGACGCAGACTAACTCGTCTTTTCTCTGTTGTGCAGTATTTTCTTTACCAGATCCTCCGTGGATTGAAGTACATTCATTCTGCAAACGTGCTTCACCGTGATTTGAAACCGAGCAATCTCCTCCTTAACGCAAACTGCGACTTAAAAATCTGTGATTTTGGGCTAGCTCGAGTCACTTCTGAGAGTGATTTCATGACTGAATATGTTGTCACAAGGTGGTACCGTGCACCGGAGCTGCTTTTAAACTCCTCTGATTACACTGCAGCTATCGATGTTTGGTCTGTTGGCTGTATTTTCATGGAGTTAATGGACCGTAAGCCACTCTTTCCTGGTCGAGATCATGTTCATCAGCTTCGCTTGCTCATGGAGGTAAGTAGTAACATTTCTAATTCGCTCAAAGACTCGAAATCGCGTGGTAAACAAACATATTGGTACTATTTTCTTGCAGCTCATAGGAACTCCATCAGAAGAAGAGCTTGAGTTCTTGAACGAAAATGCAAAGCGTTACATAAGACAACTTCCAATGTATCCTCGCCAATCCATCACCGATAAGTTTCCAAATGTGCATCCTTTAGCGATAGATCTTATCGAGAAGATGTTGACATTTGATCCTAGACGCAGAATCACAGGTCAGAATCCAAGTCCAATGTATAGTTAAGGAATAGGGAGTTCTTGATTCTTTACTACGTAGTCCTCACATCTTCTTGATTTTCTTGATTCAGTTTTAGACGCGCTTGCACATCCGTACCTGAATTCACTGCACGACATAAGCGACGAGCCAGAGTGCACGATACCTTTCAACTTCGATTTTGAGCAACACGCTCTCTCGGAGGAGCAGATGAAAGAGCTCATCTACCGTGAAGCGCTTGCTTTCAATCCAGAATATCAGCAATAGTTCGAAGAGCAGCATTTGGGATCTGGTTGGGCTTGATTTGGACAAAGATTCTTAAAAAGAGGAAGAACCATTTGTTTGTGTTATGTGTATACTTGTGAGAGATGATTGGGATGGAGCTCAAACTTAATTTTACGTCTTCTGGATTTTTTTCTCTGTTTTTGTGTAATTTGCCATCATTTCTTGTTGCAATTATTAAGACTTAATCATATCAGAAATAGTTTCATGTGTCAAGATTATGTGATTACTGAATGCAGTATAACAAATTGTTGCAAAAAAAATATTAAGAACTATAAGTATTGCAGAGAAGATGAGTTTGAAGCAAATTATGTTTTCAGGTAAAAGAAACAGAGTACTTGATGAAGACAAATTCCAGGTCTTGAAATGTGTCAACTCTTAAGGTTGCCAAAGAATTTCGATAGCGGTACAGGACCATCAGCGTCTTCCTTACTTTTGCTCGAGTGCTTGCTTCTAGAGCTGTGTTTCTTATCCCTTTTTGATTTTTTAGAACTTGACCTTGATCTTCTAGATTCCTCCTCATCACTACTAGATGATTCTGAGTGTTTCTTGTCCCTTTTTGATCTTTTAGAATTTGACCTTGATCTACTAGAAGACTCCTCATCACTACTTGATGATTCTGAGCTTGAGTCAGATGATCCCCTTCTTGAATGCTGCAAAATCAGAAACACACAATGTACAAGTTAATAGAATCTAATCTACAACATTACACAAGATGTTCAAATTAAACTTGATGCAGCCACTTGTAAGCACCTTTCTCTTTTTGCTTTTGTTTTTCTTCGAATCTCTGTCCTTTCTGTCGGTATGATCTTTCTCCTTCCGATCTGTAATAACAAAGGGCACGTTAGCGAAAATTGCGGATTGTATGACATTGAAGTTGATCATATATGCGTACCTTTTTTGGATTTATCGGTAGAAAAGTTCCTTCCCTTGGAGAGCTTCATTGCCCTTTCAGCATCAAGCTGAGCTCTATACTCACGCATCAGTTTATCGGTATCTGCTTCAAGCTCCCCTTGTCTCAATTCTTCTTCCTAAGAGACCGGTCATGTAAAAGTGTTATAAAGTGAGAAACATTCTCTTATCTACCATAAAACACAATGCAAAGAACCTGTTCAAGATAAGAACCCCTAAATCATTTAAATCAGCTTTACCAAATAATCAACTTTCAATAACAAGACATTAATGTTCCTAACCTCTCTAGCATCAAAAAACAAACATCGGTTTATCGATCAGAAGCGTTACCTTTTGCTTGTTCTTATATTCTTCCCAAGTAATTGTGTGTGTAGTCTTGAGACTAGCCAAACGAGCAGCATGCCACTCTGGTGTATGAAATGAACCATCCACCTGCGACTCGCCTCATCAGAAATGTTTTGGTAACCATAAACAAATGAGCCCTATGAAAAAGTACATTTTGATTTTTGAGCATCCACATAATTTTGCTATGCTTTGAGATTGTACTAAATGCTTCAATTTCAACACAATTCACAAACTCTTGATTTGAATGTATACAAGATCTGATTCTATACTAACAATTCATCATCTCCAAAACTAACTAGTAAAGATCTCAGACAACTACAGATTCTAGCTAAACACTAACACTCTGTTTCAATCAGTAACCTAATTCTAGGGCAAACAAAAAGCTTGAGAAACCCAATTACACAAAAATCATCAATTTCAAAACGAAATCTAATTGGAACACAAAAATCATCAATGGGTTGGTATGAAAAGGTACAAACCATGCCGTCTTCGATTTCATTAGGTGCGTCGGAGCTAGAGCCAACTCTGGCTCGTTGCATAGCCTTGTAACCTTGGTTCTTCCCCATCGTCGGAAAGATTGAGAATTTCTTCCGGTAGAAGAAGGAGGAGAATTGAAATTCCTGGAGATTGGTAAGTTTTGAGGATTTTTCTTGTGTAATCAATCTTTTAGGGTTTGGTATTAACGGTCTAAAGAGAGAGAATTTAGGGATCGATTTGAGAATGCGAGAGAGAGAGAGAGACCTTTGAGGCCAAACCTAAACGAAGATGGATGGTTTAATTTTAATTTTAATTTTAAAAAAACCTATCCTCTGTATTAAATCAGAAAAAAAAAACAAATCTAAATCTTGAATTAAAAATACCAGACTTATTATATATTCAAAAACAAATATGGGACAGATTATTCGACTACCTATTATTTGACAAATTAAATTCCTTAAGAATAGTGAATCACATAAAAGTATATAAAATTTATGAAAAATTGCCAAATTTTCAGGAAATATCCTAAAGGATCATTCCGAAATTATTTACATAAATTTATAACAGTTTAAGAAATGATTTTATCTATCCAAAAATTTCTCAAAAATTTCATGTTACCGTATTTATTATCTTCTTTATTAACATAAACAAACACTTAAAAAAAAAAACATTACCTATTTCTGACTATTTAGTAAAATCACACCTGACCTCATGTATTAAAATTCAAGTATAACTAGAAAAATATGACAACTTGGTGTCATACAACTATATAGTGAAATAGCCCATATGGTTTATTAATGGGCCTAAGTTCTAGTCCTGTCATGATAGTGTTTTTCCAAATGATACCAAATTTGCACGAGCTTATTTTGACAAAATTTGGGAACATATAGCCTTTTTAATTTTCCCACATTTTCTATTTTCCACTTTTGTTGGAAAAAAAGAACTAATCATTTTTGGTGAATTATTGGAATGAAACCAAACGCAAATATTAGAGCACTTGGTTTTGGCTTTTTTCTCTATTTTGTGCTACTTTTTCTCCTTTTTAATTTAATTCTTCTTTTACTTTTTTCCCACAAAAATATAATCCTATGCAAAAGATTTTCCTTTCACGTCGTTTTAAGCACGATTCACCCAAAAAGGTACAATTTCTCGCATACACCCTCCAAAAGTTGCTTGTAATATGCTTTTTCAGTATAACTTATTCAATTACTTACTTGAATAATTTGAAAATCCCTCGCTTTCACTCACTGACAATAATAATAAGTTCCTTTTACTTTCTTCTGTAATTTCAAAATGTGAATACTTTATTTTGTCAACCTACTTTATTTTAATTTTTCAATACATAAATCATAGCTTAAGAATAAACTTCAATAGACGACAAACAAAAAAAAAATCAATACAAAACGTACGCAAAAAAATAATCACGTTTTTGAAAATCAACAATGAATATTTGATGGAGATTTTTCATATATCATTTGTACAGTTAGGTTTGTATCATTATATGACTTGATTATGGTGTGTATATAAAAAGTCTTAGTCGAAATGGTAACATCGTAATTAAAACAGCTATTTACGTAAGTGGGGTTTTTGTCCAAACTGGAGCAGGCGATAGCCGGTGACGAAGAAGCTTAACAAACAGAGAGAAAACTGACACGTGTCGGTAAGAACAAGCTTCTGGATTTGCGTGATTCACGGGTTTACAGTAAAATGCTACTCGTCGTCTAGCTCTGTACGCTCTTTTCTTGCTCAGTTTTTGTTGCTCAGACTATTTCTCACCGACGATTCTGTTATACGTCATCGTTTTGGTTCCCTTGTATATATTTAGCCTTTTACCCTGAGGATACAAAACATTATTAAAATAATTAGCTCGATGGTGGTTACAGTGAATCACTTTGGACAAATGGAATGTCTTGCTTCGCTATAAATATTTTAGTGTGTAATCAGAGGTTTTATATGAGTATAGTCAAACTTTATTGACCTAGTAACTGGTTTGGACTAACTTCGGATTAACATATGTTAAAAATGTGGTTAATTGTGGAATTGGAGAAGTAAGAGATGTGGAAATTTGAAAACAACATTAGTAAAAAGAGGTAAAAAGTGAAACTTCCTAAAAGATGAAAGAAGAGAATCTTTGGAGAAGTGGCAAATGATGCAAATCCCAACACTTTTTGTTACTTGTAATTATATACTACCACAGTCTCTGTGTAAATAGCTTTTTTGTATAAAAATATGAAAATCTTCTTTTTTGTTGGTTAATGATAAATGAAATCTTCTCTCATACTAATTTTCCAATCTCCTCATCATTTCCCACTCTCCATATAGTCCCATTTTATGTTCTAGTTATGAATTTTCTAAATAAAATTTAGGTTCTCATTGATAACTTATAGTAAAATAGTATAATAGCGTCTAGTCCTCGATTTAGACGACATTATGACATGACGTAGTTTAATATTCAGGACGTTAGAACATTACACATCAAAACAGTGAAAACACTAGGCCAAATGTTTTTTTTTTTTTTTTTTTATAACCCAGGTGTTCGAGCCCTCTAGCGTCTAACTAGGAGTCCCGACTAGCACCGAACCGTAAGGCCTAGTGTGTTTCCTGGAAGCCTGCAGCCGCTATGTAAATTCCGCAGTGGCCAAGCGTCGAATCCGGGACCTTATTGGGAATTACCTCCCTCAAGTACCACTAGGATACAACCACATGGTATACTAGGCCAAATGTTTCCTATCAATGTACTAGTATTTAGCAACTAAATTAAATTCTTTTTGTTTTCCATAACATTATTTTAGTTTATTCATAATTATTAATACCGCCCGAATTTTATTATCCATTATGATATTTTTTTTTGGTCGGATTATCCATTATGATATTGATCAAAGCTTTGATTTAATTTAGCATAGACAAAAAAATGCATTTAGTTTCATAAAGAGGTACGGTTGTTGCTCATTTATCAAATTTAAAGTTTTGACATGTTATCGACAATAAATGTAGATTAGTACCTCCGACCAAAAATCAAGTGCCCATTTTGCATTATCACAAATTTGTTGAATTGTGTTGAATATACTGATTGAAGCCATTAATTGGTTGAAGTGAAATGCAATGTCGTTGCAGACTTCATCGAATACATGAGCCAAATGATTAAAAAACCTATTTCTGCACAATAATTGCATGTTATGCATAATTAGAGTTTTTTTTTTTGAACTTCGAAATTCCGACCGAAATCTTAATCTTCATGGCTCCGGAGTCTGGACTCGAACTAGAGACCTCTTCTCACTTTTAATAAGAAGAAAACTACTAAATCAAACTACTAGATCAAGAACCACTTGGTTATGCATAATTAGACCTGGTTAAATGTTTTGAAAGATTTGTTCGTCGTGGTGCATCATGCATGGTAATGCACTTCACCATGAGCTTAGTGCATGGAAAACCGTTTATTGTGAGCCATTGTGATACATGTAAATTTGTTCGACGTGAAGTCGTTAATGGAACTCTGCATTACTTTGCATTGTATTCTAGTTAGCAGGAAAAAAAAAAAAAACCCTTTGCATTGTATTCAAGTGCTTCCGGTGATAACATTCGTTTGTCTTGGATGTAACATTTTTTTTTTTTTTTGGTAATCTGAAATTTTCCATTAAAACGAGGGTGGGATTCATTGGTGAAATACAAAGATGGATTACAAAGACCGACTGTCAATGACATCGGCACCATAAGGCCACAACATGGCGAACAAACTAAAGCATAGAAATACACTACTCCACTTCAAACAGATTGATAATTAGCCTAGAAATAGCCTAAGACTCATGAGAAAAGATTGAAGCAAATCCTTATAAAACAAACATAAATCTGGGCCTAGAAGAAACACCTATATGGATACAAATGAAACTCCTCCTTGCCATGGTTAAATACGGATCTGTCGCAACCCATACCTCCTGTAATTGCTCCGGCGAGCCATCTGAGGCGGAAAAAAGCGAACAAACCTTGAGAACATTTTTTTTTCACATACAGTATATTGGATCCATATTTTTAATTAGTTGAGAAGATATGATTTTCTTATTAAATAGTTTGCTTTGAAATGTTGGTTACTGAAATGAAATGTTTTGTTTTGAACTATTTTTTTAGTTCTAAAGTTAATATAAAAATGAATACTACTTTAAAACACACAAAATTTAAAGCATGAGTGCAAATTTTAATATACAAATCAGGATTTATGCTATGTTTAGGTTTATAATTTGTAAACGATGTCTTGTAAAAAAGTGTTATCTTAGTTTTTTTGAATAAAAGCATTTACCATGCATTTTTTTTTCCAACTTTTTAAAGCTATTTTGATGTGGATACTATTATTTATATTTATATCGTTTCAGTAAATTCGGTTTCTTTATCATGGAAACGTGGCTGTTTGGAAGAAAATGTTGACTTCGCGGCTTCGCCATACAGTATTTAGTTCAGTACAGAAGATTTTTATGAGCCATTAAATTTTAACTATTCCAACAAATTAAGTAGTCACATATCCTTACATTCTCAATATCTTTACATTACTCAACTATAAAAGTAAGTCTAAAGTACTAGTCTGAGTACAAAACAAGAAGAAGAAAAACGAAGAAAAAGAAACTATAGATGTTCAACTAATTGTGGTAGTAAAGGAGTCACAGACTCACAATCAACATCTTTAAATCTTACTAGAAGATGATAATTAATTAATTATCAAAGATATGATTCTTATTATTACGTCTTAATCTTCAAAAACCTGATTAAAATCCATTGTTACTAGTTGAAGAAAACCTTTGTTGGGAAAAGCTGTCCATTATTAACACCAATGATTATTATCGAAAATCGAATTATCTAACAAATTGGTCCAACCCAACAACATTTACTTATTTTTGAGAAAATTTATTACTTGATAGATTTACAGATAAGAACTTTAAAGCTTTCTGGATAAATAAATATAACGTGGAAATAAATAAAACACAAACTACCATTTGTCAAATCAACTCAAAATAATCAAATTTATAACACCTACTTAATTTATTCCCTCCAATTTCTCTCTAAAAATCTCCTCGTAAAGACCAAACCTTTTTGTTTTTCTCTCTCTCTTCATCGATCAAACCAATAGCCTCACTCTCTCTCTTTTCTCTTCAATGTCAGATTTTGATTGCCACAACAACCCCAAGCCCTAAAACCAGGTGTGTGAAAATGACTAAAATACCCTTCTTCTTCTTCCTCTTGACTACTCTGTTTTCCTCCTCCGACGCCGATCAACGTCTCCATTCTCGTCACTTACTCCATCAACCATTTTTCCCGGTCATAACCGACGCTCCACCACCGTATCAACCACCGTCTTCTTCCTCCGAACCACCGTCGCCTTCCCCACACAAACACCACCACCACAAGAAACACCCGGAGACAACACAACCACCACCACCACCGCACGAGAAACATCTTTTCTCCTCCGTCGCAACTCCCCCACCGTCTCCGCCGCATCCAAACTCATTTTTCCCATCTTCCGACCCAACCTCCACCGTCTCCCACCCACCACCACCACCTCGTCCGTCCTCACTCCCAACTTTTCCCGCCAACATATCATCCCTCCTCTTCCCAACACACAACACAAACCCAAAACCTCACAAAACCCGCCACATCACTAAACTCATAACCATAACCGCCTCCGTCATCTCCGCCGCGAGTCTCCTCTCTTTATTCGCCGTCTTCATAATCTTCCTCCGTCGTACTCGCCGCCACCACCGTCGCCTCTCCTCCCCTGCTTTCGACACTAAATCCACCAGATCAGACTCTCTTCAGCTCTTTAACGGAGCTCCTTCCGATAAACAACCACCCAAGTACGCTTCTTCACACACTTCCTCTGAGTTTCTCTACTTAGGTACTTTGGTTAACTCACGAAGTACCGGTTTAGATAACCAGAAATCTCCGGTTAATGTAACCGGAGTATTGGAATTACCCGCTCCTCCTCCTGCTTCTTCCTCTTCTTCTTCTTCTTACTCACAGTATCATAAACTTGGCTCGCCGGAGCTTCGTCCTCTTCCTCCTTTACCAAAGCTTCCAACTTTCTCTCCGATTTACCAAAGTCGTGAACAGTTAAACCCTAAAAGACATGACTTTGACGGAGACGAAAACGAAAACGACGAGTTTTACTCTCCGAGAGGTTCTTCCGGTCGGAAACAGAGCTTAACGAAGGATTCTGATCTTGATCAGAGTAATTCTGTATCGTCGTTGAATGGTTCTCCGGTAATAAGTTTGAGGCCTAGTTCGGTTAGTCCTAGTCTAAACGACGGCGTTTCGAGCCGGCCTGTTCCAACAAGGCCTCCTCCGCCTCCTCCAACTATGACGATGTCGCCGGAGAAGAAAGAGGAGAGTTTGAAACCAAAGTTGAAGGCTTTACATTGGGATAAAGTTAAAGCTAGCTCGAGCCGTGTTATGGTGTGGGACGAAATCAAAGGAAATTCATTTCAGTAAGATAATTCGAAATCTGTGATCTTTTACATTTGGTTCAATTGTGTGTGTATTTTGATTAAGATATGTGATTCTTGTGGGTTTTGTGTAGATTGAATGAAGAAATGATAGAGACATTGTTTAGGGTGAATGATCCAAGTTCAAGAACAAGAGATGTAGGTGTTGTTCAATCTGCGAATTCGGAGAATCGGTTTCTTGATCCAAGAAAGGCGCATAACATTGCGATTTTGCTTAGAGCTCTTAATGTAACTGTCGACGAAGTATGCGAAGCTCTCGTGGAAGGTGAATACATAATTCTTACTCTATTGTTTGCTTATGCTTAAGTTTCCATGTCGAATTTCGAAACTTGCTTATGTTACTTTAACATTTTATTGTTTATGAATTAGGCAATTCGGATACGTTAGGACCCGAGCTACTCGAATGCTTGCTTAAGATGGCTCCTACGAAAGAAGAAGAGGATAATCTTAAGGAGCATAAAGATGAATCTCCTTCTAAATTAGGACCCGCAGAGAAATTCCTGAAAGCATTGTTGAACATTCCTTTCGCCTTCAAGAGGATCGATGCAATGCTTTACATCGTCAATTTCGAATCAGAAATCGAGTACATTAAAAAATCATTCGACACCGTCGAGGTATAACTTAACTTTACTTTGTCCTTGTATTGTGCTTAGAAACAGAACATTAATACGTGTTTGATTGAACTTTCAGGCTGCTTGTGGCGAGTTAAAGAACACTCGAATGTTCTTGAAGCTTTTGGAAGCGGTGCTTAAGACCGGGAACCGGATGAATGTAGGGACTAATAGAGGTGACGCACAAGCTTTCAAGCTCTACACGCTTTTAAAACTCGTGGATATTAAAGGTGCGGATGGCAAAACCACCTTGTTGCATTTCGTGGTTCAAGAGATCATAAAATCCGAAGGAGCTCGTGTTTCTTCTACTCCGACTCAAAGCCCAACAGGCGATAACATAGCCGAGTTCCAAGACGATCTAGAGCTCAAGAAACTCGGGTTACAAGTTGTTTCAGGACTCAGCTCTCAGTTAATAAACGTCAAGAAAGCAGCCGCCATGGATTCGAATTCCCTCGTCAACGAAACAACGGAAATCGCTAACGGAATAACGAAAGTTAAAGAAGTAACCGCGGAGCTAAATCAAGAAAGCGGTGCAGAGAGATTCTTGATCACGATGAACATGTTCTTGAACAAAGCTGAGAAAGAGATTACAATGATACAATCACATGGAAGCAATGTGATGAAGATGGTTAAAGAAGTAACCGAGTATTTCCACGGGAACTCGGAAACTCATACGTTTCGTATTTTCGCAGTGGTCAGAGACTTTCTGACGATTCTTGATCAAGTTTGTAAAGAAGTTGGTCGTGTAAACGAAAGAACAGTGTACGGTTCTGTACCTCGACCTTCGCCCTCGAACCAGACCGTCACGCCGCTGTTTCCGGTGGTAAACAGTAACAACAACTCACGGTCGAGCCACTCGGGTTCTCTAGACGACGATGGCTCGGTTTAAGTGAAAAATGTCGTCTAGTGTTTTAGTATCTTTCATTTGCTGATGAAGAAACGTGTTATATGTATTTATTAGTATTAATTTTTTTTTTTTTTGTCGTCTTATATGTATTGATTATTTAAATATTGATAGGTGAAAATTTATATGGATGATTTATGGTTTATTAAATTTTTTTGGAAGTATTTTTGGAAGATAGTGTGCAAGTTGCTATCAAGCTCTGTACGTGTGCCACTACGTTATTGAATTATTTATCTGAATTATTGTTTTTGTTTGGTTCACAAAATTTAGTTTGACCAATGGGGTATTGGGCCTTTGTAATTATTGGGCTTAATGGGCCTCACCTTATTGCACCTGCGTTCGCTATTTCTTCATCGGTTCGTCTTCCTCATCGAAACGGGAACTCTCTAGCTTTCGCGTTTGCCGTTTGTTCGCCGGACTCGAAGGTTCGTCGTTGCCCATCTCGATTCATTCTGTTTATTCAATCCATGTCGAAATTTCTTTTGTTTACCCGATTCATTCGCGCCTCTATCTCTCCGCTAATTAGCCGGAGGTTTAGGGTCTTAGGGCACTGAGTTTGTGTAATTATTCAAAATTATTCATTTTGTTTCAATGGGTTTGTGTAATTTGATTGATTTATGTGATTTCGTAATTGCTGACGAACTTTCCCTTGATATATAGATAGCTTACATGGTGTTCTTGCATTAAAACTGTTAGCTTTATGGGGAATTTGTTAAGTAATTTGGATCTAAATTTGTTGTTGATTCGTTTTTTGGCAGATTTGGAAGTAAGGAGATTGTGTGGTTAAGAAAGAAAGATGAGTGGAGGAATAGAGAAAGCTTCAGGAACAACTAAGACACCTGCTGATTTCTTAAAGTCGATTCGTGGTAAACCTGTTGTTGTCAAGCTTAACTCCGGTGTTGATTATCGAGGTTTGTTTCTGTTATGTTCATTGTGATATTATATAGCTTCTGATTTTGGTGGTTCAGGTATTGAAATCCATGTATACATTTGTGATGACTCAAAACCATTCTTTGTTTTGCCATGTTAATGGACCCTATGGATGTTTGTTTAGAGAATTTTCTCGGGTTTTTCGTTTGATTTGAAACGGTGTATCTCTGAACGTATCTAGCATTTGTTCCCGTTCGGGGTTTAGATGAGAACACCGTTCTTTGTTTTGCCGTGTTGATGGAACCTATGAATGTTAGTTATTCTCAATCGATTTCGTATCATTTGCTTTTCAAGAAACTGTGTGTTGAGAAGGAAAAACCCTGTCTTGTGTGCAGGGCTTCTTACTTGTCTTGACGGGTACATGAACATTGCAATGGAGCAAACCGAAGAGTACGTAAATGGACAGCTAAAGAACAAATATGGCGACGCTTTTATCCGCGGAAACAATGGTAAAACAGCTAATCTTGTTCGTCATCTTTCTTTAAATTGCTTTTGAGAAGATTTATGTATTTGAAAATATTGCTCTCTGCTGGGTTATACAGTTCTTTACATCAGCACAACGACGACAAGGACCTTGGCAGATGGAGCCTAGCTCACTTGGATCATCGTCATCTTCTTCTTCTTCTGGTTCTTCTTCTACTCTTAGCATTTGACATGTATGGTTTTATAGCAACCAGAGGTTTATCTTTTTACTTACAACTCTTGTCACTCGTTTGTACCTAAATCATCTCCAAGTATCCTTGTTCCCTTTAGACTTATGACCCTAATTTACAGTGCAACACGTAATAGCTCAAATTATTATGCATCATCCATGTTCATTCAATGTCATCACTTGCGTCATAATCTGATGTCATCTTTGTGTTTAATATTAATTTGATAACCCCAAATATATAGGGTGCAAATGGTTGACACATTAGAGGAATAAATTTTGGTGGAATATGCTATTCTTCTCCATTCCTCTATAATTCCACCATTTGGGATGAATTTGTTTTCCTTTAAAATTTAGGAAGTTTCATCCAATAGATGAAAAATAAGACAAATTTCTCTAGATTCCTCTAGATTTGTTACTTTCAAAAAAATGAGAGGAATAGGATGAAACAAAGTTGGAGGATAAATATTTCGTTCCATTTTTTTTTTTCCTTTTATTAATTTTTTTTTTCTTCTCACCTACAACCATTTGCACCCATAGTTTACTGTTATTGTTCTTTGGATAACTCGTATAGACAATGGTGATCTATGGTCTCAGTATTCTTGAGATGTTAAATTTGTACGGACTAGTGTTTGAGATCTGGAACTGAATGATAGAAAAAAATTAGAAACTAGATTCATTGAAAGATGCAAAAAAAAAGCACACACGTTATAGACAAGTTAAAATTGTCAGGTATTAGTGTCTCTTTCGTTTTGTCCTCTCTAATGCTTACTTCTCCATGTATAACCATAAAACGATTAAGACCTAATATAAGACTTTTACTTGTCTTAACATGTGATTATTATTGGAAAACACGTTTAGAATGAATAAATTTCATTTTTTTTTTAATAACTGATGCTTGTTAAAAATATTTTTTCGTATATGGTGGAACTAATTTTTGGATCCACATGACTAACCAACTCGAATAAAACACTAGAAGGCATTCATGTTTCATGTGATATTTCAACAAACCACATGACTACCCACTCAAATAAATTACTAGAATACACTCACTTGGATCATTCTTCATTTTCACTCTCTTGTTCTTATCTAAGCAAGAATCCTATAAACCTATATCCCAAGGCATATTCATTTTGGTTAAAGCAAAAGATTTTAAGAGAGATATGGAGAAAAAGAGAGGACATGTATTGGCAGTGCCATATCCAACTCAAGGACATATCACACCAATCCACCAATTCTGCAAACGACTTCACTCCAAAGGTCTCAAAACCACTCTCACTCTCACCACTTTTGTCTTCAACTCCATCAAACCTGACCCATCTGGTCCAGTCTCCATAGCAACCATCTCTGATGGCTACGACCACCACGGCTTCGACACATCTGGCTCAATCCACGACTACCTTCAAAACTTCAAAACCTCCGGATCAAAAACCATTTCAGATCTCATCCTCAAAAATCAAGCAAGTGATAATCCTATTACTTGTATTGTTTATGATGCTTTTATACCTTGGGCACTCGATATTGCTAGAGAGTTTGGTTTAGCCGCGGCTCCATTCTTTACGCAGTCTTGTGCTGTTAACTATGTTTATTATCTTTCTTACATAAAAAATGGAAGCTTGAAGCTTCCCATTAAGGATTTGCCTTTTCTTGAGCTCCAAGATTTGCCTTCTTTCTTCTCTGTTTCTGGATCCTACCCTGCTTACTTCGAGATGGTGCTTCAACAGTTTCCAAACTTCGACAAAGCTGATTTTGTACTCGTTAATAGCTTCCAAGAGCTGGACCTTCATGTTAGATATATCTCTCTCTCTTCTTCATATCCTAAATCCTTTGTTTTTGCCCTAATTCCTCGGTTTTTCGTTATAGGAGAAGGAGGAGTTGTCCAAAGTTTGTCCCGTGTTGACAATTGGTCCATCCGTTCCATCAATGTACTTAGACAAACTGATCAAATCAGACACCGACTACGGTCTGACTCTCTTTGATTCGAAAGATAATGCCTTATGCACTAACTGGCTGGACACGAAGCCACAAGGGTCGGTTGTGTATGTAGCGTTTGGGAGCATGGCTAAGCTGAGTAATGAGCAGCTAGAGGAACTTGCTTCAGCATTACGCAACTTCAGTTTCCTATGGGTGGTCAGATCTACAGAGGAGGCAAAACTCCCTGTAGGGTTTCTTGAAACGGTAGATAAAGATAAGAGCTTGGTCTTGAAATGGAGTCCTCAACTTGAAGTTCTATCAAACAAAGCCATTGGTTGTTTCTTAACTCATTGTGGTTGGAACTCAACTGTGGAGGCATTGACCTTTGGGGTTCCAATGGTGGCTATGCCTCAATGGAGCGATCAACCGATGAATGCAAAGTACATACAAGATGTGTGGAAGGCTGGCGTTCGTGTGAAGAAAGACGAAGAAAGTGGGATTGTTAAGCGAGAAGAGATTGAGCTTAGTATAACAGAAGTGATGGAAGGAGAGAAGAGCAAAGAGATGAAGAAGAACGCTACGAAATGGAGAGACTTTGCTATCAAGTCACTAAGTGAAGGAGGCTCTACAGATGTTAACATTGATGCATTTGTGTCAAAGGCTCAGAGAGAATGAGTTAATCACATGAAGTAGCAAAAATCTCTTCTACAATAATATTGTTGGTTCAGTCTTTCATTCAGTGTAATCTTTAAGTTGATTATTCTTTTGGTTACTTCCCAAATCTTACAATAATTCTCCCTTCTCTTGCCAAACAAATTCTAGGAAGATAGCCAATAAATTTGGTTAATTTCAAGGCCATAACTCCGCATAATGGATAAACAAGTTTTCGCCACGTTTCCAAAATATTTTTTCTCTTGACAAAACTTCCGTGCAACTAGGTCTTATGGTAGATGGCATTGAATTTATTTTATTCAAAAAATAAAATTGCAACTCATAAGTTTCTATCAATGCTATAAAAAAATTTATGACGCCATCACTTACGTCATAATTTGATGTCAGCTTATCTTAACAATTATTAACGGAAACGATAAGAAGTTGGATTTGAATTTCTTGGTGTAAACAATTAAATCAAAGTAACAGAATATAAATAAAGTTAATGTTAAATTAGTAGATCAGATAATTTTTTTATTTTTTGGGGTTAAGATAGTATAGGAATTAACCAAATCAAAATAATTTCACATGTATGCATATGTATTCAAGATTAATTTATTAACAAAAATATCGTTAATCGGTTATGTTCTATCAGATTAAATTCGCTTTTGTTTGTTTGTTTGGTTTTGGTTCATCCCTACTATACAATGGTTGCTTTGGTCTCAATATTTTGATTCACTATACATTTCAATCATATTAGCACGGAATATCAAAAGTACTTGTTGTCGGATATTATTGAAGAAGACATTAAATCGCCAAGTCCTTTTTAAATCGCCAAGTCCATTCATTTTCTCAAGATCTTCTTGCATTTATAGAACCGTAGAGAATCTGTTCACTTCTTCTGATGGGTTTGTACCTTTTAATTTTCCACCTTTAAAAATCTTGCTTCTTCTCCAAAATATGAAGTAACAACTAGAATTTGATTAGAAGAGGAAACAAAGTAAACTTGATGTAAATATGAAGTAAGAAAGAAAGAAGGAACATAACAGTTTAAAAGAAAGTTAAAGCTATTATGAGACTTCTCTTTCGAAAAACATGCATCTTACATTACCTTTAAATCCCGAAATACAATTTCTTACATTTTGTCATTAACAAAAAAAAATTGCAACTTACATTTTCAGAAAATAAATATTTGTATTTTAATAATATAGTTTGTAATAGGTGAGAAGAAATCAAAATATAATAGACCACAAAAATAAAAATGAAAGGCAAAATTACATTTGTATTTATGATTAAAATAAAATTGATGTCGGAAAAAAGGAATAAAATTTATAGTAAAATTTCTGGTTTTGTTTTGAACATTAAAGCAAATACAAACCAAAATTACTTCAAAGAATATTTTCAACTTATGCAAATTTTCTCAACACATTTCCCTTTCTTGTTAAGAAAAGCAAATTGGAGTTCTCTTCTTATGAAAACAAAACACTCAAATAAAAACAAAGCTCTCTTATTCTGATCACAAAGCTCATAATCTTATCTAAGCAAGAACCTGACAAACCTATCTATTTATATTCGCATTTTCTCTTAAGACATATTCATTTTGGTTATAACAAAAAAAATTTAAGAGAGAAAGAGAGGGAGAGAGAGAGATGGAGAAGAAGAGAGGACATGTATTGGCAGTGCCATATCCAGCTCAAGGACACATCTCACCAATCCGCCAATTTTGCAAACGACTTCACTCCAAAGGTCTCAAAACCACTCTCGCTCTCACCACTTTCATCTTCAACTCCATCAAACCAGACCTATCTGGTCCGGTCTCCATAGCCACCATCTCTGATGGCTACGACCAAGGCGGTTTCCAATCAGCTGGCTCCATCCACGAATACCTCCAAAACTTCAAAACATTTGGCTCCAAAACTATCGTAGACATCATTCACAAACACCAGAGTAGTGATAATCCCATTACTTGTATTGTCTATGATGCTTTCATGCCTTGGGCACTCGGTGTTGCTAGAGAGTTTGGTTTAGCCGCGACTCCTTTCTTTACGCAGTCTTGTGCTGTTAACTATGTTTATTATCTTTCCTACATTAACAATGGAAACTTGAAGCTTCCTATTGAGGATTTGCCTTTTCTTGAGCTCCAAGATTTGCCTTCTTTCTTCTCTGTTTCTGGATCTTACCCTGCTTATTTTGAGATGGTGCTTCGCCAGTTTATAAACTTTGAGAAAGCTGATTATGTACTCGTTAATACCTACCAAGAGCTGGAAATTCATGTTAGATCCCTCTCTACCTCTTTCTTGTAACTTCCTAAACTATGCCTTGTTCTTGTTCATGCCCTAATTACTCTGTTTTTTTTTGTTACAGGAGACGGAGTTGTTGTCCAAAGTTTGTCCTGTGTTGACTATTGGTCCGACTGTTCCATCAATGTTCTTAGACCAACGGATCAAATCAGACACTGACTATGATCTGAACCTCTATGATTTGAAAGATGCTGCCTTCTGTATAGACTGGCTTGACACCAGGCCACAAGGATCAGTGGTGTATGTAGCGTTTGGGAGCTTGGCTCAGCTCAATAAGGTGCAGATGGAGGAGCTTGCTTCAGCAATAAGAAACTTTAGCTTCCTTTGGGTGGTCAGATCTTCAGAGGAGGAAAAACTTCCATCAGGATTTCTTGAGACAGTGGATAAAGACAAGAGTTTGGTCTTGAAATGGAGTCCTCAGCTTCAAGTTCTGTCAAACAAAGCCATTGGCTGTTTCTTAACTCATTGTGGTTGGAACTCAACTATGGAGGCATTGACCTTTGGGGTTCCAATGGTGGCTATGCCTCAATGGACCGATCAACCGATGAACGCAAAGTACATACAAGATGTGTGGAAGGCTGGAGTTTGTGTGAAAACAGAGAAAGAAACTGGGATTGCCAAGAGAGAAGAGATTGAGTTTAGCATTAAAGAAGTGATGGAAGGAGAAAAGAGCAAAGAGATCATGAAGAACGCGGAAAAATGGAGAGACTTGGCTATCAAATCACTTAGTGAAGGTGGCTCTACAGATATCAACATTGATGCATTTGTATCAAAAGTTCAAATCAATTAAGTCATGCACATGAAGAAGTAGCAAAGATCTTGTAACTGGATCAGTCTTTTGTCTGTAAGTTGATTCTTATTTCTGTTGTATGTTCATCATTTGGCTTACTTCCCAATCTTAGACCATAACTCTTCCATCTGTTTTAAAAAGATTCAAAGAAGATTACTAGAACTTCAAGAAATATTACTACCAACGTTTGTCTCTTTTCCCATTAGCTGACCACAAACTCTAAGCAATGTGGTTAAGAAATGCATATCATGTGCTAGATTCAGTCTCTTGGTACCACTAACTCTAAGTAATGTGTGTGTGTTGAAGTAATATGTTTTTTTTTTTTTTCAATGAATGAAATAGTTGTTTTTCAAATATAAGATTTATGTAGATGAGGAAGTAGCAAAGGACTTTGCTTTTGATTTCCTGATTGGTCTGTGTCTTTTCACTCAAAGTCGATTCTTCTTCTGTTGTATTTATTTGTGTTACAGTAATTCTCAATTGCTCATACACTATACAAACTTATGGATTTAACAATTCTACACACAAAAATCACATAGCTAGTGAGTTTCATTATTTGATATTCATCTTTCTATAAAAAGTCCCTGTGGATCATTTTTCTTTCACAAATCTCACTCTGTTCTTGTTTATCCTTCTTCTTCGGTGGCTATAGAGTTGGTTCTCTGTTTCTTGCCCTTTTATTTCCTGCGAGTAAAACCCATTAAAAAAGTCGCAACAATTCATCTTTGTTTTAACTTTAGATTCTATCTGAAGATGAGATTTTACCAAGGGAACTTGAATGTTTCTTTCCACCATCCTTGCTTAGAGCAATTAGTTACTATTTTGTCCAGCCGAATAATAATCTCATAGAATGTCGGCCTAATACGGACTTCCGGATGCCAACACTCCTCAATCAACCTGGAGATTAAGCGATACAACGGATTTAAGAAATAGCACTTCTTATAGTTATTGGTCCAAAATAGTTCTAGAGCTTACTCTTTCAAATCCGGAGGGTAACTTCTTGACTTAGTTTTAAATACCGGTCTCTTTCCTTCTAAGCACATCATTTTCGCAACTTCTTCAGGCGGTCTTGGGTGAAAAACCGGTACTCCCTCTGTTATCTGACCACACACACACATACAAAGACTTAAGAAACAGAAGACACATACAAGACTAAAGAAACCAGTACTCCCTTGGTTATATTTACCTCATATAAAATGACACCAAATGAGTGTGCATCGACCCTTCGATCAAATATCTCGCCTTTATAAACCTCTGGTGCTATGTAGTAATCTGCAATCAAGAAACCATGTTTCTCAATGATCATAGATCTTGCAAAATGTTTTTTTTTATAGTATTATGAATGAAGCATTCTACTTACTTGAGAGATCTATATGTGCTTTGTGATTTACTACTTTCGCGTTGTCTGGTGAAATTTTCGACAACCTTATCAAACCGAATCCTGCAATTTTCAATTGCCCTCCTCTATCCAGCAAAATATTTCTGGCACCTTACGAGAAATTTCAACATATTAAACGAACAGAAACACATCTCAATGAGTATCTTAACATATCTTATCAACATTTGCTTTCGGTTATCTTACTTTGGCTTTAGATCGCAGTGAATGATCGGATCTGGTTTACATTCATGGAGGTAATTCATGCCTCTGGCAATATCAAGAGCAAATCTAAGCGCCTTGGAAGGAGAAAGACGTCCTTTCTTTTGGAGATACACAGCTAAATCTCCCTGCAACATAACCAAAACAGTCAGAGACGAAAAAGGCGTAGAGATGAATGACGGAATAAGGTAAATTCAGAAGTAAAGACACTTACTTTTGGATTATACTCGAGCACGATCATCATCGGTATATTTTGAGTAACAGCTCCAACAAATTGGACAACATTTGGATGCCGGACTTTTTCTAGCAACGTCAATTCGTGTTTAAATGCGTTTCTGTTCAGATTTCCCAAATGCAGCATTATTTTCTTCATGTTAAACCAAAACCAACACGTAGGAAACAAAATTCAAATGTGAAAATGGAAAAGGAACACAAGAAGTAAATACATACATGAGTTCAGGGTCCGAGTAGCTATCTTTGTCAAGTATTTTAACCGAAACCCGCGTACCATTCCATTTCGCTACTTGGTAAGCTCCCTGCAAACAATCAAACACACTAACCGATTTCAATAAACCGAAAAAATTCCTCCAAGAACAATGATCTTCCCAAAGTTACATGACCGAAAATACACACCTTCGAGATACCATCAGATTTCCGAACTTGAACCTCAAGTGGATTAAGCTCATACTCAGGAACTTCTCGAGAATTCGCCACAGTCATCGGTGTCTTCCTAGTTTTCTAAAAAGTATGAAGATAATGAAAAAACCCTTCCATATAACAACAACAACAACAACAACAACAACACCAAAATTGAAATTGTATCCCATTGGAAAATTCTCAAATTAGTAACATACCGGAGCTTTAGCTCCTCTAGCTTTCAAGAGATTATACACATCTAAATTCCCATAATACTTTGCATCAGCAGCCGCCTAAAAATTCACCAGAAACAACAAAAACAAATCAAGACCAATAAAAATCTCACCTTTAACCCCTAATCCATACAAATCAACCCAATCGCCTAAAATCAAAGATAAAAATGTAAACTTTAACCCCTAAATCAAATTAATTTCAGGGTTAATGGAAGAAGAAGACAGACCGTACTTCCCCATCGATCACGAGCATCAATGTTAGCTCTCCGGCTAAGAAGAGCTTTAACGACGTCGCTATGTCCTTCACACGCAGCGATGTGAAGAGCCGTACGACCATCGAGATCGATACTATTAACATCGATTCCTTCGTTAAGAAGCTCTTCGACGCCATTAACGTCACCTTTGCTTGCCAAAAAGAGAAGCTGCATCGTTGAATCGAGATTCTCCGGCACCGACATATGCGGTTCGTCGGAATCTGGGCTTCTACGGATCGGATCGAGAGAAGATTGACGACCGAAGCTGAATCTCATGTTGTTCCGACGAGGGTCGAGAGAAGATTGACGTGTGAACTGTCGGCTTAATGTTCTACGTATCGAACCAGTTGAGAATTGCCTTGAGATCCCGCGTTTTAGCTGCGCGGTTATGTTCTCCATTGATGATGCCGAAAGGTTCTTCCTTTTAGAGAAATTCTCAAAACCCTTTTCCAGGATTTGATTATTTGATGGATTGATTAAACCCACATTGCGTCTTTTGAAGGTCGTCGTCGTCAATGGGGATTATGACGAAGAAGAAGAAGACGACAAGTCAGAGAAACAAACGAAAATGAGGAAAACAAAGGAACGATTTTTTTGTTTTTTTTGTTTTCCCTAAAATTAATTAATTGAGATTATTATCGATAAACGAAATTAACTTCACAACTGAGATTATGGAGGTGTAAAACGCTGGTAAACCTTCATTTGATTATTAATCCGATAAGATTGTACTATATAGTTAAAAGAGTTTAACGGTTAGCAATAAAATATTGAAATAAATAAAACAGTTAAAAGTTAACTCTTTTGTGTGATGGGAATACAATATGGAGATGGTGGATGATTTTGACATTTTTTTAGTTAAGTGGAGAAGATGATAGGATCCAATTTTTTGTTTTAATATATCAAATCTATAAATAAAATATTTTTAAAAATGGTGCTACCCCACTAATTTTAAAGGAACAGTATCAAATGTGATATGCTTCATGTAGATTATTTGAGTAGTAGTAGTATCAAGAGTTAATGGGTCGGCTATTTATTAGTGTTTATTACCACTTATGTATGTTATCATTTTTTTATTAATTTATATTTTTACTTTAGTTCGCAACCACTTATTTTTGATCATATTTTCGTTTTCAATGATAGCTAACAAACATGGCAACATCCAATTATGTTTCTTTTTAACAAGTTGTTGCCCTAGTTGGTGCATCTCTTAAAATATCTATGAAAAAAATATTTCGACAATAAAATGGTTGTAGTTATCAGAATAGCTTTTTTTTTTGGCATCTAAAGAACATTGCATTAATATGGAACAGAAGTTCCTAAAGTTACAATAGCTATATCCATCAGATATGTACACCCAAAAAATGAATCCAACCTTAGCCTAACCAAAGGTTTACCTCGAAAGTTCACCTGGACACTTAACGAGCCAAAAAACATATCACCCTTACAAAATAGAGGAATAGTTTTTAATTTTAGGTTCTTCAGACGTATATTTTATTTAAATTGTTTTTGAATTTCCCATATAGTATAGAGTGTTTTTTAAGAAGTGTATTCATGCTCCCGAGACGGGCCATAGTAAAAACTAACTAAATTCGATAATAAGATAATAAATATTTTTTTTGAAATTTCAATGTAAAATTTGGTTCCAAAAAAAAATATAAATTAATGAATAATTATTTGAAAACTGTTCCAAAAAAGAGAGAGAGCAAATATAATTTACTTCACCAAATTGGTTTTGAATTAGAGAAGACTAATTAATTTGGTAAAAAAAAAACTATTTACAACAGAAATTGTGAACATTCATTTGTCAAGCTATCTTAATAAATTACTACTTACAAATTCTTTAGACTAATATCTACATAAACAAAAACAAAATAACATAGCTAAAAAGTCATGTACTAGCATTTACGCACATAAGTAATTAACATTTTGCTAACCTATGTAATGTAAACAAAACGTTTAACCTCATAATTCTCATCTAGAAAACGAATTATAACAATTCTTTGATATCAAGATTGGGATAATGGCGAGATTTAGGCCCCTGCAAAGAAAAGAAGTATGGCCCTTCTAAGTGAGAGGGATAGTGGTCCTCCGATGGGGTCGTAGTATTCTATTGGAGAGGCAAATGGACTTCGGTAATTGGTCTACAACTCCTTACATCGATTAATAGACAAATAACCAAGAATTAACTATTTGGTTCGAGATTTTGCACTGCTACTAAGAAAAACATAAGTTTATTCTTAGTTTACTAAAACATACTGATGTAGTGATGTACTGATGTGTGCCAAAATTTTAATCATTACAGTTCCAACCATATATGTGAATACAAAGAATCTCAAAATGTAAAACAGCAAATAGCAAACGACCAAAAAACAACAAGTAGACGTCGTTCGCAGATCCATCTTCATTACTCATCTTTAGAGGTGGAGAGAGATCGGGACGACTTCTTTTCTTGTATCCATGTAGAATATTAAGTCATGAGTAAGTCTTTCCTTAGACAAGGAGTGAACGGGACAACGTCGTTCGCTAATCCATTTGCATTATCGCAAGAAGCTTGAGCCGGTCGGTTAACCAAACCGAGATTCACATCGTTCATTACAATTCCGGTACATGGTTGTTCCTTACTACAATCCAACATAACCGCCACTTCCGTAGTCGATGTCCCTCGTATATCTTCGTATCTCACATTAGATACTTTAACTCCAGATTCCTATAAAAAGTTAAGGAATTTAATGACTCAATATATCGATTTTTTTTTTTTTTGGTAAACACTATATCGAAATTATGGGTATAAGATATGGTTGATTATAAATGATTTGTTAGAGCATGTTCAACGGTTGCTCTTAGGTGTGTTCTTAGCATTAAAAATTATTAAAATTTGAGTAAAAGGAAGAAATAGAGTGTAAAATTTAAGTAAAAAAAATAAAGAGAGTATTTTTGGTAATATAAAATTAATAAATTTTGAATAAAGAGAAGAGGTAGTTTTGGAGAGTGTTCTTATTTTGAAACTTTTGGAAGTGTTCTTATGAGATAGTGGGGTGTATTAAAATATAAAATTAATAAAAGTTGAGTAAAAAGATGAAAGAGAAAGTATAAAGTTGAGTAAAATGATGAGATAGTGTGTGTTTTAATAATTTTTAATACTAAAAACACACCTAAGAGCAACCGTTGAACATGACCTTACCTGTTTAGGGCAAGGTTTGTCAAGACAATAGTGTTGGTCTATAATGATTGGGTTCTTGACCATCTTCATATTAATATGTTGGAAAACAATGTTTCTAGCGAAGCTCTTGCTATTTTTCCCCCATGTTTTGATCCTAACTCCGTTTGTGGTCCCCTTGAAAACAACGTTACTCACGGTAACGTTTTCTACTCCTTGTTCTTCCTCTACTCTCCCAAGACTACCAATACTGTTTTGGAAAATTCATACATAAAAAGAAGAAAATGAGATCATTTGAACAAGTTTCGATATTAGGTCACTTATGGAGAAATAAATGTAGTTTCGTTACCTAATGCCGTGGCCTGGGCCACATTGAACGTTTTGTATGGAAACAGAAGAGGATCCTGGTCCGATGGAGATGCAATCGTCACCGGTTCCGATTATCGAGTTAGTAATATGAACTGAGTGAGATTCTTGGACGTGAATCCCATCGGTGTTAGGGCTATTTTCATCAGCAGAAACCTTAACACCGTCAATGTTCACGTTGTTGCTATTATCGATAACTATATGGAATTTTTGGCTATTGATCGACGTTAGACCGTTGATAATGATGTTATTCGATCCAGTAAACAACAATGTCTGCAAAATTCAATTGAAAAAACAAAACAAAATCAACTTAAACCACATGTATGCCTGTAAGTGAAGAAAACTTGTTTCTTGTGAGTCAAGCAAACCTTAGCACCGGTAGGGCAATGTCCATCTTCGTTCTTGCATTTCCATAAACCAGCGCCTTGTGCGTCAAGTACACCACCGTAGATTGAAACATCAGTAACGTGTTCGAACGAGATCCAGTGTTCTGACCTTGCAAGGACCCTAAAATCTCCCGGACCAATGATTGAGCCGACTATACGAAAAGATATTGGAGCATGCTTACACTCGTTGCCTTGGAAGGCAAGTTTTCCGACCAAGAACCGTCCGTTTGGTACGATGATAGTTGTACTATTAGCCGAGGCACAAGCGACGTTCCATACGTCTAAGAAGGCTTTGGTTGAGTCTGTTGAACCGTCTGGTTTAGCTCCATAGGTTAGGACGTTGAGTGTGGTTGCTACCGGTTTGGCTAATGATGAGATTAAGATACAATCAAGAAGGATAAGAGCCAAAGGAAGAATAACAAATAAAGTTTTGTAAACCATTTTTGTTGTGTGTGTGTGTGTTTTTTTTTTCTCAGAGAAGGTTAGTGTATTGAGGATGAAGGATACTGGAGAAGAAGTTATGTAAGAGGGGGATTTATAGGATTTTAATGATAGTAACGTATTGATTAAAATTTATGTATCTTTGTATCAACTTGTACCAAGATCACTGAGGTAATTAGTTTCTATGTTAATATAAACATGACTTATTTGATGTGAGGATATTATATATATCTTCACGAGGTATATATTTCCATATACTACACCACTAGTGTACGAAATTAGATTAGAATCTTGACAAAGATTTAAGGATGATTTTGGGATTATTGAATATTATAATTGGAGAATATTTGGTTGAAAATCTTATACAAGGTTTTTTCGTAATTAAGTGTAATTAATAGAAAAATATGGTATAGAATACATATCAGTAATGTGGTATATATAGATTGCATGATCAGTGAATTCATGATCATTCTACTTTCTTTTTGATAGATTTTCGAACTAATGGTTGATTTTTAAACAAAAATAGATTCACCAATAGAGAAAGAAAATCTATAAATGTTACAATGCACATTTAAAATAATAGTTAAGCTAGTAAATAAAAAACGTAATAATTGTGAAATACAGAAAACATGCATTAAACAAAGGATGTCGGTTCCGTATCATTTTCTTGTGGCGCCACGAGATTCGTATATAACATGCTTTAAACTCACTCTTTAATACGTAAGATTTAGTTTCTTGATTTCTTTATACAAGTAACATACATAATTACATATACAGTTTTTGGTTTATACAGAAAAATCAATTTTGGGTAGCACGTACGTTAAACGGAAAAATGAAAATATTTCAAAGCAATTTTGATACATATTATTGATAGTTGATATATATAAGAACTAGAAGTATTTCAATTTAAAATAAAAAAAAACTTGAATTATAAATGTGCCTTTAATTAAAACTGTTGACCAAACACTTTCTCTACATTGAAGAGGATAATGAGGAGCCACCAAAATAATGCAAGTGTCCAACTGAAACAAACTAGCCACCTTTGTAATACAAACAGAAAAAAAAAAATGGCGCGAAATCGAGGAGGCTTGTCTTATAATATATACTTTTTATTTTCTCAAATAAATAAATCTTAACTGTAAAAACACATATAATGATAATGAAAACTTCAGCCAAGGATTCAAAATATAAAAATGATATAAAACTTAACCAATAACACAAGTGATATTTGCGCAACACATCAAAACACCAATGGTTGCTCTTGGGCTATATTCTTCAAAGCAAGGCCAGGCTCTAGGCTCAATGGGCCATCAATCGCCACAGGCTCATGCATCACAAACTTACATATTACTCTTCTTTTCATTTTAAGTATTTTAAATAAAAAAGACATTTTGAAAAAATCTCGTCATGTATTTGCTTGTTATAGACAGTTTGGCTGAAGAAATCCAGCTTCTATTCCTCCGGCGTGAGTACAAGCCGACGCAGCTGGTTTATTCCGGTACATTAATTTTACATCCTCTAGTCGAATACCGGTACATGGTTTCTTTGAACTACAGTCAAGTTTCACTCCAACTTCGGTCGCCGATGTTCCATGTATATCTACG
The DNA here is from genome assembly GCA_963576765.1 of Draba incana. NCBI lineage: Eukaryota > Viridiplantae > Streptophyta > Magnoliopsida > Brassicales > Brassicaceae > Draba > Draba incana. The sequence goes on along the minus strand of OY755204.1, from coordinate 3,266,080 downwards.
AACAAAACATCACTAATTTTGATCCCTGAAACCTAAAAAATCGCGGAAAAAATTGATTAATCTCCAATATAATTTTTTTTTTATGTATACACAACACATTACTTAACTAGATTAAGTTACGTACCTGTCGAGGGCAATTGTCGTTACGTGGACAATAGTTTTGGTCAATGACGATAGGATTCTCCACATTGTTCATTACACAATGTTGGAAACGAATGTTCTTAGCGAAACCACTACTAGGCCTGGCCCATGATTTGATCCTCACTCCGTTATCGGTTCCCGTAAATGTCACCGTTTTCACAGTCACGTTTTCTACACCTGACTCCACACTATCTTTCCCCAAACTCCCAATGCTACAAAATGTAATATCGCATCCAAAATTATTAACAAACCAAAAAATAAAAACTGCCTAGTTAACTATTATATAAATGCATATAGTATCTAAATAAAGATATCATAATCACAATAAACGTTTATACGTACCGAAATCACCTTGGAGGCTTGGATATATAAATGGATGTATAAGTTATAAATGGATGTATAAGTTATAAATGTATATACCTAATGCCATGACCGGGACCACATGAGACATTTTCGATCCAAAGACCGTTAGTGCCAGGACCAATAGAGACACAATCGTCGCCAGTTGAGATTTTCGAATTGAAGATAGAGACAATGGAAGAAGACTGAACGTGGATACCGTCGGTGTTGGGGCTGTCTCCGGCGGCTAATACTTTGACTCCTTGAAGCTTCACGTTGTTGCAACCGTTGATTACGACGTGGAACATTTGGCTGTTGAGTGACGTAAGCCCAGAGACCACGACGTTGCTTGAGCTTTGAAACCCTATGGTCTATTGATGATTCACATGATAAAAAAAACGTCTCATTTATTAATTAAATCATTTACAACATATTATATGATTATATGAATCCATAATTAGTCCATGTGAATTGGGAATTGTGGGATCTTGTTTAAAGAAACCGATTACAACTTCATAACTCAGAAAAGGGTATCATTAACCTTATATCTGTTATTTTGGAAACTAATTAAGAAAAAGTAAGAGTGATGAAGCCTCTCCTATTAAATAATTAGTATTCACATTCATATTTGGAATTTAATTTTTTTTTTCCCTTATAAGTTGTGAAGTGATATCTTAGTAGCATTGTTTTAAATGTGCCGAATATTACATTAGTAATTCCAAATTGTAGAATTTTGTATAATGGCTCATGAGTGGTGAAATTAAGGGCAAGATGGTAATTTTCACGTACCGTTGCACCGCTAGGGCAATTCTTGCCGGACTTTTTACAATCCCACAGAGAAGTTCCTTGAGCGTCAAGAACTCCACCGTAAACGGTGACGCCGTCAAGATGCTGAAAGAAAATCCAGTAATCTTCATTTCCAATAAGTCGAAAATCAGCCGGAGCCACCAATGTACCGTCGATACGGAACGTGACCGGTTTAGGCTTGCATTTAGAACCGTCGAAATTAACACTCCTTAACAAGAACCGACCTTTAGGAACCACAATGGTAACGGGACGAGACGAATCACAAGCGGTTGACCAAACCGCCATGAACGCTTTTGTTGCGTCTGTCTTACCATCTGGTTTAGCTCCAAAAGACAAGACATTGTAAGATTGAGCAGAACAAGAGGAGATGAAAAAGAAGAAGAGGAGGAGAAGTGAAGCCATTGTTTGTTGCTAACGTACGCTTTGTTGTCTAGACATAAATAAAAGTGAGAAATAGAGAGTGGAGTAGTGGTGGTGGTGTGGGAAGTTTTAACGGTTATAGTATATATTTATAGTGTTTGTGCTATATGTGAAGGGATTATTTTGTTTGTTTTGTTTGATTTTTGTTATTTTTAAAAATTTAAGGGTTTTATAATAATGATTATTGGATTCGGCATGAACGTAAAGTAACCTTTTGAATGAAAAAAAAATTAGGTGGGATGAATTTGTTTTGCATGATTTGTTTTTATTCATTCAAAACGCATCATACAATTCTATTGTTATTATCAACCTGTAATTTACAAAAATATCCTTGGACGATTTGTTTTTAAAATATCACATCAAAAAGATTTATCTTTACTCTTTTTTTTTCAAATACGTATACATTTGCACCCACACGCAAAATTTAATAAATGAAAATCGGGTGTGAAAGCGAAATATGCAGGAGAAGTAGAATAAAAGTTAGAAACGTGAAATTGCAATGGTCAATAGGAGTATACGAAACAACGTACGTTCGTGGAAATGCGAAGAGTTCGTTAATTAATGAGAAGAACACGCAAAGTCTTAACACTTTTGACAGCACCTCTCAACGTGACCTAGCCGCAAAAATAATTTTACAGAAAAAAACGTAACGTAGTGTTGATAAATTCAATATTATAAAAAAAATCCATAAAGTTGTTTATGATTAGTGTTTGTCTATCTATGGCTCTATGCTGCTATATTTTCCTTACTAATCGGCTGCACAATGTGATTATTTTTATTAATGAATCATTCATTTTGTTTTTACGGAATGAAATATTTTAATTTGAAATAGAGAATTATCTTGAAAGTGGGTTTGTATCTGACCCATATTCCTTGAAGGAAAGGTAGAGTTGAATTCCATATACTGATGGGGACAAATAATGGCAATGAGAAGGACAAGACAAGAAGTTCATGGACTGGTTTTCACTCTATTGAAGACAACTGTTTAAGTTTCAAAAAAAAAAAAAACAAAAAAAAAAAAGTTCATGGACTGCTCCAAGCCGTTTTTTATGTTTTGTAAATGAATAGAAGACTTGGCGAGTGGCGACTCCTTTAAAAAAAGGTAACCATTCTCCACGTATTTGATTTTCCTTTGTTGTAGTTGTAGGGGATTGAAATCATATTTTCGGTTTTTTTTTCTATTTTAGCAAAAAACCAAATCAACGAGTAAACGCATAACTTTTTTATGTTTTTTTTTTTCATTCCTTTCCCAATGATCCACCAATTGATTGTTATTGGTGTTATTGATTGTGTATTTTAATAGATTTGTAAATCTCATATGGATTTATAAATTTTATAAAATTTAGAAATCTTATAGAAATTAGAAAATTTACCATTTGTATATTTTTAACTAGGAAATCATTTCATACCCACTAAAACCCACTTTAAAATTAAATATATAAATAAATCGGTAAGATTGAATAAAATATGATTTGAATTAGAATTTATAGACCATATATACAACCATAAAGACTTGAACATTTATTTTAAAATCATATAACCAATATATAACATGAGATTTTTGTTTTGATCTCCAGATCCATTAAATTACACGAACCAATAAGATAAAGGATAATTTCAACTTAACATTCGCAGATAGTTAACCAGTTGAATGCATTATATCTAACCATTATAAAAAACACATACAGTAACAACAAACAAGCTATGGACTCAGATGAATGTGAAATATATTCATTATTAATCTGTCACAAAGTGGAATATATCATGTTTGATTGAAATATTTGGTTTCCGCATTTATAAGTTGCTCTAATGCTAATTTAATGTGAATCTTTATCACCATACTATACTCTATAGTAGCAGCCAAATGGCTAAAGCCACTTGATTTCGTAAACTAATACTGTTGCCTACTTGCCCAATTTTGTTTATATAAAAAAAAATCAGATTACATATATTTTGAGATAGAACTCTTAAATTTTACAAATAGGATAGATTGTTGCTTCAAGATGAACATATCCAGTACTCTTATATATATATATATATATAAAATAACGGATAGTACTCACGAAATTTCATTAAAAAAAGACATGGTATGTGATAAATTGCTGCATACCGTTTTTTTATTATAATTTCGAAATTCGGAGCAAAACCTTAATCTCTGTATATTTATAATGATAGCAAAAAGGTTTATGCTAAGGTAATGATAATGTCTGGAATCTGGATGATCTATCCACATGTGTTAGATTTTCTTAACATAGTTTCATTATCAAATTTCGAGTAATACTATCAAAATATAAATCCATTTATTCTGAAATAAGGAGGGGTTATTCAATTGTGTATTTTATTGTATTTTAAAATCAGAATAATATTTGTGTTATTCAATTGTGTATTCCATAAAAATACATTAAAATTAATTGTTATTAGATTAGTCATTTGTTTGATGTATTCTAAAATACAATAAAAACAATTGTTATTCAATTTTCACTTGATTTTAAGGGATTTTGATTATAATAGATTTTGATGTATTATTTTGAACACACAAAATACAACCTTTTACCCTGAGATTTTGATTTGTAACTACACCGGAGTTTTCTACACGTGCGCTTGATAATTGCCGGATCCGTACAGTCGGCGGAATCGATCTCAATCACATAAACCAATCTCCCCGCAAAGCTTTTTCCGACTTACAGCGCCGTCGAGTACTCTCCTCCACCGCATAAATCCGTCACCGCTTCAAGTCCGACGACGAGTTGGACTAATGGGTTTCCTTCATCGAGATCGATGTCTTCCACTTCGTCTTTCTCGTCTCTTGCTTCTACTATTGGAAATGGTCTGGTGAGTTACAGTGAGCTTGGACCTGCGTTTGTGTTTGTGGTTGATGCATCTATGGTGGAAGAAGAGCTTAGGGCTTTGAGAAGTGAGCTTTTGCTAGTGATTGGCAATTGCCTGAGAATTCTTTGGTGGCTTTGATTACTTTTGATACTATGGTTAGGATTTATGATTTGGGTGTCTCTGATTGCTCTAACACTACAAGAAAACAAGGCGATTTCCGACAGCCAAAACCGTCGAAATCCGTCGGAAAAGGGGCTTTTCCGACGGTTTTCCTCGGTCGGTTCTATCTCGTCGGAAATTGAGTTCCGTCGGAAATCCGTCAGAAATTCCGAAGGATTTATGACGGATTTAAAAAAAAAATTATTCCGTCGGAAATATGATTTCCGACGGATTTATGACGGATTTCCGACGAATTCCGATCCCGTATATAGATACCGTATACCGTATATGGATACCATATCCGTCGGATTTTCAATTTTTTTTAAAAAAATAATTCTCCGGCGGAAATTTTCCGGCGGACTGCCGGAGAAATTCCGCCGGTAAATCTTTTTTCTTCTTCTTTCTTCATCTTCTTCTTCTTCTTTCTTCTTTTTTCTTCTTCTTCTTCTTCTTTCTTGTTTCTTCTTCCTCTCTTCTTCTTCTCTCTTCTTCTTCTTTTTCTTCTCTCTTCTTTCTTCTTCTTCTTCTCTCTTCTTTCTTTCTTCTTCTTCTTCTTCTTATAAGAAAATGTGTATAAAATTAGGGTAAAATCCGTCGGAAATCCGTCGGAAAGTCCGACGGATTTTACCCTAATTTTATACCGCCAAAACATAGGCGGGAATTTTTTTTAGTTTTAAAAAACGCATTCCGTCGGAAATCCATCATAAATCCGTCGGAAATCCGTAACCGTATACCGGATAAACCGTATACGAATACCGTATCTGTCGGAAATTTCCGACGGATGGGTTTTTTTAATTCCGAAAAAAAAAAAAAAATTTCCGTCGGAAATCTGTGAAAAAAAACGCAATCCGTCGAAAATCCGTCGGAAAATTCCGACGGATTTGACGTCCGTCGGAAAATGGCTTGTTTTCTTGTAGTGTAAGGTCGTTGTTTTTCATGGCGAACGTGATCTTTCTCCAGAACATGTAATTCCTTGATTTTGGAACTCTGGTTAACGTTTATATTGGAGAAAGCTTACTTCTTGCAGAAATGGTGGGATTTAATTTTAGTCAGAATCTCTATAAGCAATCGTTTGGTTAGATCGATAGAAGAATTCAGATGCTTGAATGTGTTCTTGTTGTATTGTTGATGTGTGTGACTTGAAGCTCTTAATGTGAAACAAGTACCCTCTTTAGGCTCCTTGTTGTTCTTATCCTGAAATCTATTGTGCTTCTTGTGCTTCATGTTGATTTTTGTTTACTAATGGATTGTGCTTCTTTAAGCAGTGATTCCTTTTGTGTTGAATTTGATAAAGTTTCTTTTTTTTTGTTTTTATCAGATCCAACAATTTATCGGATTTGAAAATTCAACACTTTCATAACGGAAAGTTGTCAGCGATTCAGAAGCAGAGTTTCTTGCTTCGGTTATCCGGGAAGATTCTTGTACCAATATAATTCAACAAAATCTAACAAAATCCTTTAAAATACATATACAACAAAATACATCACAATACCAATCTATTGTGGGGGAATCCATCAAAACCCAATAGAATAGTACTCTCAAATACAAATCCAACATAATACTTTAAAATACACAATTGAATAACCCCTCCTAAGTAGAAATGGAAAAGCAGTATTTGGATGAATAGATTGTAGAGCAACAACATGGTTACAAAACGTGACAAGTGGGAAAAAATACGGAGAACAAATTGGCCCAATGATCACACCGAAAGGTTCTTTAAATTTCCACTAATATATTTCTTCCTAATGTAATCATAAGTCAAACATTTGATTACTCACATTTTCCAAGTTCATGCACTCCAACTGACGTGCTAAACTATTCGAATATACTTTTTCCCCGGTAATTACAATCAAGGTCAATGAAAAGATCATGATGCGCCGTATTATCGAAAGTTGATATTTATCCTAGATATATCGAAAGTTGATTTTTAACTCAATCCTTGCTTAAAAAAACCTAAAAGAATGATGCTTCGAAAAAATGCTTAAATTGTTGTATGTAATTTAGGATAAGCTTGTAGCCGAAGTTATTTACATTGTTAATTATATTTCATTATCCCTAGATCTGATGCCCACCCCATGTGCCCTTTTTAAGTTAAAGGTAATGCATATAATTTTATAATTGATTTGACATAATTATTTTACCAAAACCATACAAAATTATAAGTGTCCACAATGAACCCAACTGAACCAAAACAAGTTTGCTTAATAATCAACTGGTGATTTAAAATTTAAGAAACTATAACTGAAAAGTTCAAAATTTTAGCCACTATATCTACGCTTGTACTGATATCTCTGATCCAATATTCCAATGTATAGGATTCGATCATAAACCAACCATGCAAAAAAAAAAAAAAAAAAAAATATATATATATATATATATATATATATATATTCAAATATTAATTTTAATACCTTCATTACTAGTATGTTGCTCAGGAATGATCACATGCATTGCAAGATCTGAGAAATATGATGTTTAAGTTCACGTAACACATTTATTACGCATGCATATATGCTTTGCCGCATTTATTGGTAAGGACATCATCATGTTGCGTTCATGTTTCTCTTTGAGATTGTCACGTATATATGTGTACACACTGACACTGTTGCCCATAAATCTTAAATTATTTAGTATCGACTCGAAAATTCGAGATTAATCAAATCTCAAGTTGTTTCGTTATAGTATATGTTAGTTGAGTTAGTTACGTTGGAGACTAATTTGAGGAACAATTTACGCCTTCTAGTCAAGATCATTAACCGTAATTGGTTAATCTAGCTTTCGCCATTGGTCTAGAACTGGGTTTACCGGTTTACCAGGCATTTTTTATATTACTTCACCTAAGATTATACTATAAGTGTAGATTTTTTTATTCTTAACTCTTTGTGATAGTGATTCAAATACGGTTCATTTTTAAAAAAGAATATCGGTAAGTCTCCAAATGGTAACATCGCGAAATTACGTATTCAGAAGAAAAAAACATGCGATACAAAATGATGTAAAAATGCGATTTATCTCAAAAATCTCAAAATGATAATTTATTTAGTTTGGCCACTAAATTTATGAGCCTCGAAATAACTGAATATTACAACGATTACACAGTTGTGTGATTAGTAAAATTCTGTGAGACTGTATAACCTTTGCTATTCCTCGGATTCATATTTATTTTTTTAAATATGAAAACTCCACCATGGTAAAAAAGAAAATAAATTCGTAAATATCTTTTTTTGAGGTATATTGACCCATATATTTTTTTAATTGAATGTGAAATTTATTCAAATAAAAAAAATTGTTTTTATAACAAATATTTATTTTTAGAAAAGTTTAGTTTGTGATTACTAAATATAATCTTAGAACTATCAACCGGGAAGTGAACCACAACTCTATGCTACCGTAGTATCGAACATCTCTTATCTCTAATCTTATTGCAAGAAGTAGGAAGCGAAGTGGTCACACTACGCACCCAAAAGCTATCGGCGTTCGTGGGTGATCTTTTTTTTTTTTTTAATCTAGTCGTTGACTTCTAGACACAAAATTATACTAATTTATAGGCATTAGCCGACAGACATATAGGCTTTAGCCATGTGATCTTGTATATAAATTCAAATAATTTTTTTTAAGTGAGAAACCAGTCTAATTTTACTATATTCATCTAAATAAACCATGTCTTATTATTTTTCCTCAGATTGCAATTGTCAGTTTCCATTAATTTGATTCATGCTAAATTAAACTACATCTGTCCAATTATATAAAAAAATTTCGTTAAAAGTACGGAATTTAAGAGCTATTTTGTTTTTTATTTTGATTTTATTTTTCGCATGAAAAAAATGTCTTTTAATATTTAGTTAAATACCAATCAACCAATAAGAATATATACTGCATAATATAAATGGTCACAATACATTTAACTTTGTACATAAACTAATAAAATCAAATAAAATGGAACAAAAATATAACTCTAAAACATCTTTTATTATGGGAGGAAGAGAGTATATTTTGAGCTCTTATAGGTCGACTTTTTTATTCCAATACATACATACATAGTAGCTACATAAAGGCAGGAGGAGATAGACATATAGTATATTAGAGCATCAACAAGGGTATATAACTGAGTATATAAGTGGGTTTCTTCAATAAAAATAAAAATAAAAAATGAATAATGGGCAAGAGACGTCTCCATTTCCGGAGACTTTGTATACGTCTCTTCCTTCTCTTCCTGTGACGTGGAGGCGAGCAGATCAGCTGGAGCAAAGTGATGTAATTATCATCAAAGTTTTTTTTTCCAAAAATATTAATAAAAAATTCAATGCATGACAAAAAAAATTACTTTTTTCTTTGGAAAAAAGTTACTTATAAAAATATAGTAAAAATGAATCTATTTATATCTCGAAGATTTCATTTTTAACAACAGAAACAAGCCCAAGAAACAATTTAGACATGATCAAGATTACAACTCTGCGTTTATTTCCGTATATGATTTCGAAATCTATGTTTTAAATGTTTTTTTATTTTTGAAATTTCGTATTTTATTGAAAGTACTATGTTTTCAATTTGGAGAAAATAAATTTTACTTACAAAAAATACAAAATATTTTATGTTTCATAAGTTAAGATTAAACACAAAATATTTTTTTTAAAAATATATTTTCATTTTTTTTAAAGAAATCCATGAGGGTTTCTACCATTGGAGACAGAAAAAATGGAGTCTAAAAACTCTTATGATGCAAAATATATTAATAAAAATTTTGGGAAGAGATTGTTATGTATACCCATTGATGATGGTCTAATGAGAAGATAAATATAACCCACACCCACACACATATATATGCAAAACAAGTGTATGTTTCTAGACTTCGAAACAAGTTGGGCTTCCAAAAAGTAATCAAGACCTTCAATCCCTGCACAGATAAATAAGCCCACAATAAATCAAGACCTTCAATCCCTGCATAGAACCATTGTTGTTTCGTCTTGTTCTTTTTTTTGCTTTTGATATTTTTTTCTTATTCAGTAGCACAAGTTACGCAAATGTTGTTATGTGATACAAAGCATAAAGAAAAAAGAGATGCTCTGACTAGAACGTGACACCACAAAACTATAGGCGTTTTGTTGTCTCAAGGGTCATGAATATCTCATTCAAAATTACTTAACAATGAACAACATATTTAAATAATTTTCAAAAAAAAAAAAAAAAAAACAAAAACAACATATTTAAATTCATAAATTTATTGCCGATGTAAGACTTCTAAGGGCATCCTTATTGCAAACCTAGAGGGTCTAAAGGCTATATAAAATTATTAAAACACACACTCTCTCTTCCTTTTAGAGTAACTTTATACTTTCTCTTTCATCATTTTACTCAACTTTTATTAATTTTATATTTAAACACTCTCTTTTACTTTTAAACACACTCTCCAAAAAAATCTAATATTAGATCTCTCTCTCCCTTTTACTCAACTTTTATTAATTTTATATTTAAACACACTCTCTTTCTTCCTTTTACTCAAATTTTATATTTCAATATACCCCACAAAAATACTCTCTTTCTTCTTTTTACTCAAATTTTAATAATTTTATAAACACTTTAGACCCTCTAGGGTCTCCAATAAGGATGCTCTATTAGAACATGTACATTGGTAACCCCAAAGGGTATAAAGTGGGTGTTCTTATAATATAAAATTATTAAAATGGTTATAAAAGGAAGAAAGAGTATTTTGTGGGGTATATTGAAATATAAAATTAATAAAAATTTGAGTAAAGAGAGTAGAGGGTGTTTAAAAGGAAGAGAGAGTGTGCTAATTGGGATCTTTTGGAGAGTGTTTTTAAAAGGAAGAGAGAGTGTTTAAATATAAAATTAATAAAAATTGAGTAAAAGGATGAAAGAGAAGGTATAAAGTTGAGTAAAAGGAAGAGAGAATGTGTGTTTTAATAATTTTATATGGCCTTAAGAACATGATTAATGGTAGTATGTTTAAAAGTCTCTTATCAATTTTTTTATTAATATATTTTGCATCAGAACGATTTAAAAAACTGTTGAAGAGACTTGATTTTTTTCTCCTCCAATGGTAGAGACCCATGAAGGTCTCTTAAAAAAATATTGCTATACTTCAAACGTCCAAGTGAATAAGCATGAGAACAATTAGAAAAAGATTGGTTGAAATTAAAACAAATAAGACCTAAACCCTATTTGGAATCACACATGTATAACTCCACATTTGTTGCTGTTGAATCCATCCCAGAGCGTGAAATGAGCAGCCCCAAACACTGATTTCTTTGGTTTAACGTCTTTCACAGTGCACATCTTCTCCATCTTTCTTACAACTAGTCATTCAATAACATTCTTCCTTTGTTGTCTCATCTTGCACAATTGTTCACTAGCTGGTTTTTGTATATCGCCACCATTATGTCCATTCCGTTTCCATCCACTTTCATTCTCAATGCTCCCGTGAGTGATACTTGCAATGTCTCCGAGGTTGGTCTTTAGAAAGTTGCCTGGTCAAGACAGAAATATATTACAATGTTAACACCAATACTGATCAAGACTTCATGCTTATGTAGAGACAAATCCAACTAACAAAGAGTGGATCCACATTGTTCTGTTATCTAACAAGAACTCACTGATTTCAAATTCATGGGCTTAGGAACCTATTAAATCCAATTTCTATATTTAGTTAAGATCCTACCAACATAGTCCCTGCATTCATAGACCTACCTTCACTGTCACATACCTAAAACTATCTTCAAGCATCTCTATTGACCATTCTATTAGTGTTTGCTTACATAGACAAAAACCCTTCAAAAGCAGTGTACCCACAATGTTTAGTGATTATGTCGAGATTCAAAGAACACACTTTAGCACAACAAGATTTTGTTCCAGTGAATGAACAATCATATCAAAAGTTGAAATCTCGAATTCTAACCACCAATTTCTCCTCAGTTTGCTACAGCCCTATATGTGAATCAATATCAGAGAGCGTTATATATGTGTAGAAATGTATGTATTATATTCAAAAACCCCAAATCAAATTGAATTTTTGGAGACACTAATTTGCAAAATCAAAATCTATATTCCAAAATCGAAATTGATCAAACAATCAAACGAATATAACCTAATTACACACATGCAAACAGAGAAAACAGAGAAATCATACCTAAATTGATGAAGATCTTCAAATCCGGAGTCGTCGGTTCATGAACAAATACATCTCCGACGAAATCAAGCATGAACGATGGAGAGATCGACAGACAGACCGGGAGAGAGATCGAGAGATCAAACAAAGATTTATCATCATATTAACAAAATGATTCAGTTGATTTCTGGATCAAATTCGCGATGAACGGAGAGAGAGAAGAGAGAATTTTTTTCTTTCTTTTTTCAGACATCCAATAATACGATACCACGTGTCTCCATTGTGTGCGAAGAGACGGCTCTTACGTGCCTTGCCGAGCATACGTATATTGGATCATTTGGCCCATTATCATTTTTCTTTTAATTAAAACAGCTAAAAACCCTATTAAAAACCCATTAAAAGACCCTGATAATCATGGTCTAAGACCCGCAGGGTTACCAATGTACATGCCCTAACATGCTCACATACTGAGTGAATCTGTTTTTTCTTTTTAGATTTCTACTTTTTACAAAATTTGATTTTTGCTATATGTCGTAAGATATATATATATATATATATATAACTTATATTTGTTCAACATTTGTATCGGTATATGTTTATACAATCTGTTCCATTTTCTTCATTTTTTTAATACTTCACTTTCTTAAATAAGTTATTCAACTATTGAGGGTTAAATTTTGTTTAGAACATACAATTAATTAAAAATACACTATGAAGAGGTTTATAGGAGCCATGGATCGCATATATTCCCGCCCAATTATCTACAGAATGTCCTCCATGTGACACTACAACAAATTTCCAATTGTGACAGATAACTTTTGTTTCTAAGTTTCTTCTCTACTTGATCAATATTCCCGTTTTGTCACCGAAAAATATAAAACCGTCATATGTATTATCAACAAACTAATTGAAATCTAAAAAAATAGATTAGATTACAAGTATTAAACTTTCAATGAATTAATTTACAAAGGATACTCACAATCACAAACATTTGCATATAGATTTTGATAACGTGGAAACTGAGACTACTATATTGTTTTGCAATTCATGAGTCTCATAGACTAATATTCGTACAATAACAAGTTGTACACACAGTACATTATGATTAGAATAACATGGAATCAAATAACATTTAGGTCACTTATATTTTAATGCACCGAGTATAACGCGATTAGCCATTAATACACGGATCGTCCGATCTAATACAAAAAGTATTTTCTCCCTATATATAACATTTCTTCTGAATCACTATAATCATACAAATGCATCAAAATTAGAAAAAAGGAAAGTGTAAGATGGCCAATAGCATCACTTTTCCCTTTGCCATCACATTATTCTTCATTCTCTTCTTTTTTATCAATTCATCAAACGCAATGCCATCATTTAACGTACAAAGATACGGAGCTAGAGGTGATGGGAGAACAGACGCGACCAAGCCATTTTTGACGGCGTGGTCATTAGCATGTGGCTCACGAGCTCGAGCCATGGTCTACATTCCTCGTGGAACATACTTGGTTAGCAACCTAGTTTTTTGGGGTCCTTGCAAGAACGTAATAGCTTTCAAAATCGATGGAACACTCGTAGCTCCGGCGAATTACTGGAGTATAGGTGATTCCGGTTATTGGATTCTCTTCGCTAAAGTAAACCGAATATCGGTTTCCGGTGGAATCATTGATGCTAGAGGAGCTGGTTATTGGTCTTGTCGAAAGAAAGGTGGTCATTGTCCTCAAGGTGCAAGGGTATGTTCACATCAAAACAATGAATTTGATTCATTCTTTCGCTAGCTTTCTTGGTATATATAATCAGAATTATGGTTTCTTTGGCAGTCTATATCGTTCAGCTGGTGTAATAACGTTCTACTAAGTGGCCTAACTTCAATAAATAGTCAGAATATGCACGTGACGGTTCATCATTCATCTAATGTTCGGATTCAAAACATTAGGATTAGGGCTCCTAGTGGAAGCCCTAATACCGATGGAATCCATGTCCAATCTTCTTCTGGAGTCACTATTAGCGGTGGCAACATTGCGACCGGTGATGACTGCATTGCTCTTAGTCAAGGATCAAGGAACATTTGGATCGAACGGGTGAATTGTGGACCCGGACATGGAATTAGGTAACTAAAATTTGATGATAGTCGAGTTATATATGATAGTTTAGTACTAATTAAGGCACTAATATGGGTTTTTCTTGTAAATGTGATGCAGCATTGGGAGTCTTGGGGATTACGCTAACGAGGAAGGTGTGCAGAATGTAACAGTTACGAGCTGTGTTTTCACCAAGACGCAAAATGGAGTAAGGATAAAGACTTGGGCTAGACCGAGCAGAGGATTTGTGAGAAATGTGGTATTTCGAAATTTGATAATGAGGAATGTCCAAAATCCGATGATCATCGATCAAAACTATTGCCCTACTGGAAAAGGATGTCCTCGTGAGGTGAATAACCTAATCAGTTTTGGCGTGGTCCAAGTCTCTTATATATATATTCTTGTAAAATTCATTCTAATGGAAACTTGTTATGATTTTTTCTATCATAATAGAGCTCAGGGATTAGGTTACAAGACATTAAACTCACTTACATGAGAAGATCATCAGCTTCTTATTGTAGGAACGTTCATGGACGAGCCTTTGGAGTTATGGTTCCAAGAAATTGTATGTGAAATTAATCAGAACCCATAATTTATCAATTTGGAATTTATACATATAAACCCTAAGATTAATTGTTGGGTGTAAATATGTTATAAGGTGATGCATTTGATTTGTTTGATATTTCATAACCTTAGATTCATCCAAAATTTGAATGTGGTGAATTCTTTGGTGTGAATGGAAATAAAAGAGAACATTCAATTTTATTGTTGGCTCATCAATGTCCTTGTACTAATTCTATAATTACAATTGGTAAGTTCATTTGATGATGTGTCCATATATCAATCACTACTAGAAAACAGTCAATTAGTGACTACTGTTTGTGACTGAAAAATCAGTCACTAATTTTTGTGACTACTTTCAGACTCTTAAGTGACCAATTTGTGACGACACTAAAATCAGTCGCAAAACAGTCGCCAATTTGTGACTGATAACTTCGTCATAAAAGCGTAACAAATTAGCGACGAATTTGAGACAAATATTCGTTGGTTTTCATGTAGTCGCAGAGTAGTCACAAAATACAGACTAATTAGTGACGGATAAAGTGGTCACAAATTTGCGACTGTTTTGTTACCATCAAAGCAGTCACAGATTAGCGACTACCATAAAAGCGTAACAAAAGAGTCACAAATGTTTAAATGTAGGTAACAACAATATTTTTAAAATTGGTAGTGACGAATTCGTCACAAATTAGTCATAAAATACCCACTACTTTATGACTACTTTGTGACTTATTTGTGAAACTTTAGGGTATAGACACTCCGTCACAAATTAGTCACAAAATACCCACTACTTTATGACTACTTTGTGACTTATTTGTGAAACTTTAGGGTATAGACACTCCGTCACAAATTAGTCACAAAATACCCACTACTTTATGACTACTTTACAACTAATTTGCAACTACTTATAATTTTTTCCCAAAAAGACAACACATTCTAAGTGTCTATTATTTATTTTCATATTAACAATCTTTGTAAACTATAATATTTATAAAGAATATATTTTATGAGTGAGAAAATCCAAATTCATTTTTTAAAATATTGTTGCATACATATAACTAGTTGATAACACATTGATCTTTAACCATTTTTCTTGTAAGTTTGTTGTTTTCTATAAATTAAGTTGAATTTCAATTAATGTGATGGATATAACCAATAAAACATTCAAGGAATGCAATTGTTATTGGTTGGAAATGATAATGGGTGATACTTGTTTGTTAAAATGTTTAGGGTTTAGGGTTTCAACTTGTGACTCCAAAAAATAGTCACAAAACAGTTACAAAACTGTGACTAATTCGTGACTACTAATAAAATTTGCCAAATTATTTGGGTTTTATATGGGCGGTTAAACGAAAATTAAGCCGCGACAATTAGAAATTTTAGGCTCCAAAGATCATTCTTCTCAAATTTCAGCCCTAATTTTTCGAGTTCTTCCCTCTCCTCTCTCTATTCTCTAGCTCTTTGGCTCCAATTTGCTCGATTCTCACAATCGACGCTCCACTTTCTCCAATTCCAGTTCCCATACCTAATTTGTTTCCCCATTTCGCTCCACTCTCAACCTTCGAACCCTAATTCCTCATTTGCTCTCTTCTCTCTTCCTCCTTCTCTCGTTAGACATTTCTGCTCCGTCGCCTCCCGAAATCAAAAAGATCATAAAGCCTCGATCTTCTTCTTCCTGCCTAAAGAGCTTCTGGAGTTGAGACCTCTATCCAGCCTCGATCTTCTTCTTCCTGCCTCGCCGTCGTCGGACTTTGCATCGTCGGCATCGGATTTTGCCTCGTCATCTTCGGCTTCAGGTGGTTACGTCTTTTCTATCTCCCTATCTTCCTTATTATTTCTTCACTTTCAATCGAAGCTATCTAAGCTCGAATTTGAAGGAAACATTAGCTTATTCACTTTGAAAAACCTCAGATTTCAGAATTTGAGAAATCTAGGTTTTCATATGTTAGATAAGAAATTGATTGGGGAAATTTGCTTAGATGCTTAAGGTTATGACATTCGATTACTTGTGATTCATTTGTGTAGTCTTTTGTGCTAATGCAAATTCTCGTCGAAACTATAATTGGGTTTCAAGCTCAAAGGATTCTCATCCATTTTTCACATCCTCCAGGTAACTCTTCGAATCCTTGGGAATTTAGTTCATAAACAAAAGCCACAAAACAATTCTGCGTTGTTGGTTTCACTATCAAATGATTGTTTTTGAGTTTTTGAGTTTATGTGATCTGCATTGTTGGTTTCACTATCGATAGTATAGAATCAAGCTCCAAACTAGTTTTCAATCTTAATACTTAATTGGTTTTCAATAAGATCAATGTAGTGATAGTTTTTCAGAGGGTCGATGGGTTTGATTCGAGTCCCTTCAAAGACTTGAAGTCTGAAGGGAGAGTTTGTCGGCTAAACCTGTAAACGCTCTCTCGACACTTGATCTTCGGATCTTATGATTCCTGTTTCGATTTTTTAATTTTGTGGTGTTTTTGATGTTACAGGAATTCAACATTGAGAAATTGCAGCTCGTTGAAGTAGAGAAGAAGATGATTAGACAAGAATATGAGAAGAAGGAGAAGCAAGTCGATGTCAGAAAAAAATGTGAGCTCATTTCTCTCTTCTAGATTTTTTTTCTGAGTATTAGTTTTCTTGTGCTTCTAGATTTTTTTTTTATTTGATTACGAGAGATGAGAATGGTTTTTGTTAACTGTGAGTTTGCTTTTGTTCTTGAAATGTTTGTAAAAGTGATTAATTAGTAAATGCATTTGCAGTTCTCATATAACAACAATAAAAGAACTCGAACCATTGTTTCAATTTTGATTCTCTAAATTGGTGTTAATTAGTAAATGCATTTGCAGTGTTTGCTTGCTCAAACTTCAGTTTAATGTCTCTGTTGGTTTGATGTCACATCTGATTTTCCTGAATTTTATTGGTTTTGGTTGATTAGAACCGAACATCAGCTCACCATTGAACAATCAAGCAGCTCAGCTTTCCGACTTGTTTTGTCAATTTGGTTGACGTACCGTCAAGAAGCTTTGGAACTATATTGTCTAGAGGAGATAATAGTAAGTAGTAGCATTAACTTTACTTTGAAATTACTAAAAGTTTATGACTGATATTCCTAATTTCAATTATGCATCTTGTAAATGTTATGGTTTGTTTCAAAGAGTAGAATATTTGATGGATCTTATATGTAATGTAACTTTTGTTTGTTTTGACAAGCTATATGCTTGTTTTGTAGTATAAATTTTCATTTCAAGTTCTTTTTTCATTAACAACATGAGGTAATTGTAGAAACACAAACAAACAACAATTAGTCACTTATAAGTGACTGAAAAGAGACCAAAATGTGACTCATAAGTGACTTATAAACTAAGGCGTTGCAAATCAGTGGCAAATTAGTGACCAAAATGTGACTAACCTAAAATGTGACAACAACAATATAGTCTCTAATTAGAAGCTAATTAGTCGCTAATTTGCGACGAATATAGTTAGTCATAAATCAGTCGCAAAATCAGAAGTCGCTAATTAGTCGCTTATTTGCCACGCCAAAGGCAGTCCCAAATACGTTGCTAATTAGTGACTACTTTCATGAGTCACACAAGTGTCGCTTATTTGCAACTGAAATGTGGAGTCGCAAAACTGTCGCAAATTAACGACAGAAAAACAAAGTCACACGTGCGTCGCTATTTTGCGACTGATTTGTGACGAATTTGCGACTCTTTGTGATAGTCACAAATTTGCAACGGCACATTTGCGACTACCAGATTCGTCACAAATCAGTCGCAAATGGCTCATTTGTGACGAATTTGCGACGAATCTAGTAGTCACAAATGGACTGTTTTCTAGTAGTGAATGGTTGATGATTTTGAGGTTTTTACGTTGACTGTGAATTACCGTAAGATACGGAGGACTTTCCGTTCGACGGCTAAGATCCGATCCCCCTCCTTACCATTACCACATGTCACATGACAATTCCATAACATAAGGATCATATATATTTCTCTTAATATTCTTCTGATTTAATAATTTTGTTAACAATATACAAATGTTCTAGCATATACATAAATATATTTTATCTACTGAAAAATAAATAAAATATCTAGAAAATTTATCTTGATCTTGATTTAACCAATACCAATAGAATAACAAATGAAATCAATTGACAAAGACGAAAAACAATGACCAACCTAATAAAATCATTTAATACTCATTCTAACTTGATGGGGATATCAACTAGCTAAGAAAATAAATTTATCGATTAGAACTAAGAAATTTAGTAGGCAGCATATTATAAAAGGGAACGGGGATATAACATGCTTATTAGTCGTCAATCGTCATTGCTAATCATCACATTTTCAAACCGTACATATCATTTTTCAGATCTAATCTCTAATATCCTCTACTTCACGTGATCGGTGATCCCCGATATTATATACATTTGGCCACAACATATCATTAACGAGTAAAGGCTTAGGCCTGAACTAAACCAATAATAAAATTAAACGTAGTTTGACATGTTTTCTTATAATAAAAACATAATTACTGTTTATTGTTTAGCACCAACTTGTTTTTAAGAAGCATATAACCAAATCCGACTAAACCAATAATAAAATTAAAATTAAACGTAGTTTAACCCATGACACAATCAACTATCTCCTTCACATCAAGACCGTAGAGAAAGATAATGAAGTTTTGGTACTTGATTTAGGGATAGATTAATATTTCGTGCAATAACGCTCATTAACATTCAAAAGGCATAAGTACATTTCATTCAATAACATGGAATCAAGTAACATTTAAGTTACTTATATTGTAGAGTACAGCATATATAACGCTCATTAATACACGGATCTTCCAATCTAATACCAGAAAAATATTTCTCCCTATAGGCTATATATAACCTTTTTTAATATTTCTTCTAAATCATTATATTCATACAGAGCCATCAAAATTAGGGGTAAACTTCTAAAATGGCCAATAACATATTTTTTCCTTGCACCATCATATGATTCTCCATTATCTTCATCAACTCATCAAACGCAATGCTATCGTTTAATGTACAAAGATACGGAGCTAGAGATGATGGGGAAAACAGACTCGACCAAGCCATTTTTGACGGATTGGTCATTAGCTTGTGGCTCAAGGGCTCAAGCCATGGTCTACATTTCCCGTGGAAGATACTTGGTTAAAAACCTAGTCTTTTGGGGTCCTTGCAAGAATATTAGGGCATCTCCATTGTGGATCTTTAACAAGAGTATGTTATGTATAAAATAAATAATGAAACTGTAAATAATAGTATTTATTAACAAGAGTATCTAGAAAAAGATAATAGAGTCTCTAGATTGAGAGACTTTGACAACAATAATTGTTATTTTTGTCACGGCCGTGTCCCGGAGAATTTGAAATTTTGAGCGGAATAAATTTCGGACTGGAAATGCAAATGAATGCAAATGATAAATTTCATTTAAAAGAATTTGGGCTACTAAATGTGTTAATTTTCTAGAGTCATAAGCCCATTAAACCCATTAGAACTTCAACCCTAAATCTCTAAGCACTCTCCATATAAAAGGATCTCCCGCAAAGAAGAGAGACATCAGAAACTTCTATACGGCGAAGCCCTGGACGTTTTTATCTTTACTTTGTAAACCCTAGCCACTTAAAATAAAGCTGCCGCTGTCGACTTGTAAGACATTTTCCCGAGGAACCGTCAGGAACGATGGGATGATCTACCTAGCTATCGAAATATCAGAGTCTCAGCATTCCAGAAAGTCTAATATCGTCCCGATCCAATGTATGTGGTGAAAGTTATGGCTTGTTCATCCTGTCTGTCGCAATATGTCTTATTCTTAAACAACCGCAAATCTGACCAGTTTCGACGGAGA
This sequence comes from Draba incana, assembly GCA_963576765.1. Taxonomy (NCBI): domain Eukaryota; kingdom Viridiplantae; phylum Streptophyta; class Magnoliopsida; order Brassicales; family Brassicaceae; genus Draba; species Draba incana. The sequence goes on along the minus strand of OY755204.1, from coordinate 3,245,744 downwards.
ACGGAAACCGAGGATCAAAACTGTTTGGATCGATTTGAATCTTGGTAAGGATCTTCCAGACTCTCTTATTTAACCAAGTTAGGAAGTGGATTGTCATTTGAAGTTGTGATATGAAGTTATGGATGTTTTCTCGTAGTTGTAATTGATGTAGAGAATTTCTGACCAGTCAAAGGACAATTGGTGCTGCGGTTTCGTAGAATATCAGATGAAGCTGATTTTTGGTAAGGAGATTTTTAACTCATATATCTAGCTATATCTGAAAGAAGTTTGTCATTCGGAGTTATGGTCTAAAAGTTATTAGTGTTTTACTCGACGAATCTGTGCAGAGTGAACTTGTGATCAGTCTACTTTGCACGAGTTTTATGGGAAAGTCTGAAGGAACTAGATTTCGATCTGGATATCATTGGAAATCCCCAAGTCTTGGCTATTCAGGGATACTAAGTTTGTTTTGAACTGAGGTACGTGCAGTAAGATATAGCCGGTTTTGTACGTCTGGTTCAGTTTGGCCGAACTGAATAAATCTTTTAGGAAGTTTAATGATGGAATGTTAAACATTATTTCCTAACTGCAGATTTGAGATGCTGTTTTCAACCGTTAATTCCAGAATGCAAGTTCATATTCTTGGGAAGCTTTGTGGCTAAGGTGAGGGTTGGGATTTGTGGATTCTTATTAGATAATAATATGGTTTGATAAGCATGTATGTTCTGTCTAGGAATAGTGATTGAGTGTTGAATGAAATGTTAAATTGAGATTATGTGATGTTATAAGTTATTATGTGATATATGATATATAATGTGTGAAGTTGTGTGTGGCCGGACTGAGAGCGTGTGGCATGGTGACCCCGCTGAAGCCCGTTAACGGCTGACGAGCCAGTAAGGGTGGCGTACGACCTTTCGAGGTGACGGCCAGCCCCGAGTTGTTTCATGGACTTCGGTCGAGATATATGAGTATATGTGAGGTGGCATACGACCCTTCGAGGTGACGGCCAGCCTGAGTTATGTGATGATGATTTATTTGATGATGAGTATGTGATGTATACTATATTGAAATATTGATAGTTGTTAGGTTGATTGTGGCTTGACTGTTTCTAGGCTTAGTATATATATTTTATTAAAGTATATTATTGTTTAATATGAATCATGTGGGCAGAGTTGATCTCCCTCACTGAGTAATTTTCTCCGGAATTGCTCACCCCTTTTTCCTTTTTGAGTGTGCAGGTGTTTCTTGTGTTGCAAGTTAGGGCGCGAGACCTAGGGTTCATAATTGTTGGGATCGGGGCGTGTCAACTTTAATATTATTTGTATGTGGAAGATACTTTTGTAAAGGACTACGATGTGGATGGGCTTACAACTTTAAAAATCGATGGTACCCCGTTGCTCCAGCGGATTACTGGAGTATAGGTAATTCCGGTTACTGGATTCTCTTCGCTAAAGTAAACCGTATCTCGGTTTACGGTGGATCCATTGACGCTAGAGGAGCTGGTTATTGGTCATGTAAAAAGAAAGGTGGTCATTGTCCTCAAGGTGCAAGAGTACTTAATTTTATAACAAAACATGATTTTTGATTTATTCGTTAGCTAGCTATATTGTTAAATATAACCGAAATTTTGATATGTTTATTTTTCGCAGTGTATATCGTTTAGCTGGTGCAATAACGTTCTAGTAAGCAGCTTAACGTCGTTAAATACCCAGTCTTTTCACGTTACAATTCATCATTCTTCTGATGTTCGTATTCAAGCGGAAGCCATAACACATTTTATATACTATACTATACTCTTATCTTTTTTATTTTAATGGAATCTTTGGATCATAATAGAGTTATGCAGGTGGAGTGACTTATGCAAACATAAAAGGAACATCAATGACACCAATAGCTATCAGGGCCGGTGATGGAGGGGAGCATGTGGAGCATTTGCAAATGCTCGGACCCGCAGATTTTTTTTTTTTTTGTATTTTAAGGCCCAAATTTTTTAAAACTTTGCAAAAAGTACCCAAATTTTTTTAAACTTTAGGCAAAAAGGGCCCAAATTTCTTAAAACTTTGTAAAAAAAGGCCAAATTTTTTTTATTTCGCACAGGCCAACAATTTTAATGAGCCGCCCCTGATAGCTATGAAACTGGATTGTAGTGGAAGCAATGCACAGGGATTAGGTTACAAAACATTAACCTCACTTACATGAGAAGATCATCAGCTTCTTATTATAGGAACGCTCAGGACGAGCTTCTGGAGTAATTATGGTTCCGAGGAATTGTATGTGAAATCAGAATCTGAGATATTAACCCTAATAAAAGATTGTTGGATGTAGATGTGTTACATTCTTACATATAAGGTGATATCACACCGATGTTTGATGTTTCATAACCTAAGATCTGCAGAGATTGATTATATCTTTCTATTCTAAATCTAAAAAGATTTCCTCAAAAATTATTTTTCAACATCGTCAACGATATCTTTTCAAAACTAACAAGGTTAAAAAATGCAAGTAAAGGTTGTACAAGTGAAAAAAGAACAAGCACAAACTCATAACATGTCTAAGTTGTCATTCACTAAAACAGTAGAAGTAAAAAACAACCACAAACTTTAAAACAAAAAGATATGTTTCACACAAAATCTCATACAACATCTGAGTGCCTAATTGTATGGTTAGATCGGGTGGCCTCTGATTCCAGAAAGATATGTTTCACACAACATCTCATAAATTTACTATTTCCGCCCTCACCAGAGCTTTATTTTTGCCTAGTCTTGAGTGTAGTACATAACTGAATAAATACTCTATTTGCAAAAGAAGCTATTTGCATTTTCAAATAAGATGGTTAAAAGAATCTCAATTTTCTGCAGCTCATTCATTGAATCACAACAAATCTCAACAAGGTTCAAAATATAAGTAAAGGTTTTACAAATGAAAAAGACGCTAGTGTTCACTTCAAAACATGTCTTGAGTTGTTATTCACTAAACAGTAGAAGCAATAACAAGCACAAACCCAAATTCTCTAGCATTCAGCTAAAAAAAAAAAAGACAAATCATCCAAGAAAATAAAGATTTGACAACACTCAAGTCTATCTCTCGTATGGTCGGTCGTTCATCAAACGGTAGCAGAAATAGCATGCTCTATTCTACATGGGTAAGGGACTGTAAGCACTACATCATTGTTGGGGTCGGTTTTTACCCACTCGACCTTAACGGTCAAAGTCAAGTATACGCCGAGATCCTCTTACGGATAGAAGCAGAGCAAGTGACTATAGGGTGAGACGAAGCGAGAGGGTTATGGACTTGGCGAGAACCGACCATAGGCTCGGCACGCCAAGACCGACCCAGGCTTCGGCACGTCAAGGGAGACCGACCCTGGCTTCGGCACGTCAAGGGAGACCGACCCTGGCTTCGGCACGCCAAGACCGACCCCGGCTTCGGCACGCTAAGACCGACCCTGGCTTCGGCACGTCAAGGGGGACCGACCGTAGGCTCGGCACGCCAGGACCGACCGCGGGTTCGGCGTGGACGGACGGCCGAGTATGGACTCGGTTTGGCGATGCCTTGGCGGACCGATCCTGCCTTCGGTCCGATAGGACCTTCGGCCCAGCTACGTGAAGATGGTCCAAAGGCGAAAGCATTACGGCCCAGACGCGAAGCCCATTTCAACGTGACCGACCTCAACGAGGCGAATCCACAAGGAAATAGGAAACGAAGCCGACTTAGCATAGATTATAAATACTTGTAAACATCTCTTGAAAAGGGATCCGCAATTTCTCATACGAAACTTGTACTAAAGCTTTGACATCAATAACAAAGTCTACTATTCATCTCTTGAACCCTAGCTTACCCTAGAGATCTCTATTTTCCTCTACACGAACTCTTACAAGTTTAATTGTGTTGGTTTCGACCCCCACAATCTGGCGCCGACTAAGGGGACCTTAGAGATTGTCTGACACAAGAAGAGCTAGGTTTTCAGACTACCTACGAAGATGTCAAGCAACACCACGAGCAACGAAGGATCTTCGTCTCACCAGCACGACGAGGAAAGAAACAACTCCATGGAGAACACCGCGCCTCGCGCCGCTAACCACCCAGCGGATCTCGCGGAGATCAAGCAGATGCTTGAGACTCTGATGAAGAAAACTGAACATACAGCGAGCGAGCTGCAATCGCTCAAGAGAAGGAAGCGCAGGAGGTCCTGTGTCTGTCCGACACGCCTCAGCTTCGCCACGCCTCGAACCAATCGGAGGGTTCGACACGAAGAGCTACCACCTCGGGCTGCTCGCACAGATAAAGAGGATTTGCCTCCACCACCGCCTCGTCGGGAATCCGATCTAACTCCCGAGCGCATGATTGGAGAATCAGATGAGGATCTGCCTCCTCGAAGACATGCCCGAGTCGACCTAGAAGTTGACCATGCTACGGCCGCAGAAGAAGGAGATGCGATCATAGCGAAGCTCTACAGGAGGGAACAAGAGCGCAGGGCTCCGCAAGGCTTCCGAGATGGAGAGGTCGCTGCGCTAAAAGCCCAGTTAGACCAGGTCGCCTCTGACCTAAAGGCTACCCAACTACAGATGTACCGGAGCACGGCGAAGGCTCCTGGGATCGCCTCTGTGCTCGAGAAAGCACGGAACACACCCTTCGCTGAGAGGGTCGCGAGAACTCCAATCTCCGATCCCGGAAAAATCAAGCTTCCAATCTATGAAGGAACCACTGACCCTGCTATACATCTGATGGAATTCGAAGTCGCCTTGGGAAGGGCAAACTTCACAGTAGCCGAGAAAGACGTTGGCTACTGCAAACTGTTCGTAGAGAGCCTCAAAGGGCCTGCCCTCCAGTGGTTCTACAAGCTGGAGAAGAATTCAGTCCACACCTTCGATCAATTCTCAGAGATGTTTGTGCAGCATTACAACATCTTCGCCGAAGGAAAGATCTATGATGCGGAGCTGTGGACGAACAAGCAGGGTGAGAATGAAAGCCTGCGGTCTTTCGTGACAAGATTCAAGCATACACTGTCAAAGGTGGACGGTATCACCAACACATCCGCGCTGGAGGCCTTGAGAGGAGCACTCCGCTGCCCTTCTCCATTCTGGCAGGAATTGACTGTCAATCCACCCGCGACCATCCAGGACGCTCTCCACCGTGCTGCAGACTTCGCTCGAAGCGAAGAAGAAGTTCGCGCTAGGAGGGGCGGGAAAACCAAGCCAGCGGTCGATCCCACCCAGTCCGCGGCGACGCCACCACCCTCTTAGACGCTCTTCCTATGAACTACGAGGCGACTTGATCCCTGCAAAGGGTACGTAGGCAGCCTGTCTTCGGATAGGTTCAGTTGCCCCCCCCCCCCCTCCATCCAACAGGGGGGGGGGGGATTCCACTCTTCACTTAGCCTCGTTCCGGACGAGCTCACATGATTTCCTCCGCCTTAGGGGGGGGGGGGAGTGAGTGTTTTCACCAGTCTCTAGACGACTTCAGTTCCCTCTTTCGTCTAAAAGAGGGGGGAGTGGGGTACCCGTGCGCCACTCCTTCACGACGTCATTGACAACATCATCGTCAATCACAAACACTCGCCACAGCACTCATCATGAGAACAGCTTGTCCTTTATGGACTGATCAGAGTTTTATTCGAGTAGAGTCGTTCTGCATCTATTGTTGCTGGCCACAACAATAGTGTAGAGATACGAACACAATGACATCCACAACGGATACAGCGCGCTATATAAATTCCAGTGTTCAGAATCGTCTCCGGATGACCCCCTGATCACTCAGAAACCCAACAACGTCGTTGGTAATGCAGCTGCTAATGACCTCCGTTTGGCCTATACCCTGAACGTGTCATTCAGAAACCCAGGATACACTCTGGTTAAAATCAAGGTGAACTCGTTCTCAGACAGACGTGTTTAGAGAACAGCACCATTATGCAAAGCCCAACAGCAACGTTGGCAGATAAGGAGATGAGAACGCATTTGCGTGCTCTCTTCTTAACGAAGCCTCATTTATGAGCAGACAAAGCCTCATTCATGAGCAAACGAAGCCTCATTCGTGAGCACACAGAGACTCATTCATGAGCCTCATTCGTGATCACACATAACCCCCATAAGAAATACGAAGTCTTAAAACCTTCGAAAAAAAAAAAAAAAAAAAAAAAAAAAAGAGAAAGTCTTTTCTGCAGAAAACGCAACAGCTTCGGCAAATGAAGCGAGAAGTCTTAAAATCTTAAAAATGTTTACGCAGTCTTAAAACCTCCTTTATAAAGTCATTTTCTACCATTATGAGAAAGGATAGACCAATACCTTGACTTTGAACGGTAACGCCGATAACTAACACATCTTCTAACTCGGCACCATCACTCTTGATAGTACCGAGCTGGGGGGCTAACTGTTGGGGTCGGTTTTTACCCACTCGACCTTAACGGTCAAAGTCAAGTATACGCCGAGGTCCTCTTACGGATAGAAGCAGAGCAAGTGACTATAGGGTGAGACGAAGTGAGAGGGTTATGGACTTGGCGAGAACCGACCATAGGCTCGACACGCCAAGACCGACCCAGGCTTCGGCACGTCAAGGGAGACCGACCCTGGCTTCGGCACGCCAAGACCGACCCCGGCTTCGGCACGCTAAGACCGACCCTGGCTTCGGCACGTCAAGGGGGACCGACCGTAGGCTCGGCACGCCAGGACCGACCGCGGGTTCGGCGTGGACGGACGGCCGAGTATGGACTCGGTTTGGCGATGCCTTGGCGGACCGATCCTGCCTTCGGTCCGATAGGACCTTCGGCCCAGCTACGTGAAGATGGTCCAAAGGCGAAAGCATTACGGCCCAGACGCGAAGCCCATTTCAACGTGACCGACCTCAACGAGGCGAATCCACAAGGAAATAGGAAACGAAGCCGACTTAGCATAGATTATAAATACTTGTAAACATCTCTTGAAAAGGGATCCGCAATTTCTCATACGAAACTTGTACTAAAGCTTTGACATCAATAACAAAGTCTACTATTCATCTCTTGAACCCTAGCTTACCCTAGAGATCTCTATTTTCCTCTACACGAACTCTTACAAGTTTAATTGTGTTGGTTTCGACCCCCACAATCATACCATTCAACGTTCCCCCACATCTCTTCATCGTTGTTGCGACTCTCAAGCACTTTTGTATATATTATCGCCACATATCTTCAGTGCCGGCCTGACATTTCAATAGCCCCAAGCTATAATTTTTTTTGGCCCCTAAACTACAAATTAAAAAAAATTAAAAATCAGTTGGTACTATGGCAGTAGGATTCGAACCACTCTCATTCTCTATCAATAAAACAACCCCTACCTCTAAGCTATCGACAATTATTATCATAAGCTTACGTCCGTTAAACTATATAATCCAATTAAGGCCCAATCCATAAAAAAAAACCTACATAACTATTCTATTTTAAAAATAAGAAAAAACGTATTCAAGCTTCGAACCCACGTTCTAAATCATCCCTAACCACTAGATTAAAGCAACTATTCTGGAAAAATTGGCCCCTAAAATAGTTAAGATATATCAAGGCCCCAAGCACAAGCTTCCCTTCCTTGTGCCCAGGGCCGGCAATGATTGTATCATGGGACGTAGATCATGGGTTAATTTCGTATATGGACACTGAGTCTTACTTTTAGACCATTAATTAGACCGTTCTTCTCAAACCTGTATCATAAATTTGAAAACTCGACTAGGAAAAATTAAGCTGTTCATATGTCTCCAACATGGTACCGTGATTTTACAGATTTGCATTTGTTAAACAGCTATAGTTAACCAAAACATGCATGCAACGTCTAGAAACATAATACAACATATATTGGTCACCATGCACGAGTTTAAAATTTTGCCAGCGTTTGTTAACAACTTTGGAGGAACTTGATTACTAGTTTTATCGAGTAGAGCATAACTGCTGAAAACACAAGTGATGCAAGCGAATATAATAGTGTGTATACGTAAAAGGTTTGAACCTCATACTTTGTTCTGATTGACTAATTTTTTCACTGTTAATCAATCACTGATACTGTAACTGAAGGGAAATTCCCAACTAAATTAGATGTCTTCAGCTTTAGTGTCTAGTAAATTATAAGCGACTTCATAAGTGTTGGATAATGTAGATCCCGAGATTATAATACAACACATATTGGTATAGACCGTATAGTAACAAATAAAATTTCATGAATACTTGAAACTTAAAACACTTCTTAAAAAACACTCTATAGTAGATGGAAGATTCAAAAACAATTTAAATCAAATAAATGTTTGAAGAACCTAAAATTAAAAACTATTCTGCGGTTTCGCCTTTTTAGCGTCGTTCTTCATTTTCTTGCGACGCAATTCCTTGAGATCGACGGGAGAAGGAGGATCGACGGGAGAATGAGGAGTGACAGGAGAAGGAGGAGTGACGGGAGAAGGAGGAGCGTTAGCGACAGTGTCGGTCCAATCATTTTGGTGCCCTATGCATATATGTAAAAAAGTGTTATTTCGTACATTTTCTTATATCGTAAAATAGTAATCTAAATTAAAAAAACACATGAAAACTCTATCAAACCGTTTATAATTCTAATAGTTAGTAAAAAATAAAAGAAAGACTAACAAAATAGAATTTATTTTTAAAATATTGCTATCCTATATTTTTGCTTGCAAAATCATTAATTAAACTCACGTCGTCGAGTTTTTCAATCATCTATATTTCAATGGATGACAAAGCTAACTCATTCAATCTCTCTTATCACATGGTAAACCGCAAATAATTTTGTTATCAGCTTCAACTTCGAATTTTAACTAATAATCTCAAATTAGTTTTTTTAAAAATGAGTAGTTAACATGTTTGCTACGAGAAGACCATAAACATTAAAAAATATTTGAAAAACAAAATCTTACGAATATTAGTATTTTAGAAAAAATTTATAATTTTTTTTTAATTATAACTATAACAAAAGTTTAACTAAAAAAAAACATTCTTAATTTAGGATCCTAAACGGTGGCTTCACTGGCTTGTCCTCTGGGCCGGGCATGCATATCTTCGTAACAGAGCACTTAACAGGGCACGTAACAAGCTCCCAAGCTTTCGTTTCCGGATCAAATACTTCCATCCAATTGGAGGAATTTATTTAATTATGGATAGGCTCTTTAATTTAAATCTTAATGGCTCGAAAATACCCAAATTTGAATTATTATTTCTGAGCAAGAAAGTGATTCATTAAACCAATTGCTCTATTTTGCCCATTTGTTCTTTGTAAAGCTGTTTGACGATATCTTCGGCCTCAAGCCAACATGTTCGAATGTTCAAATAAGAACATGATTAACTATAAATCTAGTAGGTTAGTTGCAGAAGAAAACCATTTAAGAGTTGAGACTAACCGTCGTTGGTAACGGTACGGTCCATCATGCATGATGCATCCATTCATCTTCACGCAAGCCCATGTGATTGCAATTTCCCAAATGACCATATATTATCCCATGACATGTTACCTGTTTTTTTTGACGTGATAAGGTATCACTGGTTGACTTTTACTAATCCTGATTTTTTTCTTTTCTTTTGAAATGCTTATGTTGACTAGTGCTCCTTACGGCCGTAGGATTCGGAGAATTTTATGCATCTACGGCTATGATTGAATCTAATAACATGCCATAAATTATGCTAACCATGGAAACCTGATCTAGTAATTCTCTTTTTCTCTTTTAATTTAGAGAAATACTTTTAGAATTTAAATAACATTAGAAAAGTCCACGGATAATGGCTCAATTGTTACAATTATAGCATTATTACATTCTCTATTTGAAAGTATACAAATTTTACAAGTGAACATGGATCACATGCTTACTTTTTTATTGGTCAACATTATTTGCTTTAGGATTTCACAACTGCTTATCATCATCACATGCGATTATACGAACCGTACATATCATTCATTGAAATTAATTTATGATCATTAATCAATCATTACCATTATAATTTATATAGTTTTATATACCACTATTTATATACAATTACATATATAAATACCCCTTTTAACCGTTTATTTTTTCTTCACCCTCCCACTTTAAACACAAAACATAAATACTTTTCAAATCTTAAAAACCTACAAAGATTTATCACTCTTATTTCTCTTTGTAAGAAACATTTAAATATGGATAATAAGCTTGTCGCAACTATTTTGTTGATGTTCTTCTCAAGCTTATTGTTTATGAAATCATCAATGGCTGCTTCCAACTACAATGTGGTTAGCTTTGGCGCTAAACCGGACGGTCGAATCGACTCCACCAAAGCCTTCCTCGGCGCGTGGCAAGCGGCTTGTCGTTCAGCTACAACTGTCACTATTACAATTCCGAAAGGAAGCTTCTTCCTAAAACCGGTGGAGTTTCGCGGTCCATGCCGCAGTAGCATCATGTTTCAGATCTATGGAACGATTGTAGCTCCTTCTGATTACCGCGGTTTGGGAAATTCCGGTTATTGGATCTTGTTTGTTCAAGTTAACCGGATTTCAATCAATGGAGGAACGTTAGATGCTAGAGGTGCTTCTTTTTGGGCTTGTCGAAATTCCGGAAAGAGTTGTCCTGTTGGCGCCAGAGTAAGATAACCGTTTAAACTTTCTTTTAAATGTTCTCGATATTGCGGGTTATGATCTTGCTTTTGGTTTTCTGAATCAAGAAACATTAAAATAGGACAACTATTGTAAGATATTTATTAATTTATAGAGATATTAATTTACCAATTTAGAGACTGACAAAATTTATTGATTTACGGAGCTATTAATTTATTGAGTATTAATCTATCTAACTTCTACTAGTTAAATTAAATTGGAATCAATAGCCGAATTAATTTATTCGGATTAAACACACCTAATAGAATTGATGATGATCTTGTTGTTTGCAGTCAATGACGTTTAATTGGGCAAACGACGTCATAGTGACCGGCTTAACTTCGTTAAACAGTCAAGCAACACATTTAGTTATAAACAGCTGCAAAAATGTAGTCGTTCGAAACGTAAAGCTAGTGGCTCCAGACCAAAGTCCCAACACAGATGGCCTTCACGTTCAAGCTTCTTCTGGTGTAACCGTAACCGATCGGTATATTTCAAACCGGAGATGATTGTATATCTATCGGTCCGGGAACTCGTAACCTGTAACACCCGGTTTGTTTTTTTTTTTTAATGCGGAAATTCTCATAAATAGTAATCAATAACCAAATCAACTCCTAATCCAATTCAGGAAAAGCAATAATGAAATCTAGCAACCTAACCGGGTTTACTAGAATAAACAAAACAGAAAAACAACAGCAATCCTAATCATCCTCATCCTCATCCTCAGGCCGTGATTCCGCGGTCACACTTTCCCTTTTTCCTTTACCTGCAACACAATTGGGAAAAACGAGTTGCGTAAGTAATTCATAAATACTTAGTGAGACGGTCGTCCCATCTACATGTCAATTACTCGAATAAAAAAATACATGAAATATCAGGGTTATCAAACAATGCACGAAACAAGCAAACAACAGAAACAGGACCAGCAGGTCCCATGTCGATCGACAGGAATCAATCATGTCGATCAACAGGCTTACACGACCCCGTGTCGATCGATAGAAAGAAATCCTGTCGATCGACAGGGACCTGGCTGTTCGAAGAAGATTGGCCTATCCTCTCATGGCTGAATCTCTCCGTCCCAATCGACCACCTGCGATTACCATTACCAAAAATCGACCAAAACACACAGCAAACAATCGTATAACATTCATTCATCAATCCAAGGACCTATGGTCGCGCACTCACCTCGGGAACGGCTGAACAAGGAAAACCCCGACTGAAACAGAAGGGGATAACTCGCGACTCCCTTCACCAAATCAAGTTCTGAAAACTGATCTGGAAACTAGACACCGAGAGATTCGCAACAGTGTATAGAACACCTCCTAAATCCAAACAAATCGACGGGAAAACAGCCCGCAATCTCGCTAATCGAAACAGGAAAAACAGAGGTTTCAGAACCAACACCCTGAAATCAAACGAACACAGAGAACGGAGTTTACCTCCAAATCAGGATCCGAAACCTGATCTAGAAACTAGACAGAACTAGCTTTCCAATGGTATAAGGATTCTCTCCTGATTCTCACGGGTTCGACGGGAATCCTCCCTTGAAGCAGACTGGTCGCAGATTCGAATCTGCAGAAACCACTCTCACGAAAACAATGATAACTCAGAGAAAACTCATCCAAATCACACACGGTTTTCGCCTACGGCAAGAGGAAAGATCAGAGAACTTACCCTCTAAGTTTCGCTAGAATCCGATCTGAACTCTCCTGCCGTTTGACTCCTCCAAAACCGACGTCCACCTCCTCCAAAACTCAAGAGAAACCCTAGTTCCTCTCAACTCTCTCTGATTCTTTCTCTGCCTATTTTCTTCTGAAAATACGGCCACAGAAACCAATGCACGCTTATAAACACGAGCCCTAGGCTCCCTAAACCGGCTCGCCAAACCGAACGATTAATTTTAAAACCAAACCGCAATTCCAACCTTGGTGTCGATCGACACCCACCGATGGTGTCGATCGACACCCCTTACCAAAATCGACATTCTGGTTTCGGGATGTTACAATTCTCCCCCACTAAACTGGATTCGTCCTCGAATCCTGCAAAAACACGTCCATACTGGACTACTCTCTGGCCCGCACCAGCCAATACCACAAGAGATTCTCACATAATCTCAGAGGTCCACATCTAATCCTATGTTTATACGCACGTTTTTCAGACATTTATTACGTTTGAATCATCCACACACTCAAGGGAACCACCGTCCCCTCGGGAAACCACGGTCTCCCCGCACTATAGAGGAACCACCGTCCCAATATAGGCACTTTGTACTATAACAGAGACCACCGTCTCGGTATAAGTACTCAGGAAACCACTGTCTCCTGGAAAGAACCACCGTCTCTCAACATGTATACTGGAAACCACTGTCTCCGATACATACCCTGGAAACCACCGTCTCCAGCACATGAGTCATCCGTAATAAATTCTAACACGTCTATAAACATCAACGACTAGGTCACCTCACGTGGTCTAAACTCGATACTCCCACTCGGAATATCCACACAACACGACCCGCACTGGTCAACACAATCGAAAAGTCGGAACCACAATCCGATAACAATAGAAATATAAGAAAGCCATCTCGTCTCACAAATCTCAAAAATGTATATCGTTACAACGAAATGAAAAATACATGAATCGAAACAACAACACCGGCACAAATGCCAAACGAAACTAGAACCACAAAGAAAGCTAAGCTCAAACGGCGACCTGCTTGTCGAACCACTTCCTGAACTTCAGCTTCATCTTTGCCTCTGGCTCCCAAGTCTCCTCCTGGCAACCGCCACAATCCCACAAAATACGCAACAACGGAATCTCCTTCCGGCGCAACTCCTTGACCCTCCTCTCGAGAATCCTCACAGGAACTGCCGGAACCGACAAAACAGGCTGAAGATCCGCAGGAATCTCAGGCACCAACTCCTCCGACTCATGCAAGCACTTCCTCAACATCGACACATGAAACACCTTATGAAATGCCTCCATGGTCCGCTACTTCTGCTTGTAAGAATATTAGAGGAGTTAAAGCGGGTGTTGTGATGCCACAAGGTTGTCTATGATTTCAAGAATTTGAAGAAGTTAAAAATGTTTCAATGACATTATTACACTGTCTAGACGCAAGAGTATTAATTGTGTTATGTGATCGAGTTGTTTTGTTTTGCGTCTTAATATGTATGTATTGTATTTGTATATCATGATACTTTAATTTGTACTCTTTTTTGGTACAAAGCTTCGGCTGAGATGGTTACTCATTAGAGTTGTATCCAACACTCGATTATGATTTATGTATTAAAACAAAAATAAAGAATTCGAAACAAAAACTCAAAATGTTTATCCTAGGCATAGTTACAGAAGATCATTAGATATGAATGTAAAAAAATGAATGAAATGAAAGTTGGTATTTGTATGTAAGATACAAACAAGTAAGAGTTTGATTGATACATTCTACAATTTGAGGAAGGTCCATACTTAGTAAATTTACTGATCTTTTGAAACAACAGTCAACGTTTGTTGTGGCCACTTCGGCTCTCCTCTCCCGTCGTCGAGTTACTATTCTTCTTCCCACTATCTGACTTGTACGAGCTCGAATCTCCATCGTTCTTCTTCCAACGCGGCGACTTGTATGAGCACAAATCTCCATCGTTCTTCTTCCCACGCGGCGACTTGTATGAGCACGAATCTTCATCGTTCTTCTTCTGAGATTTGGAGCTAGAATCTTCATCGTTTCTCTTCTGCGACTTGGAGCTAGTATCTCCATCGCTCTTCTTATCATCGCATTTTTTATGAGACTTGGAGCTAGAGTCTCCATCGCCCTTCTTATTCTTATGAGACTTGGAGCTAGAATCTCCATCGCTTTTCTTCTTGGAGCTAGAGTCTTTATCACTCTTCTTCTGAGACTTGGAGTTGGAATCTCCGTCGCTTTTCTTATGAGACTTGGATCCGGAATCTCCATCGTGCTTCTTACTACTCTGGGATTTAGAGTCTCCTTCGTTCTTCTTTAAACTCGTGGATTTGGAGTTTGATGGATTGGAGTCGAGCCTAAGAGTCTTAGCGGAGAAGCAGTGACGCACATGGACACGGTGGCATAAAGTCTCAGTCGAACAACTTCCTTGCACGTTCACCACAAGTATCGCTTCGTTATCTCGAGTGTCCTCACACCACCAATTCTGCGGAATCCCATCTACAAACTCTTCCAATGTATGGAACTCCTCGTGGTGAACCGATATTTCCACGGAACTGTCCGGTTTTATAGTTCCTGCAGCTGGTATTACCTGAAAAAAGAAGACTGAATCATTAAAACGAGTCTTGAGAGAGTTGTGATTCAGATTTTGATGGTTTAAGTTTGAATACCTCGAGCCACCGTGGGAAACCGAAAGAGCCTAAAGGACGTAATTCCAATGTATCTTCGTCTTCTTTCATCATACTCTGCCCTTCGCATAAGATTCTGAATACGGCGGTCTCCTTGATAGATTTGTTGGTGATGCTAAACACGAATGTGTCTTGGTTCTGGAGAACAAGGCTGTTGCTGCTAACAACTGTCTCTGGTACATAGCGTAGGTCGTTAAGTAACGCTTTGACTTGTTCGTTGGTTTTGATGATTCTCCCAAATTCTTGTCTCCTTACCGATCTATCAACATGCTCTATCTTCACATGGAATTTGCAACGGACGGGTTTGTGATCGCTCTCTGTCACATCCATACAAGCATCATACCTGTCCATAACCCAACGAAATCGGTAAAAGACTCTTGAGAAGATAAGAGTTTGAATCTCTGTATCAAAGAAAGAAAAGCTTACAGCATAATGGAAGCAACGACAGGACAATCTAGACTGCATTCAGATTCTGGACTAGTTCGCGTATCTCTGTATATTACTCTATCACACCACGCAGGAATCCGCTTTTTCTCCCCTGAATCGTAGCCTGAGGAAGAAAGGATTGACGATAAACTTCACATTTAATATGCTACAGACACTTGCATACAAGTGCAGTTTTATGTACCTCCTAAGCCAGGCCGGTGTCTTTCAAACTTATAAGTTGGAGGGAAAGTAATGACGGCTTCACGCATTCCTTGGAAAACTTTTCCAGCTTTCATCTCTGCCCTGAGCTGATCCTTTTCTCTAAGCCAGTCGAAGCTTCTTTGTGAGACAAAGTCCCTAGCTTCATCGTATGATATACCAAAGAGCCTGTAGTTGAAATCACCGAAAAATACAACCATGTCTGCCTCTGCTAGGTCTTGTTTCGTCTCTTCTGTGTTGACGTTTGCATTCTGCAGAAAGTGTGAAGAGTCTAAGGTAAGCAAAAAACTCAAACCAAAGGTAGGAAAAAATGATTGATTCGTAAATTAGAGAGGATGAAGTATAAAAAGGGGCTTACATTAGCGCTCTTTGTGGTATGAGAACCCGTAGTCACACCAGCTGCAAAGTTAAAAGCCATAAAGTGGTATTACACAAGCAGTTGCCTTCAGCAAAGATAAAAGAGGGGAAAAGTGGGGGTAGAGATATACCGGCTGGTGCATTATGAGCATTTGATGACCGGGAGAAAGACATTGTTTTGTAGATGTGATCAAAATCAGCATTTCTGCGGTTTACAGCTTCTAGATGTGCGGCCAAGTGACAGTTGATGAAGCACATAATCCGATCAAAGACCCTAATTCGTAAACCTACACCTCCCTAGTTTTGACATACAAAAGTAAATCAGGTAAGATGCCGCTGTATAAAAAATCAGAATGATCCATATTGTTGAAGAGGATGAAACAAAACGCTAGAAGCAAAGGTAATTATCTTAATTAGAAATGGAGGGGCATAAACTAAGGTAAAGGCAAAGAAATATATACCTTGTTTCCAATTGCGCGTCCAAAACCACATGGAACCGCTGCAACATCAATATCGCCTACATGTGTTCTCAGATTCTTCCTCACCCTAAATGGAATCAAAACATTCAGGACACCATCAAATCAATGCAGATACAGATGGATAAAGCATTACTTGTTCTACTTGATAAGGTCTCCCATGGATTCTTTCAACTCACCAAAGTGATATGAGCAAACCAGCTAACTGCCTCGATCCCATGCGTTCAAAAACTGCTTTTTCGTCCAAGGTCTTCCCTATTGTGTCTATCCAGTACTGGCCAATCGAACTACCTTCATTTCCTCCTACCTAATATAGAAAGGAAAACGAGGTTAAAGTTAACATAATTAACCCATCAAGAAAAGAAATAAGAATCAGCTGTTGTCTCACCGATTCTTTAGCTGCTGACATTGCCAAAAAACCAGCACCCATCTCTACTTCTTGCAAGCCTACGACAAGAATACCAACATCTGATGCTACAGAGCCTAACCAAGATATAAGCGCATCATGGCAAGCTTTTCCCTGGCCAACATTCCATGAACCGATCAGAATCCTAACACTGTCTGTCTGTGCATATGTCCGTTCTTTTTCAGACAGTTCCGACCTTATTATCCCGTCAAGAGGCCCAGGAGAAATCACATGCCATCCACGTATACCACCGTGAGTGGCTAAGCTGAAAATGTAGCCATCAGCTGCTGCCATCTTTATCACTGCGTTATTATGCCCAACCCAACCCGCGATTAGATTCCCTTCAAGATCAATTATCTGAATGTGACCACTAACATAACCAATGTATATTCTTTCCCCAAAAGTGCAGAAACACAATACAGCACATTGATGGTGACGGAAATCTTGCAACCGGTTTCCATTTCCATCCCATTGTACAAGCAATCCATTTGTACACCCAGTCCAAATCATCCCATCCCCGGCTAATACCATCGCTTCTGTTCTTCTGGCATCTTCAGATGACCCTCCTCTTGTTGCAACCCTTCTAACAGCATCCGCAGCTCCCATTATAGCATTCCTTGACCGTTGCAAGAATCCATGCGACTTCTCCTTTTTCGAAGTGGAAGCAATTTTCGCCTTCGTCTCATCTTCCGCTGGCTGATCCTGTCCCTCCCCCTTCCCCTGCCCCTGCCCTGATGGCATTTCACCCCGGTTTTCAGTCTGACCTTCTGTGTTGAATACTTTTAGCAACTCTTTTGTCCGACCATCCCTGCAAAGATATTGACCCCCTTCAGAAAATCACACCATAGAAGACAGAAGCATATATGTATCTATCAATACTCACCATAAGGAGAAGGTTTGAAGTTGAGCAGCCCATACTTTAGATCTTACATTATCAGCTAACAAAAATTTGACTTCAGAAGAAGATATACTACAGGAGCCATTAACAGTAACTTGAGTCCTGAGATCAATCCCTGACCTCTCCACCAACAAAGCAGCCATATGTTTCTCCTCCAAGCTAAGCGAAAGCGATTTCTCCATAGATTCCCATGTCCATATCCTAATCACACCACCTTCTGAACATGACCATAAATCACCTGCATTTTTCCAATTACAAGCATTAAACTCACCACAAGAACAACATAACATTGCAAATGTTTCTGAGAGAAATTACCATAAGAACTCATGATTATTGAATTGACAGGACCCTTATGAGCCTGCCAAGCAAGACCTTCTTTAAAAGGTGTATCATCATCATCACTACCAGCTACAAAATCCATCTTCCAAGACCTAATCTTACCATCTTTATGACCACTCCAAACAAGCCTATTCCCATTATCAACCATCAAACAAGTGGTAGGCGAAGTACTAGCGGACTCATGAAACGGTGCGGCGTCTTCGTCTCCTCTCCGTACACGATCACTTAAACCACACCCTGGCTCAAACGCATCATCAAAATTCCAAAACCTAACACCACTCTCTTGACCAGCCCATAATTGCGTCCCTGTACAAGCTATATTCCTTAGAAATCTCCCAACCTGAGTCTCTCTCAATGGATGTGGTCTTAGCTCTAAACAAGGAGGACGAGCCGAATGTAACGGAGAACGAGTCGGGACTTTGAACATACCAACACCGCCTCCAGATCCGACGAATTCCGGAAGCGGTTGAAAATCGTCGCCGATTTCAGGCTGGTGCGTGATTAGGTAATCGTCGGAATCGCCGGGATCTCCGGCGTAAGGAAACGAGGAGGAATTGGTTGTGGTGGCGTATGGGTAGAATTCGTCATCGGAAGAATCGCCGGAGATACCGCAACCGGAGATAATTTCGGTGATTTTAGGGATATCGTCGAGGCTGTGTTGGCGTTGACGGTGGTGGTGAGGTTTTTGACCGGAGTTACGGAGCTGGTGGCTGTAGGAATGGATTTTACGAGGAGGAGGAACGGAGCTCAAGGAGGAAAGAGCATCTTCGTCGTCGTCGGAGTGAGGACGGCGGTTGATTTCCATGGCGGAAGATTAGGGAGGAAAGAGAGGAATGGAAATTGGGGAAAGAGGAAAATGTAAGAAGAGAAAGAAGGAGAGAGAGAGAGAGATGGAGCGGAGTGTTCGGAAGAGACATGGAGAGAGTTTGTTTCATCTTCTTCATCGGAGAAGAATTCCGATTTCTCTGCAACTTACGCGCCTTCTTCTCTCCTTCTCTTCCACACTCTCCAAATTGAATTTCTCAAATTGAAATTAAATTAAGTTAAGATAATAGACCTAATTAAATTAAATAATTCTTTTTCATTTATTGGGTTAAGTGTAAGTGTGGTTTGTCACACGGTGGATAAAACTGAACAGAGACATTATTATAAATCGTGAACATTATTAATGTTACTAATAATCATAACAATGAGAGATACAAAGTAAAAATAATCAATTTATTCTTAATAGATTAGTGAAATATTACACACATAATACTCTTTTTCTTGGATCAGTTGAGCTTCTTCCACCTCCCAAGCTTCTCTTTGCCCTGTTTATTTTTTTTAAATTATCAATCATGAGTTCTAAATTGCAATTAAAGTAAAAATTAAAAAGCAGTGTTAAGAAAAAATATTGCAATTAAAGTAAAAATTAAAAAAGCAGTGTTAAGAAAAAATATTGCAATTAAAATGAAGCAATATTTTGTTAAAATACCAATAAATTTTAAAGTACAAATAATTTGAGATGGATATGTTATATTTGGTAAAAACACTAGTATATTGTAATAGTAACATTTATGTTTGTATAATCATAAAATGCTTATATAATTAATATACATTAACAAGATATCAATTTTTTTAGCTAGTTTTAAAGACAACTATACTAAAATAAAAATATTAAACGACGATAAATGTTTAAAATCATTACAGAAAAAAAAAAAAAACAAATCAACTTAGATGTGAGTGTATATTATTAGTATATATACCTTACGAGTGGCGATGGCATGTGGATTCTCCTCGATTGACACAGCCTTAAATCCTACCGGAACCAACACATCTTCGTACCTAAAGACCTCAATAAATACACTTCACATTTGAGCTAAGTAAACTCTTAAGTAATGCAACAACATATTCCCTCCGTTCCTCGGAGATTGATTTTTTAGCATTTTTCACACAAATTAAGAAACAATAAATTATATTTAGTTATTAATTCAACTTTTTGTAATAAACACTTTTTCGAACTAATAGTTATCCTTTATATTCAAATAGTCTCGTTAAATATTTTTTGGAACTTATAATTTATTAAATCTATAGAAAAAAATCTAGAACATCAATCTTTGTGGAACACCTAAAATATGCTAGAAAATCAATCTTCAAGGAACAGATGGAGTATTATAATTTTTGAATTACCAAAACATATTATAAATTTATAATAAGATAGGTTTAGCAAAACAAATTAAAAAATAATAATAATAAGATAAGAATCATTGAGAGATGAATTACGTACGTAGAGACATCTACTTTGTAGGGAGGTCCACCTTCATGGTCAGTAATCTAATTAGTTAAAACACAAACCATTAATTCATATGCTTTGTTATTTATATCATCACAATGATAGTATTTTCACACACAGAAAACAACAACAAAAATTACCGGATACATGAGAGTTATGAGTTCGCCATCGGGTTTTAAGAGTTCATACATGGATTTAGCCCATGCAGGTCTCATCTCCGGTTCAATTGCACAGAAGAACCTGTTAAAATTTACATTAGTTATGTAGATTTAAAATTACTTAATTTGTAACATTATAATATGTTATTCAACTCACACGTAATCGAAGATGGAGTCGAATAATTCCTTAGGACGCCAAGTGAAAACATCTTCCTTCACGAACGAAAAGTATTGTGTTTTCGGTGACGTGCCATAAGTCTATATATAAAAGTAATTATTAAATCTTCTGTGTTATTTCAAAACAAAATTTGAATCACTCAGATGATTATTTATAACCTCATTAGCTTTCTTGAGAGCATTTTCGGAAATATCCAATCCAACAACAAAACGTTCGGGGCTTGCCATCGCAACGACGTCGTGTCCCTACTCACATTCATAATCGAAAATGAGATCTGCTTGACATTTTAGAACTTCCAAAAGTTGCAGATTTTAGAACCATAATTTATCCATCCAGAAGTACAACATCTATATCAACTAAATTGATCAGCTTTAATTCAGCAAAAACTTTTAAAACTAGACTAACATTTTTATTTTGTGCAACTCATGATTTCAGTAACTAAAACTCGGACTGAATTTAAAACTCGACTTGATTTAATTTTTTTAACTAACACTCTGAAAATAAGCCAAAACCGAACCGAAAAAAAAGAAGAAAGTAAGAAGACTGACTCCGCCGCAGCCGGGGACAAGAGCACGACCAATAGGAAGAGAGGAAGATTCAACAAGATGAAGAATGAGAGGTGTGGCTCTTCCAAGGTCCCATGGTGTTATCTCTTCTTCCCAACATTTCTCCCACCCACCTGTTTTTTTTCTCATTTGATATATTTCATTATTCACATTGTACATATAATAATATTAGTATTGCTTTTCTCTACCTCTTAAAATCTAAATTTACATCCATTTGTGTGGGTATGGAAGACGTATATGTTCAGAATATTCAATCACGAGAAGCATATTAATTTTTTGGTTATGTATTCATTATCAAAAATCCTCTATGGATTTTTGATATGATGAAATGTTATTTATGGACTATGAAGGTTTAGAACTTCGGGGTAAAAAGAAAATAATAATTAGAAAAAAAGAAGATAATGTTACCTTCTTCCACGGTTTTGGGGAGGAACGTAGCAACTTCTTCAGGAGTAGGAATACGGTTTCCACCATTGTTGTGACCTGATTTTTGTTGTTCTTCAGCCATTTTTAGGTTTTTTTTCTCAAGCTCTAGTATTTCCTCTTTCTTTTCTTTCTCTCAATGATTTTCTGATTTCTCGTGGGTCTTGATTTTCTGATTTCTTGTGGGTCTTGAAGGTATTGATACTTTAAGCACATGCTATTGTATTTATACTTTGTAAGGGTTAGCAAATTGAATTAGGGAAAATTGGTTGAATAACTAACTAAAATATAACTAAAATACTAACCAAAAGTCTCTCATGTGGCAAAATTATATCCATTGGATTTAGGATTTTTGGTTAGCATTTTAATTATGTTTTTTTTCTTTGTTATTCGACAAAGACCCATTGAATTAATAAATTTAATAAAAAGAAAGGAAAAGTACAATAATTGAATAGAAGTGATTTTATATGCAGCTTTTTGTGCTATACTTTCTGCCAGTTTTATGTGTTTGCTCATTGGAACACGTAGACGTAGGTATGTTAGATTTTTGCTCCCCAATCACTTATTAAACTAAGTTGAAGAAAAGATTAAAAAAAAAAAGTATTACATTATGGGATTAATTTGAAGATGATTAACAGAAAACAAAAACGGTTTATGTATGGTGAAATAAAAACGTTACACTATAGTAGACAAGACGGCGACAATGATACAAATAATTTGTTAAATACTAATGGTTTTCTTAATGATATATTGATATAAATAATTTGGAGTAAATATTATTCATTTCATAACTAGAAAATGTAATATCATATTCATGTACGAATTCTTATCCATATTATGACCAAGAAAACAAAAAGCACAATAAGTGGTCCTCACTCTATTATTCCACAATTCCCAATAAATAAAAGTAGATATTATTGTTGGACCCATTATTGTTTCATCAATTGGGCATATACATACTTAATACTCCCTCTCCTCCGTTTCATTATATAAATTTTTTTTATTTATTTCGCGAGAATTAAGAAAACAATAAATACAAACAAAGTCTCATTTAATAATTAATTAAAATTATAATTCAACCAATCATATATAAGACTATGGAATTTAAAAAGACAAAATTATCAAATCACATTAAAATCTGCATAGAAACTAGTAAAACATCTTATAAAATGAAACAAAAAAAATTCTCTTAAAAATCTTATATAATGAAACAGATGGAGTATATTATTTTCGAGTGAACATTCATAGCTCCAAAATTGTCACGAGATTTTTTCTGAGGTTGCCGGTGAGTGATCACAAAGAAAAGGACACTAGGGACCTCATTACTTAAATAACACAGTGTACCACCTAACTTCCACTCACAGTGGATTATTTATCGATTTCTGTAAGTGAGTGAGACCGTGTTACACGCCTCTTTCCCTTTTAGGTATGCCAACTTATGGATGAGAAATTAGTCATTTATTCTCACTAATACGTATAAACAAGTTCATTTTTTTACCAAAGAGAAGTACTAAGAGAGTTTTAAAGTTATACAAAGATTAAGGACTAGATGAAATTTGTTTACTTTGCGATTTGGTCATAATATACTTTGTGTTTCATTTTATGTTTATGGATTTTGTGTTTTTAGTGTTTCATTATGAACTTTACACTCAAAACACTTTGCATATAATGTTCTTGTGATTCATTTTTAATTAGGCACTTAATTTGTATAGGTTTCGATTCGGTTATTCAATTAATAACCGAAACCGAATCAATTCGGTTCTAGTATGGATCTATTGCTAAAATGTGAAACCAAACCTAACCGAAACCGAAGTAAAACCGAATCGAACCGACCAATAACTCATTTGGTTTTATATGGACTCATTTTAGCTACAACCGAAAAGCCAAAAAACCGAACAACCGAACCGAATGCCCACCCCTACAGTCTCCACCATGACGCATGGATAAAGCCAACAAGACTTTTTCAACCTTCTGGATACTTGAGAACCCAGAAAAAGAGTACTCAAACCTAGTAAGTGTAATGAGCACAAAGCGAACTATACTTTCGCGTTTTATTTAAAAAAGATTCAAAAGCGAACTATACTTTCGCGTTTTATACATACACATGCCTGTCCATATATTTCTTTCAGTTATTTCAGGTTCCATGTCTCTTTCAAATGTCATCCATGTTTAATTCATCAGTGAAAAAAATCACATAACGTCCAGAGATCGAACCATATGATCTTATGTAATCACAAGGTGGAGTGAAACATGGAAGATTTTTTCCATCTTCCAATCTTCTCTATTCCCTGAAATTGATTCCAATGTAAGATTATCATCCATCGAATGAACTCAAGGCCTATTCAAAAATGTTTGTGTTGGTATTTTACCTTGCGTGGTCCAACAGCAAGTTCGTTATCCACAATGGAGATTGCTTCAAACCCCAATGGAATCAAAACCTTCTCGTATCTGCACGTTAAGTAATTAAAGAAGATTGGCAATGATATTTCAGTGATGTAGCTCTTAGTAAAAGAGATAACAGGAGAAACATTACTCAGACACGGAAACTGAATACGGGGGACCTCCTTCACGCTCGTCGAGCTATATAAGACAGCCTATTTTCAGTTTTAAAAACTACGGAAATGGATCAGAGATTAGGGATGCTATGATTCTTACAGGAAACATCAATGTTATAAGCTTGCCACCGGGTTTAAGAAGCTTTTCCATACGCTTTGCCCATAGAGGTCTCACGCTAGGTTCAAAGGCACATAAGAAACTGCAAGAATAGTCATAATACAAATACATAAGATAAAATCATACTGTATAAACAAACAAAAAAAACACAGATCTAGATTATTATATACATACGTATAATCAACAATGAGATCAAATTTCTCAGCTGGCTCCCAAGTGAAGAAGTCTTCACACAAGAAAGAGAAATACTTTGCATTAGGCATTGAAGAAAACAACTGCATTGACAATAAACCAAATGATGTTAAACCTAAATGCAACAACAAGACTCCGACTCAAAAACCAAAAACCGAAAATAAACTACAGTTACCTTTGTTGATCTCTCAACCGCAGTTTTCGATACATCCAGTCCAACGACATGACGATCAGGGGAGGCCATTGCCACTACATCATAACCCTGCAAAAACCATAACAAAGCATTTAAGAGTATACAATAGAACATACTCAACAATACTACTCAATGGCCATAGTACACTAGCAAAAGGCAGAATTCAAAGAAGAAAGTGTATCTAAAACTTAATATCAAGCAAAGAAATCGAAGAACATACAGTTCCACAACCAGGAATTAGAGCTCTGCCATTAGGTAATGAACCAGTCTGGGTGAGATGAACAATGATCGGAGTTGGTTTTCCTAAGTCCCATGGAGTTGCTCCTTCTTCCCAACTCTTCTCCCAACCACCTACGAACAAAATCCAAAAGCTTCAGGGGAAAAAGGATGAAATTGATCTGAGTAAAATTAAGGGGACTTTCAATTACCAGAAGAATTCTCGCTCATCAAACGTAGGAAGACATCACGCGGCGATTCGGTTGCCGGAGTTTTACCGGAATTTTCCATCGGAATCAAACGACGGAAATGAGACCTAGCTAAAAACACGAGAAGGAGATAAAAATGGTTTCTGCGAGAAGCTAAGTAAAGAAGAGACTAATTGTTTTTTGTGACCTTTCTTAGTATTATATTAAGTTTTTGACCTTTCTTAGTATTATATTAACACTTAAGAGTCATTTTTTTATTGTTTTAAATTTTTGTCTTATGACCATTGACCAAGGAAGCTAAACAATATCTCTACAAAGTAGTTGTTGAGAAAAAATCTTATAGAAGCTTCATAATGATGGGTGGATCAAAATTTAGACAAAAGAATAATATGTTGTGTATGTTTTTGATGAAGATTTCAATAATTTACAACCAAGTAGAAGAAGAAGATACTGAATCAATTCAATCGAGGTAGAAGAGAGTGACGATTTTGCGGAGGTTTTTAGCTTCTTGACATGTTTCCATGAGGAGCTTACTGTCATGGAACGCGAAGCAGATTACTTGTTGAACTTGTGCTATTATATCCATATTACACAGCCTGCATAAAACATCTAATTACTCGGTTTCAATCTGTGCTTGAAGATCAAACAATGTACAATGATTTTTTTTTTCTACACGAACCTGCTAGCTTCTAATAATGGCAAATGGTCGTTCTGAGGCTTTTCGACCACGTTTTTTACCTGCGAATGACGACATAGCGAAAAAGATGTAAATCGGCGACGCAGAGAATCGGAACAATATTGTGAATTTAGCTTACTTTAGACAACAATTCTTGGCTCTCAGGAGGTTGTTTTTTCAAACTTTGGGGTAAAATGACAGTAAGAAGCTCTGGTCTCTCTGCTCTCAATGCACCTCTGATAACTGCTGCATTAGTTCCCGATGCACCTGAAGTATATATATGATTTTTCTGCAAGAACCGAATTATCGGAGAGTCACTTTAAGATTGGAGTCAAATACATTACAAGATGATAGCTCAAATGTCTTACTGTTATAACCATGGCGTAGCTAAGTATCTCAATTAGTTCTTGGTGCATGAAACCCATATTTCTTGTGCCAAAGAAGCCAATTGATCTAGGCCCTTGTTGCTGTATCGCCAATAACTCCTGTCGATTTAACATACACGGTTACAGTTAGCTTGGTATTCCAAAACCTGCCAACTAAAGTATATATAGTTCACAGAACGATTGATATAAGAGAGTAGTTTTCCTTCAAGCAGTCTTACTTGTATGTAATCTACATCAACGGCAGGTTTTAGCTCAGACGCTACAACCGAACCAGTTCCTTCAACGATAGCCTGAGCCTGAGTTGGAATCCTGAGCCCGGACTCTTCATCCGATTCAAGCCCACATGTAATGTGTTCCTCACTATCTCTCGTGTGTTGAGGAAAACACTATACACAGCATTTCAATAAACAGAGTCCCTGGGATTAAATCATTAGCCAAAAGCCCAAAACACACACAAACAAGAAATCTAAACAAGACAATTCGATCTAAACAAGAAATTCCACAAAACTTTAAGAAACCAATAATGAATCACCTCCTATAACAAATTCCACAAAACCTTAAGAAGTGACACGCATAGCTTCATATGAGTTAAGAATCACCTCTTACACCAAATCTTTCATCATGAGAGGGCAATAGATATATACTAAGATCCAATGTAGTCTTATGAACACTAAGGGCTCAGAGCAATCATCAAAGTTTTGATATACCACTAAACTACTACCATAGAAGACGAAAACGATGCAATCACTAGAGCAATTTCCAGTATATCTCTATAAATGGGAAAAATACAATCGTGATGGAACAAAATATCCATCACTCTAACACAATATGATGAATTTTACTAGTTTCCGAGATATACTGGAAATTGCTCTAGTAATTGCATCGTTTTCCGATCAAAAGAGAGAAAATCGGAGAATACCATGGGAGAATAGGATCTGAACCGCTGTCTAAGCTGCCACTGAGAAGAAGAAGAGGTAGAAGACGAAGAAGACGAAGATCGGCGAGTGAAATTAGGGTTTTTCGATCTAAACGGCGACGCAACGTGAGAATCCGGAGAAGAAGGAGGAATCAATGAAGTCGTAAGAGGCAGAAGGAGCCTCATAGGTAGACACGAACTCATCTTCTCCAATACTTAGCCTTCTCGATTGTGAATTTCAAAGCCTCCACAGATATTTGAAAACAAAAATGACAAATCCTTCACTGCTCGATTTCTTCGTTGAGGAAGACGAAGAAGATAATAAACAAACAAAGAGACGAAGTTGCAAACAAAAACAAATAAGCGAACAAAAATTTAATTTTAATTTCTTTTCTTTTTCATTGGAGAATATTCCATTTTGCAACTGTTTAAGTCCAATGAAGTGTCTAAAATTGACTTTTTATTTCATTATAGCAATGTTTTTAAAACCGGACCCGCGCTGAACCGGAAAACCTTTCGAGTCGTGGGTTAACATGGTCTAACCGGGTTCAACCAAATTTAATAGTTTTTAAAAATATTATTTTATATATATTTGATCTTATATATTTTTTTTATTTATAGGTCTATATCTATCCAAATATCAAATAAAACATTTCAATTATTTCAAACATTTAAAAAACAAAAGAATGTCCATAGCAAAATAAAACTAAGTTATAATTACTAATATAATTGTAGCAAATTTAAGCGTTTTGGTCTAAACCTTTACGCATTTTATAATTTTAAAATATTTTATATGGAAAAAGTTTAATATTTCATTAGTTTTATCAAAAATTTTGACTTAAAACTTATAAATTAAAGAAAACAAAATGAAAAAGCAAAAATTTTAATTAGAAAAATTATTAAACCCGGTTTGATGCGGTTCCGGTTCAATACCGGTTTCCGGTTTTTTGCCGATTCAACCCGGTTTGATCACAGGTGGGTTTTTACGTTGACCCGAACCGGACCAGTGGCCGGTTCTCGGTTCAATCCGGTCCGGTTTTCAAAACATTGATTATAGGGTAAAAGCATAAAAGCGATGTAACTTTCTATCATAGGTGGGAAGATTATATAATTTCACTTATACCCTTTCAAAGAAGTTTATTATTATTCTCTCTAATCATTGTATCTTCTTCTTTCTTGGTCTCAATTTTTGCAAAAGAACTAACAAAAGATTGATGTATGAGAGAAACAAACTTAAAATGGGTTTTACAGAGAGATTACGAAAAGTGTAAAATGAGATTTTTGATTTCCAAGATTTTTCAATCAAAAGTCCCATCTTTTCTTGACTCGGAACATCAAGACTGAGGTTTTGATGTCATCTTGTGGAACTTGAAGCATGAATTGAACTTTCATCTTCATCGGCGTCGTTTTCACTTTTCCAGCTTCATCCCCGACCTGCCCAATAACCGGTTTTTTTTTTCCGGTTATCCTAATCTCATAAGAAACTAACTCATACTATACTCAAAAGCTAGCCCAAGAGCGCAAATGTCCTTTAGGAAATCAGATGATATGTCACATTACGTAGAGCAGTGTGGTGAATGTATGACACGTAAAAACGAAGAAAACGATTTTGCTGATAAGAAAAGAGAATGATAAAGTTGGATGCTTTACCCAGAGAGAAGCCCAGCCAAGGCGTACATCGGAATCATAGCCAGCTTTGAATTTGTAGTCTTTACCATACGTGCGTTTGTACACAGCACTCCACATGTTTGAATCAAAGTTGTACCAATAGCTGCATAACAGGTAATCTCAATATTACACATTCTCATAGTAATTACCGAATCAATGTAGCAGATGAGATAGTTCTATCAAAAGAGAGAGGAAGAGAAACACTGAATCCACTAACCTCAGTTTATCTGAAGGGCTAAACCGACGTTTGAATGCAAGTGAAGCAGCATTGGAAGGAAGCGAAATGCTTGGGATGAAAGACAATCCATCATCCTGTATAGAAAAAAAAGTAAACCTTTAAGGTCCTGTATAGTTTCTTACAAGTTATTGAATAAATAACCCAAAAGATGGAGAAGAAGTAACCTTATAAGCATATCTCAGTCTTAACTCTTCATCTGTGTATAGAGCAGTACAAACACCATTCATAACTTTACGTTTGAGGATCCCGTTAACAGATAAAACTCTATTCTTCTTCACCTCTGCCTCTGCCTCCGCCTCCGCTTCATCTTTTTCTTGCACCGAAATTTCCCCTAACGGGAATTTAAGTGTCGCTCTTGGCTGCAGGAACAGGAAACCATCAGGCATTAAATTACTCACAAGTCACAACTAAGCAATACTACAATTTCCACACCAAATAGACAAATGTAAAAGATGGCACTTACGTAACCAATAGGAACCGGTGATGCAAGCTCGAGCGAATATCCAGGTTCAGGCAGATTCGCCTCCATAGCAACCTCTCCTTGTTGCGCCTGCCATCAACGTACAGTTTAAACCAAACATTATAGACACAGGAAATCCATAAATACACACAACCAACACAATCAAGGATTGTATTATTCTAAACTGTAAAAGGAAATGTTCAAGTTTCAATCAGATTCTATCATTGCAAGATGCACAAAAGGCAAGAAACTCAAAATTAACAAATCATCCATAAATCTAATTCACAATCAAACACAAAAATTCTTCGATTCCATACACGAAAAGGTACCAAATTTAGCAAAACGGTGATAATGGGCAAGAATTAGAAAAGAATTCAAATTCCAATTCCAATTCAAATTCCCAAAATGTATAGAGAGATGTGTATAACCTTGACATTATGAAGAGTTCGGAGCTGAAGACGCGGACCAACATCAACAGAACTCTTAACGAAAGCATTCTTCTCTTCGAGATCATAATGAACAGAGAGATATTTCGAAGTAAGAGAAAGCTGAGGCTGAGTAATCTCTCGCTGTGAATTGTTCTGAAACGAAAGCTTGAGCTTCGCTAGGTTATCGAAAAGCTTACACGATACTTTATTGAAGAAAAGGAGACTATCGCTATCGAATTCTGATGTAACCCGGAGTTTAGGTCTGTTCTGAGATTTGAGAAAGGAAAAAGTGGAGGAGCTAGGCGGCGGAGACGGTGGCGATAGTTCCGAGGTTTCCGATTTAAGTGTCGGTGAAGGAGAAGTGGTGAGGCTAGGGTTTTGAGGAGATGGATCCGCCATTGAAATGGATTTTGAGAGAAATCTATATTATCGCGAAAGTTGGTGAACACGGGATTTTCAAGTGTTGCAAATGGAAACGGATGGTTCTTGTGTTTTTCTTATTTATGTGATGATACTCTCTCATTTTGTCATTACTTTGTTACATCAAATTATATTTGTAGTTTAAATTATTTTTAGAAAAAAATGAAATCACCTAATTTTTTTTTTATAAAAAGTGTAAAATTATTACATTTTTCACGTTTGAATAATATAAAAAGATTTTTAGGTGGTAATGAGAAGACAAGAAAAAGTTATAAATATGGAAGAACATTTATCTTATCATACAAAAATGTAGAGAAGTATTGTGTTTTTATTGAACTTACATAATATTGTCTTTCTTGTAAGGAAAAAAGTTGTTTGTTTTTGTTCTTGTAAGTAATGCAAAATACAAGAGTAATTCAAAAAGATGGTATTTTGAAGTAAGACATTTTATAAAGTCTGCAAAACTCTAACCATTCCCCATGGGAAGGAATGTAATAGCTCTCTCTCTCTCTCTCTTTCTTTTTTTCTCTCCCATTTAGAACCTTTTCACAAACCCAAATCACCTCTGGATCAGTCCGCCTGAACCGTTACCGGCTTTCCCCGTCCCATAGAGAATCCTCGGGTTCCATCAGGCATTCGTGGTCCAGGTGGTTGCTGCTTCACCATTCCTGGTTGCTCCATGTTGTTGTTCATTGAGTTGTTTGAAGGTGATGTTCCCATTTGATGATGGTATTGATGGTGCTGATGATGATGATGATTCCCGCGCCCATTGTGGTTCTGGTTTTGGTTTTGGTTTTGGTTTTGGTTCGGGTTTGGTTGGCCTCGTCCTCTTCCCTTTCCTCTACCTCGGCTACGACCTTTTCTCTGTCCAACAGCTTTCTCATTCCCTTGCTCCTCTCCCTGTTATGAGGTTTAAGTTAAGAATCATACATGGATAACAACAAAGCAGAGACCAAAGATTCATGAATAACAACAAAGCAGAGACCAAAGCGCTTATGTATTTGGTGTTACTTACTACTATTGTCTGCTCTTGAACATGTGTATCCCATTCCCCAGAACACTCTTCAGATTGTTTCTCAATCGGCTGCTGCTCGGATGTCGTAGCATCATCTTCCTCGTGTTCTACTTCTACATCATGCCCTTTTCTTCCTCTTCCTTGTCCCTGCTTTGGCTCCTTAGTCTATATAACACCATAAACCAAGTAGAGTCAAATTCGCAGAATGTTCTGAACTACCAAGAGATCTGGTCTCTGCGCGTTTTGTCAAATGTTAAACAACATACCTGATGTTGTAACATCAACCGGACCTTAAGACCGCTCCTCCAGTTACCTCCTTCATTTAATTCAGCAACCTGTACAAGTAAACATGCCTTCAGTTCAACACATCAGCCCAGGAGGAACGAACATATATATAGCGTGAATATCTGAGTTATGCGAGTCTTTACTGCTTTCTCGGCTAGCTCAACCATCTCATACTCGACAAAAGCATGGACCTATTAAAAAACACGTAAAAGAGACATCAATTTAGCATCCAGAATTAAAGGCGAAAACAAAAAACTGCATGGATCTATCTAGGTACCTTGTTACTGAAAAGCGAACCATCGTTTTTAGCTGATCTTGCTACAGGTGGAGCACCACTCGCATTGTTTTGTGGTTGACAAGTACGGATATTCTTCACACTAACAAATACGATAACCTTAGAAACCCGACGGTGGTTGTAACTGCTCTATAAATAGTAAAAGAGTAAATCTAGATTTTGGTAAGTACCTTCCAACAGTTGAGAAAATCTTCATCAGGTTTTGGTAGCAATGATCATCAGGTAGGTTCTCAGCAACGATCATACGAGACTGGAATATAATTACTCATTAGAAACTCACCAAACAATCATTTACTCTTAACTTAACAATCTACATAAATGAAGCACCTGAAGTTCTTCAATAGCAGACTCGGTGATCGGATTCACGCGTCTCACTTTCTTCCCATCTTCACTAACAACCTATTCGATAACTCAAACGTCAAAACATCAAATCACGTATAAAACCATATCGAACGTAATAAAGAAACTCACAAGCTTTGTAGAGTTCTGTAACACCATAGCAAGCTGAGAATTACTGTTAATCACAGCTTTAACTTTCTTGAACGATGCAACGACATGTATCGGCACTAAAAAACACATCCAAACCATTAAAAAGTGAACAAAAAGGCTCTTAATTATGATCATTAAGCAAACAAATCATCTTACCAAATCCTTCAGGATCTTTGCTAATGAATCTAATCAAATGATCTGTAGTAGCTAAGTTCAAGTCACTGAAATAATACTCAACCTGAAAAATTGATTATGAATTAAGTCAAACAACTTCAAAAAAAAAACCAAAATCATTATCTAAATCTATAACTAGAATCACCTGATTCACTATCTTCTGAATAGTATCTTCAGGTAAACCGGTTTTCGAATCGATCGAGATCGAAACCGAAGCTGCTCCGGTTTCCGAACTCTGATCGTTCTTAGATGATTCTCTCTTATGATCTCTCTTCTTCGGAACCAAATCCGGTTCCTGCTCACCGACACCACCGTGATTCCTAACCGGAACATACTGTTGATTCTGATGACGATTGTGATGATGATGTTGATGATTATGGTGAAATCGATGATGAACCAAGTGAGGTTGGATTGGAACCGGACCCAGAACCGGAACATTGAACGGAGGTTGGTGATGGTACATATGAACCATACCGTGAGGTGGAGGAGGAGGAGGAGGGAGAATCATCCTCGGCGATTGTTGTAACGGAGGAGTAGTTCGACCCGGTACGAATTCCGGAGCTCCGGCGTTAAGTCGACTTGAAGATAAAGACCTTAAAAGCGACGGATCTGAAGAAGACGAAGTAGAAGAGTGAGAGTGACCGAGATCATCGGAAGAATCTAGGGTTTGTTGATCCGCCATGATTACAGTGATAAAGTTAGGGTTTTTTTGAAGTGGGAATTTTCTTACAGACTCGAGAGAGAGAGAGAGAGAGAGCAGATCCCTGGAGAAGGGGAGAGACCAAAAAAAGAGACCCTTTTTTGGAGAGACGTTCTCGAATTCTCAAAGGTCGTCTCTTGTTGTGTATTTATAGATACAAGGGCTTTTTTTGCTCTTATCGACAATTATTTAGAACACTGTCCTTAAAAATACAACCTTTTTTCTGGTTTCTCTACACTTGTTTAGTCTTAGAGCTGAAGCATAATCACACTCATCAGTCAAATACAGTTTCCCTCAATGTCAGATTCAGTGGTCTTCTTGTTTATGGTGGTCGAACCGGTTTCTGATGGATTCCCAGAATGCGGGGACTGCGATGTTATCGGGGATTTCTTTAAACGACGGTAAGTAGTTTAAGTCGACTATCACGTGGTCTTTTGTTCCTTCTTGAATCTGTAGAGGAAAGAGAGAGAGAGTCGTAAGTACTTACTCGAGTTAGCGAGGTTTTGTGATGGGGAGGATACTTACAACTACGTCAAAGCCGAAGATTGTGAGGTCAAGTTTCTTTCTGAGCCAGTTAGCTGCTTCGGTAACTAGTTCTAGATCGATTTCGTCTATCGGATTCGGGGTTGTGGAACCGATTGGTAAAGATTTTAAGCTGTGGAGGTAATGAAGCTACCAAAGTTACAATCTTTTAGCAAATGAAGGCTATGGAGAACGGTTATGGAAATTTACCTGTCGAAGAGAATTGGTCGGAGACCGTTTTCTTCAGCTGATTTCTTTAGGCTGGAAGAACTAGGGATCGATTTCTTGACTGCGTGAAAGATCTTTTCCCCTAAGACGTAAAATTTGAAAATCCTCGATGAATGGTCCACATACTCCTGCACGTTGATTGTTGGTAAGTTTAGTAGTGTTCGCTTAGAATTGGATACTCAGATTACGTTACGACTTACTTGGATAATGGCAGGAACAGGAGTGTTCAAATCTTTGAAATCATCAACACGGAAGACAATGGCCTAAGCGAATCACATGAACATAAGGAATTTTATTTGTTTTGGTGTGAAAGAGAAATAAAAAATACGAGATACCAAAATGAGAAGGAAGCTCTGAGATATTCACCATGCTGTGAGCATCAGCAACACCACAAGCAACCTGAGGTTTTACAATACATGGAAGAGAGAGACCAGCTTTTGACAAGTTTTGAGCCAGATCCGGTTCATCATAGCTGTCAATCTGCAGATAAAGAACTCCGATATTAACTTGCTACGTATAAAAGAAAAGCATCATGTGATACTATAATGGAGTAGGATTCTAATTCTTAAAACCTTAAGAAAGCAGGCGCCTCTTATCTTTCGTCCTGCTGCAGTAAGGTCCTCCAATCCATGAAGAATATGTTGCATCTTGAGTCGGTCCAGGACAGGATATATACGTTGAACAGGGTCTACTACAGCACAAGCATTTTGCTCTTCCATATACCTGCAAGTACCTTATATCATTATGCACATGTGGATGGAGAGTTTCTAACAGAGTGCTAGATAGAAATAAAAGAATTGAGAAGCTGACTTTCGCAGTTCCTCCATGCCGGTAGAGAATGTAACTGCAACAGATGATTTTGAGTCAGAGCAGTTCAGTTGAACGGACAAGATTTCATCAGTTGCTTTGTGGAAAATGATATCAGCGTGTTTGAGTTGAGATGAAAGAGGGAACTCAAACATGAGTGGTAGAAATATCAACCCATTTGATGTAGGATACATTGGTAAAGCACCCCTCTATAGAAAATCAGAAAAATTAACTCGGTGAATTAAAAACTGACGTAGAGGGTAAAGCATATATATGAATCAGCATACAGTGAGACAAAAAGTATGCAATGGTCACTATAAAGATAATGTTTCAGAGTCGAATTCCAAATTCGGTTCTAACCTTGGCAAAGTCCTCTACCCGAGATGGCTTCATGATATAAGCAACTATTGCAGCACCATCACCCATTTTCTGTGTTGGGAGGTAACATCAAAAGGGTGATCAAAATACTAACACCGGCAACACATATAAACGAAAAGAAGAAAATGAAAGTGTAATATCAAGCATCACAACAACATTTTCTACATTGTTTTGTTCTGGCCTACAATTAGACCAGCTTATTTCTCAACTTAAAAGCGTTTTCAAGTTTAAGCCAAAACCGACGTCAACACATACCTCCTTGTTAATGCAGCAAATAGTCATTGGCAGCTCTTCGAGGCTCCCGATACGAAGCATGTTAAAATCACCACATGAATCGCCTTTTACAGCATCTACAAATTTAAGCACCTCATAAAATCTATCGGTACAAAAGAAAACATGCGACCTTCTTCTGACAGGAACAATGTCATAAATTTTAATGGCCTATCCTTTTCCACTATTAGTGAGACACTTGAAGAGGAAACTACTTGGACATATATATGAAAGCTGAAATTTTTGAAAATGTTATCTCTCAAGGGACTAGGAGAGTATCTTCATCACTAACCGAGTAAAACAACGAGCTGGCTAGGACTTAGTTCAGGAAATGTCTCTTCTTTTCTGCTTGAAGCAACATACAGAATACTACCATCACTATACCAAGCTTTGAGAGTATCACCAAAGGTAACACTTGTCAAAGACGTCTCTAAAGGTAAACAATCAATAGAGTATTCCGCTGCAGTTTTCCTCAGTAAATCCACCTATAAGACAGTAGAAACGAATCAATCTCACTTACACAAAGCATCATTTCCTTAAACACACAGAAGAAACATCACATAGTTAGTCCAAACCTTGTTTTCCGGAAGATCAAGCCCATATGAAATCCCCTACATGCAGAAACAAAACAAAATCCAAACTTTATAACAGTGACATTACAGAACACAAAAAATTCCCCTAATTCGATCTAAAGTTCAATCCTTTTCTCATCTCAATCCTCAAATTCTAAGAACTTCATAAGCAAAATCGATTCACTACACAATTAAACTTGCCCATGCAAAGGGTTTAACTTGCAGAAATCTGCAATGCAGGATTGAAATTGCGATTAATCTCAATTTCAATCAAATCGTTACCGTTCGGATCATCGAATAACGAAGCAACTTAAGAAGAGAAGCCACTGATTCTCGTAGCTTCGGTGAAAAATCATCACTTTCGAGATTAAACAAGACAGATTCGTCGATTAAAACCCCTTTCATTGTTCTTCCTCCCATCTGAAGAAAAAAAGGAATCAATACGGTGGCGATTTTAGCCGTTGAACGCAAAATCGAACAAAAGTATTCTTCTTGACGTAAAATGACCGATTTACCCTTCCTGTCAGTAAAGGACGAGAGGGATTTATCGGTAATTTAAGAAAAAGACAAAAAGCAAAAGCCTTCCTCAAAAGTTTCGACTTTTATTTCATTTATTGTTTGTTTGTTGTTTTCTTCTCCGATCAAGCACAGATCGGAAAACTGTGAGAGACTGAGAAACACTACTGTAAAGAGAGAGAGAGATTTAGGGCTTTTTTTGGGGTCGAATGTTCGGAAAATGAATCGGGTCAAATCTTCTACAAAAGCCCAATCGAAGAAATTTCCTCAGTCGGAGCCTCCGCCGCAGTCTCCGGCGAAGAAAGAGAAGAAAACCCTAAAAAGGGAACGAATTCCGACGAACCCATTGAATGGTTTCAGTTTCAGTACAAGAAGCTCCGGAAGTAGTAGTAGTAGTTGTAGTAATGTCAGTGGTTCTGGGTCAAATTCCGGTGAACCGTCGAATCACAGGTTCTTGCTCTCTCATTCATTCTCATCGTCTTCTTCGTCTTCCTCTTCGTTAGGAGTTTTTCCTAATAGACCTGTGAAACCAGTAGCTAAAACCCCCAAATCTGCTCCTGTAGTTAGTAAACCCTTAATTAGAAAGAAACCAAGGTTTATGGAAGAGACTAAGCTCAAATCAACTGTTAACGAGAAGCCTCAGAGATTTGGAAAGAGACTCACCGGTAAAATTACCGTTAAACCGGAGAAAGTTTCGGTTTTGATGAAGAAACAATCTTCTGTTTGTAGAGAGGTTAAGGTTAAAGATAGACGAACTACGATTAGGGTTGATGATAGTATTGCTCAGATTACTACTCCTGTGTCTAAGTTAGGAAAAGAATCTGATTTGGTTTATAGAAGTAACGGTGAAGCTACGGATGATGGTTATCGAGAGAGGACACCGCCTGTTCAAGCATCGGTGTCTCCAGAGATACAATGTGGATCGTCTATGAGCTTTTCTACTTCGGCTCAGTCACAAGCTTGTTATGCAGCTGGTCATTTACTCTCTGGTGTTAGTGATAAGAGGAAATGTAAGCCTAAAGGAATACTTACTGTCGGTGAAAATGGTTCGGAGCTTGGTAAGGCCAAAATCGAAGAAGATTTTGGTGTCGTCTCTGTGATGCCTTTACCTGCGGATGCGTCAGTGCACTGGCTTTTATCTCCTTGTGATGAAGAGAAGGAAAAATCTGATGATGGTTTATCTCAGTTTCAGCAAATTGTTGAATGTGTAAGCAATGAGATGACTCCTTCGCCATTATCAGATCGTAGTACTTCTTCGGATTTATGTAACATTAGCAGTGGGAAAAGTCTTTCACCCATGAGTATATGTAAAGAGACGATGAGAAGGACAAGTTCTTCGCTTTCTCCAGCTGAGCTTTCGCGGTTTAGGAGATTTATGCAACTTTCATCCTGTGATGGTGTAGCTGAGCATATGAAAGAAGGCAAATCGTCTCCCTTATCTGTTGATACGTTGGGAAGTGAGAATGTTATACAGACACCAGAATCCAACTCAAGCTTTGACAATTACTTCGGACAAGTAAATTCCCAAGCTGAAGTCCAAGAGAAGGTTGGTTCAGATTTGGAATCACTAACAATGAGTCTTGAGTCAACCAGTTTGTCACCAAGGAGCCACGCCTCACCACGGAAGCCGAACAGTTCAAGTTTCAACTTTGACTCTTTTGCCACATCTTCTTATTCCGTTGATTT
Organism: Draba incana; assembly: GCA_963576765.1. Lineage (NCBI taxonomy): Eukaryota > Viridiplantae > Streptophyta > Magnoliopsida > Brassicales > Brassicaceae > Draba > Draba incana. Next base: position 3,207,490 of record OY755204.1, on the reverse strand, counting down.
TTCACAGTTTCAGAGAGCATTAGTCGACAGGAGTCCTTCTCATTCTCATGTTACACTGGAGAAAGATTCAAGAACACATGTAAGAGTATCTTATAGAGAAGAAATAAATAGCCACATGCCTGAAATGAACCCCCAACAGATTACAGATACTGAATTGGATACGCGAAATCACATAGAAAGTGTTGAATCTGCGGGAAAAGGAAGAGGATTGCTTCCATGCTCTGCTGCGGAGTCGATAAACACTGATGGTGGTGGTCTCATTTGTTCTGAGGATTCAAATTGGATGGCTTGTTACAAGAATTAACTTCGTTTACGAAATAGTTTTAGCATCAGTTTCTTTGTAAGTATGTCCACGTTAGCAGGTAACCGTTGTGTTATTGTGTTTTTTCCCTTGTTTACTTCACATTTCCCACTATAAACAGTAATTTTTGTTCTATGATTATTTGAAATCCTTTACAGTCTTTTGATAAACCACTAAACTTTCGGTTGCTTAGCACGATAATCGGGATTGCTATATTCTTGCTTTTTGGGTTCTTCTTTAAAAGGAGATTGTTGTTCCACCATCTTTCAATAGAAAGTTGGATACCTACTTTACCTGATACCTTTCCTTTGCACCAAGCCTCTAAGAATATTTAGTCTTTCGGTAAATCGCTAAAATGTTCTGTTTCTCAGTTCTCAACATACAGGAGAAGGATTCACACGATTATCGGTATTGCTTCTATAGAAGGGTATAGTTGTTTCGATATCTTTCGAATAAAGTTTGATACTTTCCTGATACCTTTCCTTTGCACAAGGTCGTGGAAAGAACAAAAAAAAAGGTAAATCTTTAAGGAGAAACAAAGCAAAAAGGGGTTCTTCTAAGCATCTCTTTACTTATTTCAGAAACCACGCATTATCTTTTTATGTCATGCTGATCAAGAGCCTATTCATTCTTTACATTTTCCACATATTATAACATTTCTTGCAGAATTGGTTGATGTTGATTGATGCAACAATATATATGTTCTTCTTAACCATTACTGAAGTATTATCAGTTATAATCACCTCTAGGAAGAATGTCAAGTTATGATAAAACAACATACGGAAGAAAGAGCGAAGATGTTGATGAAGCTTGTGTGATGAACCAACCGAAACAGAATGATATCACCGGTAATATCATCATCTATACCCTTGTAGGGCTTTGCATTCTGCTCTTCATCATCGTCAGCATCGGTTTCTTTGTCATAGCCAAGCCACTAAAAGCGAGTTTAGCATCCGTGGCTTTAAGAAACTTGAGGTACAACGATACATCTTCATCATCATCGCCTTATTTCAACGCAACACTGGCTATGGTAATCAGAATCGAGAATCCTAATCCCGGGTTCTTTGAGTTTCCCACTACTCAAGGAGATATATTGTACAACGGTCGTCTTGTTGGTGAAATGAAGATTAATGGACAGCGAGTGGCTTCATATACTGCCATAAGAACAGCGGTTACGACAGATGTGAGTTACAAGGAGAATAAGGCAGCTTCTGTTTGGTTCAAGAATGATTTAAAGAGAGGGTTAATCATTCTCAAGATTGGAGTTAAATTGAGAGGTCAAGTACACATGGAGGCTTTGAACAAGAGAACAGTGAATTTGAAGTGTTTGATGCATCTTAATCTGATAGATAAAGTAATTCAACGTTTGTGGTGTAAATGAAACTCACTTAGTTTGCTTTTTCATAGCTTTTTGGGGTAATTTAAAGTTTTCTTTTGACTTTTTTTGGTGGTATGAACATGTTTATAAGTGAATATTGAAGTACTTTAGTTTTCTTTGTATCACAAAATCTTATATCAAAACTGTTAGAATAAGTCAAAGATACTCATTAATACTTGGATACTCTGTTAATATTTGATTGTAATTACGTTAATTAGGTCCCTGATTTTTTGTGAGTTTATGTAAAGTCTCAGGCTATATATGGCCTTGTATATTGTTAATGAAATCTCAAGGAAATTCATACTCTTTCAAAAACATCAAATGATTTACACTAAGAATATACATTTACAAAAAATCACATTTTTTTGACAAACATCATTTTTTCTGCATTGCAACGGGAAAACATCATATTGTTTAAAAATTCAAGTTTACAACAAAAATAGATGTTGAAAGGTGAGTTTTTTTTAATCCCATCATCAAATGAAATTGTTGCTTTTGAATAATACAATATAGTTTGTGCTTTTGTTAGCGTAAGTATCATAGGCTTTGTCGTCACTCTTATTTAAACTTCTTAATTTTATTTAGTTGTATGCATCTATCATTCTCCAAAGAAGCAACCGTCTTTCATTTAAGTGAAAGAGCATATTTTATGAATGTGACTTGCAACAACAAGAATGAGTTTAAGTATCAATACTTTCCTTGTACACCTTACACTTGACATATCAAATTCGCCTCATACATAAGATGAGTTTATGAGCATTGTTTAGTTAATTTTAAAATTTACATTTTATGAAAAATGAAATTTTGGGTTTTTAAATTTATAATGCTCTGAACAAAATATACAATTATATGGTTTGTGTTAGTGATGGGATTGTGTCACCATCCAAATTCATATATGCATGATGCATGTTGTTAACAAACAAACAAACAAAAATCATAGTTCTCTTCTGTTTAAAAACAACTAGGTTAGTACCCGTGTTCAACACGGGTTTTATTGTAGTCGTTAAATTAATTCAATTGTTTGATTATATGTAAATATGGATATGGTTAAAGATTGTTGATATTATTTAGACTCCAAAAGTATTGATGGGATGAATTGTATATATGTACTTTTGATCACTTTTATAATTGTCTAATATTTTTTTGATTATAGTATATATTTTTGTGGTACAATATTACATGATTTAGATAAATAGCTAGATCTCCATTTATTTACCTTTATGTAATTAAAATAGTGTTTTTTTACGATGAATTGTTTTTTGAAAACTTTTATAATTTCTTTAAAGAAAACACATGGAATAAATTATGTATGTGTAAGAACTCCTAGAAAGTATTTTGTCTTATTTGTATGATAATTATAATTATCGTAGGTTTAGAAACATCTCAATATATATATATATATATATAATGAATATTTTTTGAAAAGAATTAATGAATTTTGTCACAATAGAAAAATATTCCAAAAGTGAAGATTGTGTATAATTTTGGAAAATATTCTACAAATTATGTTTGGTTATATGGATTGTGTCATTAATGTTGAGTGTTTGGAAGATAGTATAGTAGAAAATTAATTTTAGTTAATAAATTTATTAACTAAAAAAATGAGAAAAAATAAGAGTTTGACACATCATCAAAATGATCCCAAAATATTTCCCCCTTTAATCTATAGAAGATTTCTAGTAATATTAACTTTGGTTTTCAAAAATATTCGAGTCCGGATGGATATCTTTCTTGATATCTTTCCTTTGCACCAGGTCGTGGAAAAAAAGAAGTTAAAAAACAAGTCTATAAGGAGAAACAAAGCAAAAAAACAAAGGGTTCTTTTAAGCATCTCTTGCTATGTCAGAAACCACACATCATCTTTTTTATGTCATGCTGATCAAGAGCCTATTCATTCTTTACATTTTCCACATAATCATATTAAAACATTTTTTTTTGAGAATTGGTTTTTGGCTTGTTGCTGATTGATGCAATAATATAAATAACTGAAACATTATCAGTTATGAATCATCTCGAGGAAGAATGTCAGGTTATGCAAAGAACAAAGTTGTTGATGAATCGAGCGCGGTTAACCAACCGAAACAGAATGTTATCACCGGTAATATCATCATCTACATCCTTGTAGGGCTTTGCATTCTGCTCATCATCTTCATCAGCATCGGTGTCTTTTTCATAGCCAAGCCACTTCAGGCAAGTTTGACATCCGTGGCTATGAGAAACCTGGAGTACAACGGTATATCATCGTCATCATCATCGCCATATTTCAACGCTACACTGGCTATGGTAATCAGAATCGAGAATCCGAATCGTGGTTTCTTTGAGTTTCATACTAGTAAAGGAGATGTTTTGTACAACGGTCGTCGTGTTGGTGAAATGAAGATTGATGGACAGCGAGTGGCTTCACATACTGCCATAAGAACAGCGGTTACGGCGGAAGTGAGTTGCGGAGAGACTCGGAGATCATCTGATTGGTTCAAGAATGATTTAAAGAGAGGGTTAATAATTCTCAAGATTGGGGCTAAACTTAGAGGTGAAGTACACCTGAAGGCTTTGAACAAGAGAACAGTGAATTTGAAATGTTTGATGCATCTGAATCTGGTAGATGAAGTGATTCAACGTTTGTGGTGTAAATGAAACTCTTAGTTTGCTTAGTCATACCTTTTTGGGGTAATTTAAAGTTTTCCTTTCAATTTTTTTAGTTGTATTAACATGTTTATAAGTTAACACTGAACTACTTTAGTTTTCTTGTATCATACAATGTATATCAAACCATCAAATGAATATAGTATAATAGTTTGATAGTTAAAGAGCCAAAAATGAAAACAGTTTTTTTTTCCGACCAAAAAAAAAAGTTTGTGACCCGGGAAAAAAAAAAGTTTATAATAAGTATATACAATTTGGGGATGTCGTACATGCAGAACCGTTGGTCGGGGAGAGTCTATCCATCATGAAAGATATCGTATATGCAGAGCCGTTCGTCGGGGAGAGCTTGTCTATCATGGGAGATGTCGTACATAGCGAGTTGATGCATCATCGAGGCATATGTAGAAGCGGTTCACCCTTAATTGCAAAGACAACATGCAGTGGAGTATCATCAAAATAGGATTAGGTCAAAATTGATCAAATTAGTCTAATGATGATTGTAATCTCTATATAATAATTTCAGACGATTAAAAAAAATAATAAGTATATACATTTTGTCACTGCACATTTTCTTCAATATTTTTCATGGTAAAATATTTGAACCGGTAAAACTGCTGTTTAAAATTTCAAGTTTACAACAAAAATAGATGTTGAAAGGTGAGATTTTTTTAATCCCATCATCAAATGGAAAAGTTGATTTGGAATAATTCAAAATATAGTTTATGTTTTTGTTAGCGTAGAAGTTTATAATAAGCCTATATATATTTTGTCACTGCACATTTTCTTCAATATTTTTCAGGGTAAAATATTTGAACCGGTAAAACTACTGTTTAAAATTTCAAGTTTACAACAAAAATAGATGTTGAAAGGTGAGAGTAGAAGTTCATAATAAGTATATACGTTTTGTCACTGCACATTTTCTTCAATATTTTTCACGGTAAAATATTTGAACCAGTAAAACTACTGTTTAAAATTTCAAGTTTTGAAAGGTGAGATTTTTTTAATCCTTTTCTCATCTCAATCCTCAAATTCTAAGAATTTCATAAACAAAATCGAACTTCAATACACAATAAAACTTGCCCATGCAAAGGGCTTAACTTGCGGAAATCTGCAATGCAGGATTGAAATTGCGATTATCTCAATTTCAATGAAATCGTTACCGCTCGGATCATCGAATAACGAAGCAATCGAAGAAGATACGGTACTGATTCTCGTAGCTTCGGTGAAGAATCATCACTCTCTGGACTGAACAAGACAGATTAGTTCAAATTAACTCTCTGTATTAACATGTTTTATAAGTAACATTGAAGTACTTTAGTTTTCTTGTATCATAAAATCTTATATCAAAACATCAAATGATTTACACTAAGAATATACATTTATAAAATTCACATTTTTTTCCAATAAACATCATTTTTTCTACATTGTAAAACAATAGTTTAAAAATTCAAGTTTACAATAAAACTAGATGTTGAAAGGTGAGTGTTTTTTAGTCCCATCATCAAATGAAAACGTTGCTTGTGAATAATTCAATATAGTTTGTGTTTTGTTAGCGTAAGTAGCATCATAGGCTTTGTCGTCACTCTTACTTAAGCTTCTTAATTTGTTTTTAATTCTATGCATCTATCATTCTCCAAGGGAGCAACTGTGATTAGTTTTATTTAATTTTTGTATCTTGTTTTTGTGGTTTAAGTGAAAGAGCATCTTTGATGTTTGTGACTTGCAACAACAAGAATGAGTTTTAAGTATCAATACTTTCCTTGTACATCTCAAATCCGCATCATGCAGAAGATTTATGAAAAAGATTTAGTTAATCTTTAAAATACATTTTCTAAAAATAAAATATCCAGAGTTTTTAAATTCATAGTTTTCTCAACATGATAGATGATAACAATTTAATGGTTTGTGCTACTATCGTCGTTGTGTTACCATCCAAATTCAAATATGCATGATGCTTCATGCATATTGTTAACAAAAAAAAAAACTCATGTGAAGTGAACTTAGTCTAGTGTGAGGAGATAAGTCAACTGCGTATATGCAGCGCATCACACTCGGGATTGAGTCTTACTCCGTGCGAATGTAGGGATTAGACTATTGGGCCAGCCAGTTGTGGCCAATATTGACAAAAACCAAAAAAACATAAAAAAATCTCATAGTTATCTTCGGTATAAGAAAAGTACTCTAACAATATTGTTATTAGCTATCCACAAAATGAAAATCATAAAATGTTCACATGAAATGTAGCTTCGTACCAAACAGTAAACCTCGTAATGGGTTTTCTTTGATGAACATTGTATATACTAAATTTTGGTGACCACATGTAGGTGACACTTAACACATAATGCTTTTCTAAGGTGCTCGTAATAAATGATTAATTTATACATTATGCTTCTAACAAATGATCATGGTGGATTACAACTTTACAAGAATCCGAACCGATCGAAGATTTAAAACTTGTATCCTTAAGCAAATGCTAGTTGCTGATGTCCGTGTCTTAAAACATCTTTTGTTATTTCAAGAAGTGAAACCAACATTTTCAACAATCATGATCTCGTGGAACAATATATCTATTAGATTTCCTTATTATAAAAGAAAATTTTCCTATTGAAACATCAATATTTTTTCCACAACCCGGTTTCTTCATGACGATATATAAATAGTTGTATTGGAAACAAACCGAAACGAAGATAGACAACAACAAAAAACACATGTATCTTATCCAAAAACTAAACAAATAAACAAAAAGTCTCACAAAAATCTTAATTAATCTTTTTTTTTTGGATTTTATGCTATACACAAACACCAAGTCAAAGATCAAATTGAGGATAACTAACGTGTACAACAGCTAAATCGTTTAATAACGGAACTTACGAGTTGGACTTTTTCTATGTCTCAATCACAAACCCATTTTTAATGTAAACATATGCATATGCATCAAATATTTATCATTTACGTTTTTAAAGTTCCTCTTAATCATCATGTTGACAAAAAAAAACTCATATGTTATGTCATTAGAACATTTAAAATCTTAGACACTTTAATCTCTAATATAAAAAACTTGCGGTAGATGGAGTAACATGCTAAAACTTTTGAAAAGCTCAAAATTTGGCATCAGAAATTCATATACTCGAAAGTTAGGTATCAAAACACACAAAGTTTTGACGTATAACAGTAAAGTATTCAAACTAAACATGATCCTTTTGTTATATAATTCCTTGTGCAACTGTGGAATTCCAAACATAAATAAAAAATGACCCAATAATTAAAATTTGGCTTAGAATTCAAATGGGAGATACAATACTTAAAAGAGTTTAGATTTCTTGTATAAAGAAAGAAATATACAAATAAAGTATATAGGAGGTAACTAAGCACCAAACACCAAAACCACCAATATACAAACAAATAAACCTTTACTTCATCTCAAAGATCAATCACAAAAGAAAAAAATAGTATCAAGATTCAATATGGAGGGTTTAATCCCAATGGCGTTTAGGGCCATGAAGAAGAACCTAACTCGTCGTCGTTACGAGAGTCTCTCTTCCTCTAGCATGACACGTGACTCTTACGATTTCGTTTCCGATATGGAAATGAACGTCGAAGGTCACCATCGCCGTCGATGGTCCGTTGGAGATATCTCGTCGTTATCAAGCCGGGAAACTAAAAGAAACGGTGGTGGTGGAGCTCCGGATAATAGTTGTTCACCGCCGCGAAAAGGTCAACTTGTAAGATTCAAGAGCCATAGATTGTTTTCTTGCATTTCAGGTCAATAAATTTGTCAAATTCAAGAAAAATCTCTAAACAAGACGGAGATTATCGTTTAGGTCCAAACTTCGAGGTTATAAACAAAACAAAATTACATTATGTTTCATTTTGTGGTTGATTTAAATTACAAAGTTCTGTTATTCATAATTTCGGTGTGAAATCATGTAAATATCGTTGCTTTTGTGATCTTTACATGTCGATGTACGTAAAGTTTACAATTTTAGGGTTTTTGTTATGAATGTGTATATTTGTTGGGTTTAAAACAAGAAAACGAAAACTTATATAGGTCGAAATCGAAATAACTAAAATTCCAAGCCAATAAGTTCTTGTTGACCCAATCCACATTTTACCATTATTTCAAAGAGTTTGTTCAATTGAACAGAGAGCAAAAGGAACAACAATGGTTTGCAAAAAAGTGTAGTCAGTAAAAACATAGAGAGTAGTACTAGCTTGAATAAAGTTGAAACCTTTACTACAAAGTGACGGTGCGTCTGTAGAGAACTTCATCATCACTCTCTTCATCTTCTTCTTCATCAGAAACAATCTGACCGCCCGGAATTTCTAACTTCCCGCCCATATCGAATACTGGACCTTCGTTATCAGGATCGATAAAGTTACCTTCTAACCGTTCCTCGAATCTCTGGTCACTACAATTAAGGAACCAGTTCAATGAACTCCTAATTCCTTTGCTCTGTAGCTTCTGGTACCTCGGTTTAATTCTCGACTCCAAACTATACGTAAAATACTCCGGATACTCCACGAGTTCTTTCATCGGTCTACCCATCTCAGTTTTGTAAAAGTAGTAACTATTCTTCATGAGTTCGACTCGCGAACAAAGAATCTGAGGACATCTCACAACCATTTTCGCAACGTCCTCTACTTGAAACGCCCGACCTAAAAGAAAATCTACGGGTTTCATTATCACGTTCTGCTTAAGGCTAACAATCTGCGGCATTTTCTCAACCACACGAGCGAATCCTTCAGGATCAATCTTGAGCTTTAAACTGAAAAAGTACTGTTGTGTAGACATTTTGGCTTTTACCGGTAACCCGAGAATTTGAGGATACTGCGCGATAACCAAAGGTAGTAACTCTTTCTTAATACCGAAACTAAGTAAGCATTCTACGTTCGGTTTAACAGTCTCCTCGAGATTGTATCCGATAATATACGCACGTTTCTCTACCATCCTAGCCACGATTTTCTTCGGCAAACCGATTGAAATTAGATAATCTACAAGCGGTTTGATCATAGTTCCAACTCTCATTCCCAAAAGATAAGGATATTGAGTCACCATTGGACCAATATCTCTCGGACTCACACCGATACTAACCAAATACGCAACCGATGTACTCATCGTACCTTCGAGCTTAAACCCTAAAAGCTCTGGATACTTCATTAACACATAACCTAGATCTTGCTTCTCAACATCAAGCCCTCTAAGAAACTTAACCACAGGAGCAAGCTCCACAACCACACTAGCGTGAAGAACCTGCGGATAATTCTTAACGAATTCGCCTAATTTCGACCTCGAGATTCCGATTTTCTCTAAATAAGCCAATACAGGTATCAAATTCTTACGAACACTGCAACCTAACATTAAAGGATACTCATTTATATCATCTATTGTTAACCCTAGCTTCTGTAAGAACTCAACACGTTCACACATGACTTCAATCGTTGAAGGTAACTCAATACTCTCTAATTCATCAGTGATGATACCTAAACCCTTGAGGTAATCGCAGATTTTGACTCGATTCACGAGCTTTTCTTTCTTCCCTTGTATGACTCCCCATGTAACAGTAGGCATCTCGTACTCTGGAAACTTGGAAGATTGAGTTGCATAGTGAGAAATTCTGAAAATTGAACAAGGGTTTTGGAATTGAGGGGTTAAAGGATCTGGGTTTATCAGGGTTTTGGATTTAGAGGAAGTTATCGGAAGGATTAGGTATTGTCTTTTGATTAAAGATAAGAACTTGTTCCTCCAAGGAAGAAGATAACTCATTTCTGGATTTAATCAAAATCGGCAAATAGAAAAAAGTTTCTCTCTTTTTCGCCTGAAAAGGGTTTTGCGATTAGAGAAGAGTAGAAGACAGAGAGACCTAACTCAATAGAGAGAGATTAAAAACTTCAACTTTGTACGCTTTGCTCTTTTGCCATTATCTAAAAACTCAGTAAAAGCAAAACTTTATAACATTTTATTGTATAAGAATTGAATGGTTCAGAAAGGAGAATAATATTTTAATGGTAAGTTCTTGTATATACCAAAGAGAACCACAAAACCATTTGTAATTTGTTTAACAATCCTGGTAGTTTCAAAAGCCTGTCCTAAAGGTAGAAGGAGTGGGGAATCAAAAAACATCTAATTTTCTTCACAGCTGATGATTTGGTGAAATCTATATCTCAGCTCTTCTAGAATCCACCATTTGGTTGATGCAGTGAAAAAACTCGGAAGCTTAACGCATGTTTCCTTCTCTCAAAACGTCGATCATGTTGTAGATTCGCTGGTCTGCTTTCAATCGAATCTGCATTTCACAAAAGCGTATGAATTAAGCATCGTTATAGAAATAGAGGTGAGACTGAGAGAAAGCTGAGATTTGATTTCGCAGTGTTGTATGAACAAAAGGAGTAAGTTTTAGGAACCTTTTTCGCAAGGAAAAGCACGGCATCAACAGTACCCTCAGCGTATATTGATCGGCCGCAGACATTGTGCTGGAACTCGAAGGAGACACTGCAAAGAAAAGGGAGCTAGTTATGGAACAGCCACACTTTTAAACGAGAGATAAAAAAAGTATAAACAATGCCTTAGTTATTGCATTACGTTTCATCAGGAGATGTCAAGTGATAAAGATGGAAAGCGTGGCCAGAGACATGCTCTTCAGGAACACCAACCATCTCGATTTGCTGTTTTGGATCCCGAATCAATTGTATCTACCACAAAAGTTGTATACACAGATAATTCATATTCCGAGGATAACGAAAGTCGTAGCCAAGATGTAAAGATTAAAGGACGCCCAATTGAACCTGATCCATGTCGTAAGAAACACCCAAATCCTGGAAGCAAGAAATAACAGCTTTTGCTGTTCCTGATGCATCTAATTTACTAGCTTGATGAGACTCCATCACCTACACATAGATTGGCATTTGATTAGACATAGCAAGAAGTAGTGTATAAAAGTAATGAAGAACAAAGGTAAGATAAGTACATCCAAGGAATAACCAGAAAAGGCTCCTGGAAACTGCTCAGCCATAATCTCCATGGCTGCAAGAAATGCAACAACCTAATGGACCAACAAAGCACAAAGATATGAGCTAAAAGGATCTTAATTTACATGCATAAACAACAATTTCTTCAAGAAAACTCCCGAGTCCACGTACTTGTTTACCCATCTGTGGGGAAATCACAGCATAAATCTTTGCTCTCTCAACAGTTTCATACAATTTGTTCCTGTCTCCACCCGTTGTTCCCATGACGAAAGGAACACCTACTTTGCTATACAGCTCCGCATTATCTACATTTCGCGAAAATCCCAAACTTATCACAAAGATCGTTCCCCTCAACCAAAACTCAAGCATAATTCAACAAATCCAGACTACATTTGTGTCTCCCGATGGTAGAAATGGGAGGAGTTACCATTTACTGCAGAAGGAATCGTGTAGTCGACAACAATTAGCTCCGGGTGCTTCTCAAACACCGAAGAAAGTACTTTTTCACGTTCATTAGGACCGTACACCGTAATCTCCTTTCCACAGACCTCAACTGTCTGACCAGACTCACCAGCGGATCCAAACGACGTGGGAACGATATTCACTCCTGCAGCATCTGCTGCTTTGATTACAGCTTTCCCCATTTTGCCACTGCATCCATTCACCTGTAGTATAAGCAAATAATGAATGGCTTAACCCAACATTCCCCAATTTCAAGCTCTAGTCTTAACTTGAGCTGCCAGATTGCTATTGATCAAAAAGAAAGCAAAGGTACAAACTTTAACATTTCTACATTTCCAGGCAAACTCAAATCTCAGAATTCTTTAAGGGAAACAATTAGATAATCATATACCATGATGGATATGCCATTTCCAGGCAAAACGGACTTCACGGCTTCCTCACCGGAATCCGCCGTCGCCGTCATAGATAAAACCACCGGAAGACGACGTCTCCGATTACCCAGAAAACTAACTCGGCTTTTACCGCCATTTCCTACCGTCTGATTCGTTCTAGAAGCAAATGCGAGACGCGAGAGATCTGGGCGATGAAGAAACACACTCGAAGAAGACGCCATTAACCTGTGAAATCAAAACGTCGGAATCATCATCTCCATCAATCATACGTAAAATTCGTACTCTAGAAACCATACCCATTCGTAGCCATAAAGACTTTCCTCTCCCTGAAGACGAAAGTTGAAATTTTTCAATTTTGTCTGAAAATTCCGGCCGGCGAGAGATTTGGGGATTTAGGGTTTAGCTTATCCTTTATCATCAAACCGGAAATCTATAAACCAAATAAATGGATTCAATCAAACCGGAATCAATATATTAAACCGGGAGCATTAAACCGTAGTGAAGACTCATCACTTCTAACCTCATCATCTCAGAGAAATCCGACGAGCGAAAATGGAGTCGTTAGCTTCGCCGCCGTGTCTCCGACTAACTCCGACGAAACACCGTCAGCTCAATTCGCGTAAATCTTACTTCGCCGGTGACATTCACGGTGGCTCTTCCGTATTGAAATCCAATAGCCTCTCATTCTCCTCATCTGCATCTGGTATACTTGCTTAATCGCACTTTCTCTCTAGTTATAGCTCAATCGATTCTCGCAATCTTGTGATTGAGATTTTGAATTGAATCTCGTGTTTAGGGTTTTCGTCGCCACTCACTGTAGAGAAGGAGCTACGGTCTTCGTTTGTACAGACGGCTGCTGTTCGTCATGTCACTGGGTCCCTTATCAGAGGCGAAGGTCTTAGATTCGCCATTGTGAGCTCTCTGTTATGATATTCCCTGCTCAGATTTGGCGACTTTGATCTGATTTAGATGATTTCTAGTGAAAATTGAAAGGTTTGGGCTTATTTTGTTGTTTGTTCTCAAGGTTGTAGCTCGTTTCAATGAGGTTGTGACAAAGTTGCTTTTGGAAGGAGCTATTGAAACTTTCAAGAAGTATTCAGTCAGAGAAGAAGACATTGAAGTAAGAATAAGATCAAAGCTAATGACACTCTTGTGAAGCAATTGGTTTCTTTAATGCGATTGAAGCTAATGACACATTTTTTTCAATCAGGTTATATGGGTTCCTGGTAGCTTTGAGATTGGTGTTGTTGCACAAAATCTTGGGAAATCAGGGAAATTTCACGCCGTATTATGTATCGGCGCTGTGGTATGATGATTCTTGTTTTAAAAAAAAATTCTCTAGGCATTCAATTGTATTTCCTCATATGACTCATTCAAGCTTTAGAGAGTACTTTGCCTCATGTTTTAGAATTGGATTTTGATCTACTGTTGTTCTTGTTGAGGTTAGATTAGAGGAGATACTACACATTATGATGCTGTTGCCAACTCTGCTGCATCCGGAGTACTCTCTGCTGGCATAAATTCAGGTTTTTCTCGATATTCGTTTACGGGATATGCATTTTTATGTAGTTTTTATACTTCTAAACCAAGATAACTGGTGGTTCCTTTTTTTGCCTTCCTCATGTTTTTGGATAATTATATTCCCACCTCATCAATTAGTTTTTAAAATTTTGTTCTAGCTGTTCATTTCATCTTCTCTAGCATTTAGTTTGTTGGCTTTGCGGTAGGTGTAACTAAAGCTTATAATTCCCAATGTGCAGGTATTCCATGCATATTTGGTGTACTGACATGCGAGGACATGGATCAGGTAAGTTGATGTGTTATGCAATAATTGTGGTATATAGCTTATTCATAATGTAATGTGGAAAAAACTGAAGTTGTTAATATTCTGGTGAACTGAAAACTCTAAGGCTCTGAATCGATCTGGTGGCAAAGCCGGCAATAAAGGCGCTGAAACTGCATTGACGGCAGTAAGTATCTTTATGGTCAAATTCTTTATATTTAGAACATGATGTTGAAACTTCTGATCATCTTGCAGCTCGAGATGGCTTCGTTGTTTGAGCACCACCTGAATTAGCTTGCTCGTTCCATGGATGAACAATGATCACGTACGAGAACTTGTCGCTGTCTTGCATTTGGTAACAATCCAATATTCCGAAATTGTACCTCAATGATTGTCAAAACGTTTTTATTTTTTTAAAACCTTGGTGACATATATTTAGACCCTTTTGTAAGCTTTTCTCGTCATTTTCTGAATCGTGTAATAATAATACCTCTGAATTTTTGGAGGCGAGTGGGTTTTTCTGCACCAATCAAAAATTTGATCGTCTTTTCTCATAATTATCTTCAAATTAAGGTGTAGAAATATAATTGTTTTAATAGGCCTTTCCACTTTTAAAGGCCAAATAGTGTAATTACACGAAGAAGATTTTTGTCGGCAAGCGAAGATTACGATTACGCGTCACATTTATTTTTTTAGTTGGTATAGTTCAACGAATCAGCCATTTCCACAAAACTTCAATCATTTTGTGACTCTTCAAGCACTCTCTTCTCTCTGTCTCTGTGACTCACATTCATCGCAAATCTCCAGGTAAATTCAAAATCAAATCCACTCTGTTTTCTTCTGATCCTTGTTTGTTTGATCCTTTTCTGATTTGATCGGGAAAAAAAGCGATGATTAGATCGAGTTTTTGCTGATTCTGACCTTAATTCTTCCCGATCTGTTTATCATTTCGCTTGATCTATCGCTATATTGTTTGGATCGAGTATTTGGACGTGATCTGATCATTGTTGCTTAGTACAGAGATGCAATGTATGTTCTTAGATTCGAGATATGTGAATAGAATGTTGTTATGATTCAATTGTAACATCTAGTTGATTAGAATGTTGTTATGGTTCAATTGTAACATCTAGTTGATTAGATCTACTGTGATTCAAATTCTCCATAGTGTTTCGCCGAGAAATTTTCATTTTCGTTTTCTAGATAGTGTTTTTGTGTTTTCTTACTCTGTTTTGGTGATATATGACCAGTGTAAACGAAATCTTCTCTTTAGAAAACTGTGATTATTGTGTGGTTTGGCTTTTTTCAGTCATTTTTCTGCTCTCTGTTTCTTAATTGCTGTGTTTGAATACTCTAAGCTTTTGTTTCTATGGCATTACATCGACATTTTTTAAACGATTCCTGCTTTAGGTATGTCGACATCTGAGAAGAAAGTTGAAATCGTCGATCCATCCGAGGATAAAGCAAAAAACGTCGATAGAGGTGTTGATATCCTCAATAGAGGTCACAAGGAAGAGGAAAAAGAAGAAGGAAAAGGCGGTTTCCTCGATAAGGTGAAAGGTTTCATTCAAGACATTGGCGAGAAAATCGAAGAAACCATTGGGTTTGGGAAACCAACTGCTGATGTATCTGCGATACATATCCCTAAGATCAATCTCGAGAGAGCGGATATCGTTGTTGACGTCCTCGTGAAGAATCCGAATCCAGTTCCTATCCCATTGATTGATATTAACTACTTGATCGAGAGCGATGGGAGGAAACTTGTTTCTGGATTGATCCCTGACGCTGGAACAATCAAAGCTCATGGAGAAGAAACCGTGAAGATACCATTGACTTTGATCTATGAAGACATCAAGAGCACTTACGCCGATATTAACGCCGGGATGATCATACCTTACAAGATCAAGGTTGATTTGATTGTTGATGTGCCGGTATTGGGAAGATTGACATTACCGATGGAGAAACATGGAGAGATCCCGATTCCGAAGAAACCGGACGTTGATATCGAGAAGATTCAGTTCCAGAAGTTTTCAATGGAAGAAACCGTGGCGATTCTCCATGTGAGGCTTGAGAATCTGAATGATTTCGACTTGGGGCTTAATGACTTAGACTGTGAGATTTGGTTGTCTGATGTAAGTATTGGTAAAGCTGAGATATCGGATTCGATTAAGCTCGATAAAAACGGAAGTGGGATGATTAATGTACCGATTACATTCCGACCCAAGGATTTTGGTTCCGCGCTTTGGGATATGATCCGTGGTAAAGGAACTGGTTATACTATTAAAGGTAATGTTGATGTTGATACACCATTTGGAGCTATGAAGCTTCCTATTATCAAGGAAGGTGGCGAGACCCGTCTAAAGAAAGAAGACGACGACGATGATGAGGTTATATATTCTTCTTCTAGTTTGCTTTATAGCTTTGAAGATTTATGATGGTTTTTGCTTATAAATCTATACTTTGTTTTGTTTCAGGAGTAAGGAAAAAAAGAGGTCAAGAGAAAGAGTGGTTTAAGTACTTAATCATCTCCAATATCTTAAAAATATTTTTAAGTTAAAATGAAAGACTTATTTGTTGTGTGATCAGACTTTTGAATAGAGGTGTCTTTTTTTTTGGACTTCCTGTATCATTGTGGTCCGGTACGCTTTGTTGTGTTTTGTTTAAACCGTGTTTGGATTGGAGATATTTGGTTATTAAGAAATTCCCATGGTTATTGTCGATTATATAAATTAACATTTGATCTAGGCGCAATGTCACTCACTACAAATGTTCAACCATGCCCAAAATTATAAAACGAAATGTATAATTAGTTGTGCAAAACCGGGTTATTTTTTCTGAGCCGGTTTGTTGTAAACCATTAGATTTTTGTTCTCATGGTTTAGGAAATCAAACCCTTTAGTTCCTCTTCGATCAGAGCCGCGTTGTATCTCGTCTCTCTCAAATTTCTTCAAAGCAAGCATCTCTCTCAGGTTTCTTCTCAATCTCATAGTTCATCATCGTACAGAAGAATCAGGTCGATAGATTTTGATAAACCCAATTTATTCTCTTTCAATTGTAATGCACTGCGAAATGATTCGTAAAGTTTTAGATTTGGAATCGAAAATCTTTCTGATGATTTTAGTAGGTATCCCTAATTTTAGAGATTTTGTGTTTGTTTGATTAGGTTGGAGCTGGAGTGTGAAATCTCTTGCGGAAAAAAAACCCTACTTTAGAGCAGTCAATTCCATGGCGGCTCTTGTGGCGTTATGCAGAGCTCGAGCTGCTTCGAAAACTTTATTCAGCAGCGTTATTCGTCCAGCATTTCGTAATTTCTCCTCAGGTTTGTGTTTCTGAATTAGCACATGGCTTTTGATTCAAACTTTGTGCTTGGACGATGAAAATTGTTATCATGGTTCTTCAATGACTTTAAGAAAAGAGGTGATATGTATAAGTTGTAGGATAGTATGTCCTTGAGGAATCAGGTTAAATAGTGAGTTGTATTGCATAAGCATTATTGTTACAGAACTAAGATAGTGTTATCGACTCGCAATCTGAAATCGTGTGTTTACGTGTTCAAAACTGGTTTATTGTGGAATATTTCATGATCATTAGATCTTCATGGGCTAATCTTGGATCTCTCTAAGTCTGGTGTTAGCTGCCTCAGAATTTTTTCTTTATGGGTGAATCCAAAATGGTGTATGAAGTACATGAAACTGATGCATGTAGGTACTTTACGGGAATTGAGTTACGGTCATGTAGACATCTTGAAACTGATGGAAATCCTGATTTTTTCATCTAGCATAGTGTGAAAATCCATCTTTTGTTTTGGATGTGTTTTGTTTTAGGACAGATAGAAACTTCAAGGCCTCTAACTTTTGTTTTGATTTTGCAGGTTTTGCTGATGCACAGAACCAAACATTGGTGGCACAAATGAAAGAAGAGATGCTCCATATGGACATTAACTCAATGATAGGAAGTTCCATGCCACTAGGTATGATGCGTATCGGAACAATCATCCACAACATCGAAATGAACCCAGGGCAAGGCGCGAAGATGGTCCGAGCTGCAGGAACAAACGCCAAGATCCTAAAAGAGCCTAATAAAGGAAAGTGTTTGATAAAGCTTCCATCAGGAGACACCAAGTGGATCAATGCAAGATGCCGTGCCACGATTGGTACAGTTTCAAACCCGTCTCATGGAGTAAAGAAGCTGAGGAAAGCAGGACAGAGTAGGTGGTTGGGGATAAGACCGAAAGTTAGAGGAGTGGCGATGAATCCGTGTGACCATCCACACGGTGGTGGTGAAGGTAAAAGTAAAAGTAGTGGAAGCCGAGGAAGAACATCGGTTACTCCATGGGGGAAACCGTGTAAAGGCGGTTACAAATCCGCTAGTGTCAAGAAGAAGAAGAAGCGATTGGCGGCTGCAGCTGCTAAAATGTGATATGGTAATGGAGAAAGCTTGCTATTTCTTCAAATGCTTCTCTTTCTTTTAGAATCTATCTTTTGTTGAAGAGTTTTTTAAGCTTAATGAAGTTGGTATGAATCTTGTTACGTGTTTCTTTTTAGAAATATTGAAATCAAAACGTTTTCATTATGAACACGTTTTAATAAATGTGATTCTTCGGTTATTAAAATGAATATAATTGTCGTAATCAGTTGTGGCAAATTTCAGAGATTATTTATTATACGTTTCTGTATAGTAAGGGACTGTTTGTAAAAGGTTCGATCGAGGAAAGGGACTAAAAAGTAATAATTCAAGAAGAAGGAAAACAAATCAAAGAATCAAAAAAAGAGAATTGGAGAGAAAGAGTCAAAAGGTTGTAACAATGCATTGAATTGAATTAATAATCTCCATGATTAAAACATTCAAATAAAATGTCTATTTTGACTACTACCCCAATACTATTCATTATTTCCGACTTTGGACAAATAAGTTTTCTACTTTAAATGAGATTTTGAATTTTGATGTCGATAAGGTATAAGGTTTTATTTCTTAGGTAACCAAAAGTTTGGTTAAAATGTACAAAAACTAGTAAAACCGCAAATATGCAATGTGATTATGCGCATATGATGTAAACGAATAGTATGATGTAATGTAAAATAGTTAGTAAATGTTGCTGTGATATTTGTTATAAACACGTTAAAAGAACTATGTTTAGTTTAGAAGAAGAAAACACACATGATATAACATATATTATTATTGTTTTATCATTCGTTATTTTTGCTAGATTTTAATTAATTGAACTTTATAGTGAATTTTGTACCACCACCCTTTTGTTGAATTGATATTTAAATTTTGTATGTTTACAATAATTTTTAAAAACGAAGAAACCAATTTTGACATATTCATAGGTACCAACCAACTCTTTCAAAAAGTTTATAAGGTGGTTTTAAAAACTGAGAAAGAAAAACAAGAATGGTTTTATGATTTGTAGAAAGGGAAATAGTGAAGGGAGCACACAGAATTTGAAGATTGGAAAATGAATTGTAACAAACAACAGAGCAACCACCATGCCTTACCTTGTTGGGCCCTCCATTTATTTTCATCTTTATTCTTGTTTCTTTTATTCCTTTTATTTTCTCTTCTTATAACCTTTTTTATAGCTTTTTCACGTTTTGGTAATAATGAATAAAAAAACACTAAAAGAAGATAAAAAGAATAAAATGGAAAATTTTCAATGTTTCATATCTAACCTACTATTCGTTAAGAAAATGATATGAAATGAAAAATATGTTTATAAAGTCAAACGGAAAATGAAATATTCTATGAAAAAATTGAAATCTTTTTGTTTGAGTCTTATCTTTTATGGCAAGTGAGGTGAAACAAGGACGAATCGTTAAGATACATGCAATGAATCCAATAACCTAACCATTATAGATGCATGAATTTTATTTACTTTTTCTTCTTCTGGCTATTATCATCCTTTTGATTCTCTTTTCGGTCTGAATCATATCTTTGCTCAGACTTCATTACAAAGGCGGATAAAAATCGACAAAAGTTTATGTCCCCATATATTCTTATCTTTATCACCAAGAAAATATATACTTTAGCTTTATCTATGACACACTGTATGATTATTTTATTGTTTAGAGTTGTTTGATTAATTAATGCATATGGTTGAATATAATTAATATGATGAATTAGGTGGAGATCCGCGGTTGTAAGACTTGTGGTACCTAAAAGCATCAGCAACCATGAGTTTTTGTGGATATCATTAAATATAAAATTATTAAAACACATATTTTCTTTTACTTTTACTCAACTTTATACTTTTTCTTTCATCATTTTACTCAACTTTTATTAATTTTATATTTAAAAACACTCACTTTTACTATTGATACTCATTTTTGATATCAACCCATTGATACCCTCTCTCCTATAATCTCAACAATCTCTTCTTTTTACTCAACTTTTATTAATTTTATATTTACAAACACATCATCTTTTTACTAAAAAACATTTTCTTTCCTCATATTCCTCAAATTTTAATAATTTTATATTATATGATACCCACAAAGTATCACCGCTGCCCGTGCTCTAATAATATCCAGTACCGTTTAATCAACGATTAGTGGATGTTATAATAAGAAAACAACATAATAACCTTGCCTCGAATAAAAATGTGAGCAATAATAAATTGTACTAGCAAAAACAATAAAATAAAAGAGTTGCAATATATGAATGACATTAGTTTATGTTTCTTTATTTATATATATATATATATATATATATATATATATATAAAGAAATGAATATTTGTTACAATTTTGTATAATACATTATAATTTTGAAACATACTCCCTCCGTTTGTTTATAAGTGATGTTTTAGGAATTATTTTTTGTTTATAAATAAGTGATGTTTTCACTTATATGCACAATTAATTGATTTTTTGTGTTTTTGACTTTTTAAATTCTGCAGATTGAATTTTTGTTGGTTGAAATATCTTAGATAAATAAAAAGTATTGTTTTTAAATTTTAATGATTTCTTAATATGAGTGTAGAAGCCTAAAATATCGTTTATAAACAAATGGAGAGAGTATAAAACTATAATTTTGGGAAATTTGGCGAGGAAAGGGATTTAGAAGAAAAATAAAAGGAAAATGTGTAACGTAGAAGAAAGATTGGAGAGTTGTACGAGGAATATTAATAAGACAACTTGGTCGCGATATGCATTGAATCGATGGGAACGAGCCACGTGACAATGACATGTGTGCCCTTTCATCCACTGATCCACATTTGTATATCTTTTCGAAATCACTTTATATTGTATTGTTTTTTGTTTATCAACACAAGGTTAAAGGATAGGCGGAAGAGAGACTTCGCAGATCTAAACGTGTTGCCTAAGTCGTGTTGATCGCCGCGAAAAGGTCTCAGGTAAAGGAGAGCATTGTAGGCACTAACTCATCAGCCATGGCTCAATCCACTGTTAGAGATACCCTTTCACGACTACCGTATTGGCAGAGCCGTGTTGTTTAGACCGAAAACTCTTCTGGGTCTATCCAGAAATCTCGAGTACTTCGATCGCTACTTGTGTTTATGAAAGAAAGAATACAAAGCTTATGAAGATGTTGAGATCTAGAAAACTTAGAGAGAATCTAGAGAGACATGTTTTAGAGAGAGAAACTTTTATTAGAAATGAAAACTTGTTCCTTACATGGATGGATACATTCCTTATTTATAGGAGAGGCATTTAAGTCGCTTACCTCATTACACACTTATAGATTATTCTACACACTTATAGATATTTTTTACATATTTATTTTAATTAAACATAATATTTATTGGGCGTTACTTGTATTACTAAAATTATGAAAATGTAGTACTGTTAATAGAGAAATATATATATAATCAATCGTTTTAAAAATCCAGTTGTTTATATGTGATGAAAACTGTGGGCGTATCATCAAAACTCGTTATTGAGATATGTGATGAAAACTGTGGGCTTATGCATTATGCAATGTACTATATAATATATTTGAATATATAGTGGCAGGTCCACTTACCACTCGACATGCAATCTAAGGAATGGTTTGCGATGTTCAAGGCAATCATGCATGGGTTGCCATTTCTATATTTTTCCCATTTTTTTTTCTAATTTATGGAGTATAAATTAAATATACTTAATAGAAATATAGAATCCACAAGTTTATGTAAGAAACTCACTCCTCTTGTTTTTTTTCTCACCTTAAACAAATCATCATATATCTTTCTCGGTTTTGCCTACGAATCAAAATCTTTCTGATTTGGATAAGAGATTGCACTATCTGTAAATGTATGATGATAAATATGATTTTTATATGAATGAGTTGTATAATGCATTATGGCCGTTAATGGTAACAGCAGAATAATGAAATTTTTGGCAAAATAATTAAATTTCTAGCAGAATCTGGCAGAATAAAAAAAAGTTAAACGGTGTTAGTAGAACCATTATACTAATAGCAGAATCATTCTAGAGACAAAAATTGATAGTATAACCATTAAACTGACAATAGAACTATTAAACGAATAGTGTCAGTAAAACCATTAAGCCTATGTAAAACCATTAAACTAATACCATTTAGAGCCTATATATACATATTGTACTGATATATATGATATATCCTCGACTGACATTAATATCTACGAAAAATATTTATATAGGAATGAGTGGTATCGATCCTAACTATGAGATCATATAAACACATAAATTCAAAGATATCGAATCATGCAAGTAGATATCCCACAAGATAAACTGAGTATCTGAATATCTTCAAGTGTCGGGAAGATATCACTGTGGTACTTTCAGAGCCGGATCCGAAATTATCAGGATCTTATACAAAATAAATATTAATATCCAAATAAAATATTTCTTTTCTGAAAAAATACAATTTTTTTTAACAACAATACACATAATTTTTTTTTATTTTGTAAATTAAAATTATAAAAAATCTACCTTAAAGTTTTAATGTT
This sequence comes from Draba incana, assembly GCA_963576765.1. Classification (NCBI taxonomy): domain Eukaryota; kingdom Viridiplantae; phylum Streptophyta; class Magnoliopsida; order Brassicales; family Brassicaceae; genus Draba; species Draba incana. Next base: position 3,184,639 of record OY755204.1, on the reverse strand, counting down.
TTATCATATAATTTATCTAAATCTTTATTTTTTCTATACAATAAATATATTTTCCATAAATTAATATATAAATTTTTTTTAATAGGGCCCCTTATTATGTGGAGAGCCATTTAAATATGTCATAAAAATGTGTTCAAATCCGGATCTGGGTACTTTACTGTGATAATTTTACAATTCTAGTTTAAAAAAAAAAAGTCTATTTTTTTGTTAGCTCTGATATAATTGACGTAATTGATGTTACATATGTGGTTCATTGAATTTGGATAAATAAGACTAATAAGTAATGTAGTGGTACCTGTCAATCGCTTAATACCCGAAATGCCAAAAAACGAATAGCTTACGGAAACTATAATGTCTCTCATTATTCACGCAAGTTAATGCCATAACATAATAAAATAGTCTAAATAAATGTTATGTTATATTCATAGAGTCTCTTGATAGATGGTTAAAAGGAGTTTTCACGATTAAAGAAATATTGGCTAGAGAGAACAGGGGCTGTAAATTAGGTTAACTGTCCAATTGATAAATATAGCGGTTATAAACTCACATATTTTTCAAACAGTATAACCGTCACATTTTAGCTTCGAACTATATTATTCAAATGTCTATTTAAACCATTAGAGCATGTTCATTGGTGACATGGTGTCTTAAGAAGTGTTCTTAAAATATAAAATTATTAAAATTTGAGTAAAAAAAAGAAAGAAAATGTTTTTATGGGGTATATTGAAATATAAAATTAATAAAAGTTGAGTAAAGGAAGATATAGTGTTCTTAAAAGGAGTTTTTGTATCTAAAATATGATATTTTGGAGAGTGTTCTTAAAAGAAGAGAGAGTGAAATGATGAAAGAGAATGTATAAAGTTGAGTAAAAGAAAGAAAGAGAAGGTATAAAGTTGAGTAAAAGGAAGAGAGAGGGTGTGTTTTAATAATTTTATATTATAAGAACACTTTTTAAAACACGATGGGGTTGCCAATGAACATGGCCTTAGCCGTATGTTCTATACGTAACTAAAAAGTGATTACCAGATTGTATGAATTAAAATTTGCTTTTAGCTATTAACATTTGAAAAAGAGAGACTATTGTTAACTACTAATAAAAGCATATAACCTAAAAATAAAAACAAATATTGGACCAACTGTCCCACTAAGAACGATTATATGATACATCCACCACATGAAATGCCGAAGAGAAGAATAACAATATGGGTCCTAATTGGTCGATAAACATAGACAACATTATTATTAGGTATGAAATTAAAATATATATACACTGATAAATCTTGAATATATCAAATAAAATTGCTAATTCTTCCTGCATTCAATCTATTTTTTTTCTAAGATAAAGTATTTAACATTTTATAAATAATAAGAAACTATTATTAAAGTCTACAACTCAAAAAGAAAAAATACGACTAACTTTTCGTTGTCAACTCAAAAAAATTATGACTACATTGATAAACAATGTTTCTAAAGTTAAGATTCGTTTAATGTTAAATATCCATTGAATATTTCCCAAAGAAACCGAAGCCTCCACTTCCAACAGAGGCTTACCTCAAATAAATTCAACCTTACGTCATCTTCATCGCAAAAGCAAGAGAGAGAAAATGTCTAGGGGAGAAGAACCAACTGTGATTTTGTATATAGAGAGAGAGAGTCAGTATTCTAATTTTTCTAGACCTTCCAGAATCAGCAACTTGTTTCTCGCACTTGTCACCCCCAAAAGAGAAAATATATTAAACATTTAAAAAAAAAAAATTGCTTTTTCTGAAAAAAAATCTGTAAATTCACTGAACCTTCCTCTCTTTCTTGTTTCTTCTCTGATTCCACAGTCTAAATCCCAAAAAGATATTGCTACTTGTTTTTTCTTCGTTATATCTTTTACCAAGTTTTATACCATCATTTCTAAACCACCACCTACTTTATATTTCTCCTTCTTCTCTATTTTCCTTCCAAAAAGCATCTTCTTCCTCTTCCTCTGGTTTTTATAAAGCTTTAAACCCAGATTTCGATTTCTAACGTTCAAATCTTCTTCTTCTTATTAAAGGTACTTCCTTTCACTTTTCTGATATCTTCTCTGTAAAATTTCCGTTTGATTTGTTGCTCAAAATTGGTTTTTGTTCATGTTTTTCATTGAATATAACCTTCAAATCTCAGACCCAGATAACGAAATTTTTTTTCTTTCTCTTGCAGATTTTCGTAAACACCAATCTAATCTTCATCAAAAGGAAAGAAAAAGTTTCGTCTTTTCAAGATCAGTCCTTTCTAAAACGTCTGCATTTTGAGTTTCTGGGTAATTTCATCATCAGGGTTCATCAACCCAGAAGCTACATTTACAGAACAAAACAAAAAAGCTCATTGCTTTGGGCAAAACTCTAGAAAAAAAAACACATCTTTTAGATGATTCGTGAAATCTCCAGTCTACAAAAAGACATAATAAACATTCAAGACCATAAAATCATGGACATGAGAAGAGATAACAGGAAAAACATGAGTTTTCATGGATCTACTACTGCAACTCAAGCTCAGAAGAGTCCAAGAAGGCTAATATCAGCTAGTTACTTCAGTTTAGAGTCAATGTTTGTGCTTATTGCTCTCACTGCATCACTCTTGATCTTGCCTTTGATTCTTCCTCCATTGCCTCCTCCTCCATTTATGCTTCTTTTGATTCCTATTGGTATTATGGTTTTGCTTATGGTTCTTGCTTTCATGCCTTCTTCTAATTCCAAACATGTATCTTCCACTTACATGTAAAAGAACATAAGAAAACATTTCTTAAATTGAAGAAATTCAGATTTTGTATAATTATTTTCATTTTGTAAAACTTGTTATGCTTTTAGTTCATAACTAAATACAATTTCATGATTTTGTATCATTAGTGGTCTCAAGACAAATTATACAGTATATTTATTTAGTTAAAGTTGAAATAATATAAAAAAGGTTTTTGAGTATCTCCCATGGTTTAGGATGTATAAGAGACATAGAAAGAGACTTGACAAAGACATTCTCATAACCTTGTAATAGTTTTTTTTCACTTCTTTGTAACTATTTTCAAGAAAATAACTCAAATGGTGGATCCATTGTTGCTCATTGTGAAGAAGCTTTAACCCAAAAAAAAGGAAGGTGATGCTCCAAAACAGCCATGAGTTGATGATGATGACCTTTGGTTACTTCTTCTGTATCCACATCAAAGCCTTGAAGCTGTTTCGTAGCTTCCACGAGCTGTCCTCTTAGCTTCTGCGAGAGTAATCGCCCACCCGCTTTCACGCACTCTCTGTACAGCGGCATGTAAGTGATTGCAACCCGTAATGGCGCGGGGAGATCGTTTAAACGTATAGCAGACTCGCCGATTTTCAAAACCCTCATGAAATTCATGTAGTTTTTGCGGCTTTCTCTTAATCCTTGGTAGAATGCAGCTTCTGACCAATGTTCTTGGAGAAACGATTTCAGTTCTGAAGGAACAGATTCGTCTTCTGAGTTTGCAATTGTCTCTGCGGCTGAATAAGTAGCTACCGGATCACCGAGGAAATCTGATTTAAGGAGAAACTCTACTCCGTTGAAGGAACCGCCACTTCTATCACCGGCTGCTTTGAGGATTTCGATGCTGAGAGCAGTTAAGACGGGTTTTGGTACATTAGGAAGGAGATAAGCAGCGATTTCGATTTGGCTGCTTGAAGTAGCGGCTGTGAGAGCCAAACATAGTTCCATTTCACGACAGCCTCGTTTCACAAACCATTGAACAACTTCCATGCAACCTCTCTCTGATGCTCTCATTAAGGGACCCAAGAAAGCAATGGCCTTACCTTCTTCCACGAGACAATCCATCGTTTCGATTTTACTATAATGCGACGCAAAACCCAAAGCTAAGTCAACATCCACGTCTAAGCTATTCGTTTGAGCAATCTGCACCAAAGGGAAATAGAAGGTTAAGAGTGCACAAAGAAACTTGCAAGTAAGGGGATTCGAGTAATTACCTGCAATAAGATACGAACAAGTTCAGTGCTTCCGAAACGAGAAGCTTCAAGGAAGCATTGGTTTACATTATCCGCACCTCCTTCCACAAGCATACCGAGCAAACCATGGATAACGTTCGCTGAGATTCCAGAACCCCAGCCAGGATTAAACGAGGTGGAGAACAGCGTAAGCGGGAAGCAAGCTGCATCAAAGGCTTCTGTGAAATCCTTTCCTGATAGATTGTTTCCCGCAAGATCTAAGAACGTCTTGAAAGCAGAAAGCTGGAGTTGGATCTCTGCGGAGTCTTGATTAGCTTTATTATCTCTAACGCCTCGGCAACGGGAATGGAAACCGATACATTTAAGTGCCCATTCCGTAAACTTTTGAACTTTGTCACCAGCTTCTGCTTTTAAAACCTCATCACCGCTACACTCTTGGAGACGCTCGTGCAACCTTTGAGCCATTACAGTGACAGTATCAGCAAGACTCAATGTGCGGCTTTGGCAAGAAGAGACACATGAAGCAAGAAACGAAGTCCTAAGCGTAGCTCTAGTATAGTCATGAGCACCGTGACATATGATCTTTGAAATCAATCCTGTGATTCCACGTAACTCGTGCTTTGTACTCAAGAACCAAATAGAATCTAGACTAATACACAACAAATCATTCAGAGTTTGTAGATCAGCAAGCTGAATCAATTGCTCGCAAAGCTGCCATTCTTGTGTGCTAATCGCACCTTGGAAGAGCCGTCCCAATTCAATTCTATCCTCTCTATTAAGCTTAAGATCACCATTACCCCTGCATTGCAGTTTTTTCTCATTACAACCGGAGCAAGTACTCGGTTGAGTTCTAGCCTGGTCGTTACCTCTAAGAGGTGCCTCTCTCGCAAACACCACACCGCTCGCTTCGTCTCCTAACAACTCATCACTCACGTTCTCCTTCTCCATCCACTCGAATTACCGAACTACACTCTAAAAAGAACAATAGTCTATACGCAAATGTCGATTCCTTCTATATAATCAAATGTCGCATACCGAAACGAGAAGATGAAAAAAAAAACTCCAGATTTTGTATCCACTAACGCAATAAGTCACTCCAGATTGCTCCAACGACCACACAAGAAACCAAAACTTAATGAATTGAAGATAGAGTTCAGAGCTTTATTCCCTCAAAACCCAAAGAGAATGCTATAAAATCACTAGACCCGAATCACGAGAGCGAGAAAAGTCTGAATTTTGCCAATACGTAATCAACAGAATCATCGAAATCTAAGAACTTGACATGCTTCGACGCCTTGCGCTTGTGAATTTCAGCCCTGAAAAGGAAAAATTGAATCGGAAATTGTAAACATAATCCGATTTGATTCGCGGAAAAAAGGGAGAACTTTTTACAATTTGGATACAGATATGAACATGTAAATGAGAATTGAGAACCTGGAGGAGATTTTGATTGAGAGGTAGAGAGAAATCCTGCGTTTAACATCGAGATTTTGTCTTTATTGAGAAAAATGATCGAAATAAATTTGTTTTGCACTCTCAAAATCAAAAATTTGGAAGAAGAGGATTTGTTTATGAGAAAAAAAGAAATCTTATTGTTTTTTTTTTTTTAAATAGATGACATTTTCTGTATTTTCGTTTCCTAATTGCCTCGGTTAAGCAAAATTGTCTTTTGGGTTTAATCAAAATGTTATTTACCTACAACATTTTGAATTGCTTAGGAAATGCAAATAGAAATATTCAATTTAGTTGTTTGGAAAACTATGCTAATCAAATATGAATTTATATTGATATATTTCCTCTAATCAAAAATTGATTTACTTGCTAATACTAAATTTTTTTTTTTTGACGTATACTAAATATTTGGTTTATCCAATTGTTTTCCTTTTTAGATTTTGATTTTATCCATTTCAGATATGAAATTATATAATCGAGCCAAATTATAAAATCTGTATATGGACATATTTCCATTTTTCAATACTATGAATTTCCTTTTTTAACTAAAAAAGAAGATTTTTATTCGACGGTAATTAAATATTACCATACCCATTTAACAAAGCAAAGCATCTCTGGGGTGTTCTTAAATTGATAGACGACGCAATCAATCACCGATCTCTCTATCTTTCTCCCAAAAGTCTCTCTCTTTTCTTCTACCGATCCGCCATGGATGAAGAATACGAAGTTATCGTTCTCGGTACTGGTCTCAAGGAATGTATCCTTAGTGGTCTTCTCTCCGTCGATGGTCTTAAGGTCTCTTTCCCCAACTCCTCTTTTTTACTTTTCTATGCTTGATTCGGAGAAATTGTGGATCTTGCTTAGACTATTATCGCCGATTGCGTGTTGGGTTTTCCGATCTGACTATGGATTATGTGTGGGTGTGAGAAAGTTTGGGTTTTTTTCAATTTTGACAAGTTCAATTTTTGAATCGATTGCTTTTTTTAGCTAAAAGTTACGTTTTTGATCATTGGTTCACAGAATCTGAGGTTGATGCATTAGTTATTGAGAAGATAGAGATGTTACATCTTATAGAAATACTAAAGAAGACATTTTTAGTGTTTCTCTCTTAAGTAATTGACTAATGATGTATATTTTCCAAATAGGTACTTCACATGGACAGGAATGACTACTATGGTGGAGAGTCAACATCGCTTAACCTGAATCAGGTCAATTCTCCTTGAATGTTGTTTTTTTTTTGTGTGTGGTAATTCGGCATTCGTGACTGTTGTTGATGTTGGTTTGTTTTACAGCTATGGAAAAAGTTCAGGGGAGAAGAAAAGGCTCCTGCTCATTTAGGCTCTAGCAGAGACTACAATGTTGACATGATGCCTAAAGTATAATATTCGCTAATCGTCTCTTTCGCTAAGCTTAATTGTACTAATAAGTGTTACTAAACTGTTCTCTGTCAAAATGTGGTGAAACAGTTTATGATGGCAAATGGAAAGCTTGTTCGTGTTCTTATTCATACAGATGTGACTAAGTACTTGTCCTTTAAAGCTGTTGATGGCAGCTATGTTTTTGTTAAAGGCAAGGTATATAAGTCTACCACGAAAGTTCTCTCGCTGCAGAGTTTAGTAGTTTATGTCGGTTTTTTTTTCTAGTTATTTAAACTGTTATTATCGTACAGGTTCAAAAGGTCCCAGCAACTCCAATGGAGGCTCTCAAATCTCCTCTTATGGGGATTTTTGAGAAGCGTAGAGCCGGAAAGTTTTTCAGTTATGTTCAGGAATACGATGAGAAGGACCCGAAAACACATGACGGAATGGATTTGACGAGAGTTACAACAAAGGAGTTGATTGCGTAAGCTGATGTTCTGTTGCCTTGTGCATTATTGTGCTGTCAATGTCTGATGTAGACTATCTGCTGCTAACTATTGGATAATAATTTGGCAGGAAATTCGGCCTTGATGAAAACACTATTGATTTTATTGGTCATGCAGTGGCTCTTCACAGTAATGACTACCATCTCCATCAACCTGCCTATGATACTGTAATGAGAATGAAGGTGAGTTTCTCTCGTGGAACTTAAATTTGGCTCCCCTTGTTTTAAATAGTGAGGAATGTTTGACATTGTTTCTTCAAATGTTTTATCAGCTCTATTCAGAGTCCCTTGCACGTTTCCAAGGAGGTTCACCATATATCTATCCTCTCTATGGATTGGGAGAGTTGCCTCAGGTTCTGTACTTGTTTTTTTATGCATGTTTCAAATGGTTGGTGCGACTATTCTACTGTTTTTGGTTTCTGGATTTTCTTTGAACTTGTCTCTTTTCTTCTTTGGTTCAGGCTTTTGCACGACTTAGTGCTGTCTATGGTGGGACGTATATGCTGGCCAAACCTGAGTGCAAGGTCTGTCTTTAACTTCCTTATCTTTGCGGCTTTTCGTTTCAGTCGTCCTGCAATTCTTGTCCTCATTAACCATATGGATGATATACCTGATAAACTATGTTCTTTTATTTCAGGTAGAATTTGACGAGGAGGGTAAGGTTACTGGTGTTACATCTGAGGGAGAGACTGCCAAATGCAAGAAAGTTGTCTGTGATCCTTCTTACCTTCCCAACAAGGTGAGGAAGATTGGCAGGGTTGCTCGGGCGATTGCCATTATGAGCCACCCTATTCCAAACACCAATGATTCTCACTCTGTGCAAGTCATCCTACCCCAAAAACAATTGGGCCGCAAATCAGACATGTGGGTTCCCTTATCCTTCCTTTGGTTCCATTATAAAACCTGGCCACGTTTAATTACTGAGTTAATTGATATTTTTGTTTCTGGGCTCATGACTGCATCTTGACTGTTAACTGATAGGTATGTCTTCTGCTGTTCGTATTCACACAACGTTGCTCCCAAGGGAAAATTCATAGCGTTTGTGTCGACAGACGCAGAGACTGATGACCCTCAAACCGAGCTGAAGGCTGGAATCGACCTTCTGGGTCCAGTTGATGAGCTGTTCTTCGACATCTATGATAGATACGAGCCTGTCAACGAACCTAGTTTGGACAACTGTTTCATTTCAACGGTTAGTTTAATTATTCCTTTTTGTGAACCTCTTAAAGTTGGCTGATTACTTTCGAACAACTCTTGTTCCTTTCCTAAACAGAGTTATGATGCTACAACACACTTTGACACAACTGTTGTTGATGTGCTGAACATGTATAAATTGATCACCGGAAAGGTAATTCTACAGATTCACAAATATATATCGTTCTTTGTAACCCCCGTTCTGCGATCAGAAAGTGATCACTTTTGGTGTTGCAGGATCTGGATCTAAGTGTGGATCTTAACGCAGCTAGTGCTGCAGAGGAGGAATGATGGAGAAAAATGCAACATCTCTTCCTCTCTAGTCACCAAATGATGTAACTGGTTCTCTTTCGCCTTTCTTCGTATTGTCTGTTAGAATCAGATTGATCTCATCATGCCTACCAGTTCCTTGTTATTGTGGACATCTGTTACTTTCTTTAAAACTAAAATGTTGCATCTTGTGGTTTCTGTTTGGAGTGTTTTTGTAAGAACGCTCTTGCGGTTGAACAATCTTCGTCTTAATCGTTTCCTCGACATTCGTTGGACAAGCTAAATAATTTAAACAAATGCTTAGAAAAACAAACTGGCAGAGATTCAGTATCTTTGCTCTGTATATTTCTCACAACACTGGTAAATCAGTTTTGTATACTATATGAAGACCGACAAGTTTCTTTTGTTCGATACAGAATTTAATGGAAGCTTTTGTTTATATGAAGTATAACTGACTAGTATAGTATTAGTCTTCCTGAACAATCTCTGGTGTTTCCTCAAGGTGGTGATTCTGTTGAGACGAGCCTTTACCGAGCAACGACTGCAACTGAACAGACCCCGGTGAAGGAGTAGCTAGAGGGTTTGGAGTGCCACCATGACTCGTACTTGCATGAGTTGTACCTTTCTTCACTCCCTTTTTAGCATTTCTTGCCCATCCAACAATCTGTTGTTGCGTTTGCTCGTTGAATATTACGCCTTTGAATGAACTTCCCATCTTTTCAAGAAGAATACTCAGTTTTGAGTTTGTGTCTCGATCTAGTTGGTATCGAAAACATAAGAGAATTGAGTAAGGAGATGCAAAATCTATACCTGAGTGACGAGCGCATAGAGCGGTAAGGTACTGTAACTGCAAAGAAGCTGAACCAATACCCTGAAGAGAAGACCAAAACAGAGTCAAAGGTTTTTACATTTCAAGAACAAGAAGATAGATTTTACGCTATTATTTACCCAATGATGAGTCTTGGAATTATGAACTTGACTTGTCCCATGATGCAAGAATCAAAACCATATTCCACCTATTGGTACAATTGCATTAAGGTTTGTTTATTTTTCTGTATATTGGTTTAGATTTATTATGGTAAAAGAGAAACTTACAAAGATGAAGAAAATGAAGGCCAATTCGAATGAGTTTTGGAAAAGAATGAAATGGATCAAGAAGAGAACTAGCCGAGGACTTTTGAACCAAAATAGATCATCCGATGGTCGGACTACTAAATCTCCCTCCACGGCGCTATGTTTCTCGGCAACTTCATGAGCTAAATCTGTGATGATATGCTCTAACTTTGTTCCCACGGCAAGCAAAAGCTACAGAGAAAAAAATTGCGTAAAATGGGTTGGTCAAGTAGGGTTTAAAGCATAAAAATGTAATACTCCCTGCATTAATTATTATATAAGATGTTTTAGAGTTATTGTTTGTTCCATTTTATTTGGTTTTTCAAGTTTCTATGCAAAATTTAATGTACTATGACTATTTATATTATGTAGTATTTTTTCTTATTAGTTGATTTTTTTTAATTAGATGTTAGATAGTATTTTTAGTGTTAAAAAAAAAAACTAAAACTAAACTTTGAATAGTTCTTAAACTCCGCTTAAACGTTTTTTAAGTAGAAAATCTTATATAATGGAACAAGGTTTAGTAGTTTAGGGACTTACGATTAAAGGAATAAAAGCTATCCAAAAGTAAACATGCCATGCTACAAGAAAGTTGAAATTGATGATCATTATTTACCGAAAAAAGTAGAAGAGGACTTAGTTTGGATCGAAGTTAAAAGATGTTATCTCACCAGCAATGTTTACAAGCAAGAAGAGAACCACAAATACCCAAAGATACCAACTACAATTTGGCGTATATATATACACATTAGTACATAACCAAGAACACTATTTGAATAAGTATACTTTCGAAAAAGCCTGATTTTTTTTACCTGATACCAACAACTTTCTTGAAATCGGAATTAAGCGCGCGCATTAAATACCTATGGAAATTGAATTTTGGACTGGTCTTGCAATGCGTCTACAAAATAAGAAGATGAAAACAATTGTTTTCTTTAGAGATGATTGTATAGAGAAATTTAATTCGTAGAACAATATAAAAATCTAAGATGTATACCGTAATGAAGCCTAGCCTCATTGTGATGTACTCCGATTGATTGACTGAAGCAAAAAATTGTTTCACAAACGAATGCTGCAACAATGTTCAAGAACACACTCCAAACTCAAAATCTCAAAAATGTCTTGAGAATTAAGATAAGTTATTAGAAAACACTGACCATCCATCCAAAGCAAGCATCAGCTTTTCCAACTCCAAGAAATCTTCCTTTGATGAATTCATGTTCTTGGACCGATGTGAATTTCCCCTGAATCACTATGTATTTAAAACCGGTTAATGATTTAACGTTAAAAGATTATAATGATCGGCAATAAAGTTAGTTACCTTGGTCTATGTCGTAGTCTTTTTCTAATACTTGATCTTCCCATTTTTTCCATTGCATTATCTGTGCAAATAACATTATGTTATTGTAATGTTTAACGCAGAAAGATAATATTGTGTTTTGTGTTATTCAATATAGAAGGCCGCACATATTTATACAAACTTAACTAAACGCTAATCTACTAAAACCCTAATATTCTATGGAATTTATATCAATATCCCAGTATTATAGTTATGATCATTAAACGTAATTAAAACCTTGTTATGCTAATAAAATATATATTGGCAATTGAGTCTTGGTGTAATCATCTCTTGTTTTTAAGGCTCTATATTAAAGATAAAAAGTGTTATTGTTGTAAATTACTAAAAATATACCTTCATGGTACCGAAAACAATGGTCAAGAGGCAGAAAATAATGTGAGCAATAGCTAAGACGAAGATGAATATATGAAGCTCGTGCAGAGCTGATACTGACATTAACGGAGCCTTTCCCTGAATTTAAATTAAACACACACAAAATGTAATTTAGTTACGTCATACATTATATACTATAAAGAATAATATGTTAGTTATTGCATGCACGTCTTCATATCCAATCATATATCTTTGAGAATGTAGCAAATGCTAATAACGTGCAAGACAAAAAAAGAGAAATTTTATATTGTTTTGTTTGGTTTTGAATTTAAGCTCAAGAGATTATATTATAAGGTTATGATACCTTTTGGGAGCAATAGTCGACGGCGGAAGCATCTCCGGCGAGGAGATGACGGCCGGTGAAGCTGAATTGGAAATGAGAAGAGTCTTTGAGAAACTTATCTTCTTTGGGTTTCTTACAAGGAAGAAACTTTTCACTTAAGCCCTTTGATATGCAAATCTTTCCTATTTTAGACTGGCTTACTGATAGTAGCAACGATATAAACCCCAACAGCATAAGTTCTGTTGGCAATTGAATCCAAAAATCTAGTTAGAGAGATAATCAAATCAAATGATATCACAAGGATCTTGTGTTTTCATCAAAAAACTTTGTTACATGAGGGTAAGATTGTAATTTTAAAAATAAAGGGACGAATCTGTAAAGTTTTATAAATATTGAGATCAAAACATGAAGTCACCTTCTTTGACCTTTTGTAATGCCCCGAAAAGCTGCTTCTGATCTTTCTTCTGAAAGTGCTGTATGTATTCCACATGTATTTACATAGTCAACAACGTAAAGCTATACATATTAACACAAAGAACATATATGTTTTTAAGCAACAAAAAAAAAGAACATATATGTATATTATATATAACCTTTCCGGCACGGTGGAGGAGACGTTCGACGGCGAAAGAGATGGAGACGATGACGGAGCAGACGAGAGCCACCACCCAAGTTGGTGTGTACTCTAAGCTCGTTCCTCCTCCCGCCATTTTTGGCTCTTGTGTGATTCTTGATTTTCTTGATCCAATCTTGTGTCATCATATATACTTCTTTATATAATGTGTAATGTGTTTGACCAAATTATTTGTTTTTATCAATAAATAAATTTCGAATTTTCAAATTAGCGATCTTATTCCTTTGGAACGTGTCTTGATATATAAAAAAATATTTCACATTATGCATTACATAATAATATCTGATACATTTGGATATGATGTGTATATGTATGTGGTGTCAGTGTGTTTATGTCCTGTCCTGTAATGTTTGATATTTTCTAATTAAATATTTCTATTTTGACAGTTAATTCATATCATAGAGACGAATTAATATTTCATATATACAAATATGATAAATGCTAGTGTTATAGAGACTCCAAGAGTTAGTTGAGGCTTAACCCCTTTATTATATATAAAAAAAAATGAGATAAGACCATAACATGTCACTTAACTTAACCGATTAACCAGTTGACCGGTTAATCAATCTGTCAATTGATAACAACAAAATGTGGACAATTTGAGAATTTGAAGATAGATATGCCGCTTAAGCTACCGACCAAATTAAAAAATGTAGGTAAATAATAAGTCAAGTCAACGAAATCCTTATTGGAGTGTAAATCTATAACTAAAACAAGAAAATTGGGATACATAATCATAATATACTCATGGCACATTTGTGGAGCTGATCAAATAAAATAAGTAGTAAATTCTATCACTCGTTACGGTTGGCCTCACGCTCTGATTTGAATCGGTTCGACCGGAATTATCAAAAAAACTAGTCCAAACCGGAAATGTTAAGAGGTAAACTAAAAAACTTCAAAAAGATTTCAAGACCAGTTTAATCTTGCTAACAACCCTAAGTAAGCAAAAACACACGTACTTTGGTTTTCTATTTATATTAATGGAGTTTTAACTCGTACAAACTTGGAAACACAAAGCACAATGGTGAATATAGGAAACAGACGAATGGTGATGTAATTGCAAACTCAAATATAAAACAAAGAGAACAATGGTCTTGATTTGGTTTCTTGCCCGTCACGTATTGGTTCGACCGGTCAGTTCCATGTTTGCATCACCATGACTAGTACTTGGATGAGTTGAATCTTTTTTCACTCCCTTTTTAGCATTTCTTGCCCATCCAACAATCTGTTGTTGCGTCTGGTCGTTGAATATAGCTCCTTTGAATGAACTTCCCATCTTTTCAAGAAGAAAAAGGGTTGTTTTGAGTTTGTGTCTTGGTCTAGTTGGTATCGAAACACAAGAGAATGAGTAAGGAGATGCTAAATCTGTACCTGAGTGACGAGGGCGTAGAGCGGTAAGGTACTGTAAGTACAGAGAATCTGAACCGTAATCCTGAAGAGAAGTAAAAACAAAGTCAAAGATTATACATAATATATATATTTTTTTATGAACTAAATGTAAAATTTATTCGAACCAAGAAAACGTTTATACAACAAGTGCATCTTTTAAGTGATAATGAAGATAGGGTTTGGCTATAATGGCTATACTATTTACCCGATGATGAGTCGTGGGATTATGAACTGGACTTGTCCCATGATGCAAGAATGAGGACCATATTGAGCCTGTTGTTACAAGAATTGCATTAATTTTTATGACAAGATTGTTTTCATTTCTGTATATTGGTTTAGTTACATTGCGGTAAGAGTAACTTACAAAGATAAAGAAGATGAAGGCCAATTCGAATGAGTTTTGGAAAAGAATGAAATGGATCAAGAAGAGAACTAGCCGGGGACTTTTGAACCAGAATAGATCATCCGATGGCCGGACTACTAAATCTCCCTCCACGGCGACATGTTTCTCGGCAACTTCATGAGCCAAATCTGTGATGATATGCTCTAACTTCGTACCCACGGCAAGCAAAAGCTATGGAGAAAAAATCGCGTAAAATGGGTTGGTCAAGAAGGGTTTAAAGCATAGAAATATACAACAGAAATTCGATAAATCAATAAAATTTATCCGGTTCTAAATTGGACTTTCGGTATAACTAATATCTTTATATATTAATAACTCTCAAAATTAATAAAATTCCGTCGACCAGACAGTATTAATTTCTATAGTTTTCAAGGACTTACGATCAGAGGAATAAAAGCTAGCCAGAAGTAAACACGCCATGCTGCAAGAAAGATGGAATCGATGATCATTAACCGGAAAAAAAAAAGAGGACTTACTTTGGATCAAAGTTAAAAGATGTTATCTCACCAGCAATGTTTAGAAGCAAGAAGAGAACCACAAATACCCAAAGATACCAACTGCAATTTGACATATATACACACACATTAGTAAATAATCAAGATTACTATTTGAATAAGTATAGTTTCCGGAAAGCGTGAATTTGTTTTACCTGATACCGACAACTTTCTTGAAATCGGAATTGAGAGCACGCATTAAATACTTATGGAAATTGAATTTTGGGTTGGTCTTGCAATGAGTCTATACAAAAGAAGAAGAACAAAAAAAAAAGTTGCCCTTCGAGATGATTGTATAGAGAAACTCAGTTCATAGAACAAAAAGAAAATCGAAATATATACCGTGACAAATCCTAGCCTCATTGTGATGTAATCCGATTGATTGACTGAAGCAAGAAACTGTTTCATAAACGAATGCTGCAACAATGAACAAGAACACACTCAAAAGTCACAACTCAAAAACTTGTATATTCATTACAAACATGTCTTGAGAATTATTAGAAAACATAAAAATAAAAACACTTACCATCCATCCAAAGCAAGCATCAGCTTTTCCGACTCCAAGAAATCTTCCTCTGATGAAATCGTGTTCTTGAACCGATGTATATTTCTTTTGAATCACTGTGTAATTAAAACGGATTAATTTTACGTTGAAAGATTATAATGATCTGCAATAAGGAAAATCTTTTTGTTTGTCGTGTTATATTATTTATTGAGATTTTGAAATGTATTATACCTTGGTCTGTGTCGTAATCTTTTTCTAAAACTTGATCTTCCCATTTTTTCCATTGCATTATCTATATGCAAATAATGTTTATGTTATGATCGTTAAGCATAAATCTTGTTAAAAGTGTGTAATCAGCTCTTGTTTTATAAAGTTCTTTATTAAAGATAAAAGTGTTAATTATTGTTGTAGATAAGTGAAAATACCTTCATGGTACCAAAAACAATGGTCAAGAGGCAGAAAATGATGTGAGCAACAGCTAATACGAAGATGAATATATGAAGCTCGTGCAGAGCTGATACTGACATTAACGGAACCTTTCCCTGAATTTAAAAACATTATAACAAAAAACAAAAAGTAATTTAGATACATAATATCATATACTATATAGAGAATAAATGAAGAATATGTTAATTATTGCATGGACGTCTTCATATTCAATAATTTACATTGATAGGTCCCAATTAAGGTTCCACAATGTTGATCAAGAATAAAGACAAGAATACTTTGGTTCTCAAGACTTTAGAACATGTTACTGCAAATTTTCTCCCCTCTTTCATTAAACATCTATAACTTAAATAGACAAATCAAGCAGTTCCTAACTACTATATTTTAGGAAACACTCTCCCACAATAACTCAACTAATCAATAAACAACCCACGTTAAGATATATTATAATATTACATATAGTAACTTATCTTTGGACCCATCATACATCTTTGAAAATGAAACAAAAAGGAATTATAGTTGGATTTGACCTAATAAACGGTTATATATACCTTTAAGGAGCAGTAGTCGCCGGCGGCGGAATCTTCGGCAAGAAGATGACGGCCGGTGAAGCTGAATTGGAAATGGGAAGAGTCTTTGAGGGATTTATCTTCCTTTGGTTTCTTACAAGGAAGAAACTTTTCACTTAAAGCCTTTGATATGCAAATCTTTGCTATTCTAGACTGGCATACTGATAGTAGCAAAGATATGAACCCTAGAAGCATAAGTTCTGTTGTTTGCCAATTTGATCCAATTTGAAAAATTTGTTAGAAACGTTAATCAAATGATATCACACACATATCTTGAGTTTGATGACATATGGGTGAGATTGAAATTTGAGAATAAAGGGAACAATATGTGAAATTCTATAAATATTGAGATCAAAACATGAAGTCATCTAACCAAAAAGGAGGTGTCCTAGTGGTAACACAAGAGACTGATTTCTTTCTGTTCCGGATTTTAAACTCCTTTGGAACGGAGGATTATTATTTTAATCGGGATATCTAAAGGCTTATTCCGGATACCGGGAGAGAATATAAGCTAATAGCTATCACGGAACTCTTATAATCAAGAAGTAAAAGAAAACATGAAATCACCTTCTTTAATCTTTTGTAATGCTCCAAAAAGTTGCTTCTGATCATTCTTCTGAAAATGCTGTATGATCAACATGTATGCATATACATAGTCAACAAGGCAACAACATATAAATCTATACATGTAACATAAATTAACACGTAGAGTACATATACATATATGTAACCTTTCCGGCACGGTGGAGGAGACGTTCGACGGCGAAAGAGATGGAGACAATGACGGAGCAGACGAGAGACACCACCCAAGTTGGTGTATACTCTAAGCTCGTTCCTCCTCCCGCCATTTATGCTCCGGTGTGATTCTTGATTTTCTTGATCCAAATCTTGTATCAAACATGCTTCTTTATAGAATGAGTAAATGCGTTGACCAAAAAATTTGTGTATATATTTTTGTCTATAAATGAATTTTTATTTTCAAATTGGTGATTTTATTCCTTGGAATGTGTCTTGATTGATATTAAAAACAAAACAAAAAGTTTCACACTGTGTAGGTTGTATCTATGTCAGTGTGTTTATGTCCTGTAATGTTTGAAATTTTCTAATTCAGATTTTGAAAGGTAATTCATATCATACACACGAATATTCGATATATACAAATATGATACATATACTAATGTTATAAACTCTAGACGCGAAGATTTAGGGGGTTGATTAGTTTATATGCTACATCCACAAACAATGCATTTGCGGGTGGCAATAGTTATTAGCGTTTGACAACAGCTATGAAAATATTTCCGCTCAAACCTCTCAAAATTGTTTAATCTTCACAATAAAAATTAAAATGAGATAAAACATGTATTGTATATGTTAATTTAGACGAGCCATCCATGACTTGAACATACCCCTTAGAGCATCTCCATCAATGGATCTCTAATTTTGGGTCTTAGAAACATTTTTATTATAAATTATCATCATCAACTTTTAAGATCTCTAATGAAAGATTTTTGTTTTATTCGTTTCCATTGGTAGATCTAAAAATTAGGAGATCTTAATAAAAAAAATTATAGAGAAGAAGTGAATCGACGAGACGATCTTGAGCTGAGACTGTTGGAACTCGTTTTTGACGAAATGGTTGAAGACCATTTTCCGGTGTGTTTTCCGGTGAGCACTATATCATAGTGTATCTACTTGTCAAAATCGGAGTTAGTTTTGAATGATAAATAGAGGTAGTGGGTACATGAAAAGCTTGTAAGCTTAAAAAATTTGACTAAGTATAAAAATTAGCAAATGTCCCGCATTGAAAGTATGGATTAAAATCCTATTATATAAAAAGTGGAGAAATCAATATACTTTGGTATATTAAATAAATGAGATACTCGGACCAAACTTCGGGTTTAGGCTTCGGGAATTGGCAATGGGCCAATGGATAAAAAGATTAGTGTTTTTTTTTTAAAACTAAATTCTTTTTAATTTTGTTGTTAACATAGTCAACAAAATATCCTCTCTATTTGATGTGAATTAATGTTGGTAATTAAGTGCAAAGAAAATTGTGATTTTGTAACTTATAATACTAATGCACATTAAAATAATTATGATGAGATTAAATTCTTATTCCTCCCTTTAATGGCCGTACGTTATAGACGTTGAGGTTATAGGCTTTGTATAAGAACAAGCCATATCCTCCTCATATCTCAAGTTGGGATCGAATGATGAGATCATAATATGAACAACAACATCTCTCACAAGTTTCTTTTATTTTTGTTTATTCTGTGTCTGAGAGTATAACACAAAATCTAGCGTTCGTGTGATTCTATTGTTGGGTGGTACAAAATAGAATCGATTGTAGTTGTATCCTGGGATTCGGAACGTCATGCAACCGTCACACTACGGGGCGTTTTCAGAATTAAGGATAGAGATCAAATCTCGCCTCTACAAATTCGCTCTTATTCTTAATCTTGTATCGGTATTTCTGTATTTATAATATCGTATTTATGCATATTATTTCACAAATATCAGTTTGCCTATATGTAGTAAATTAAGTTTCTACAATCTTAATTCTGAAAATTTTCGTTTATGCTCTTTTGCACTAACGAAAACTGATTATTTTGTGGAGTTTTTGTCATAAACACAGGAATTTTGGTGATGGTGATTAAGATTTCTGAATTTTGTTAAATCAATTTAACAAAAATTCGTCGTTGATCAACGTCTTCTATCTGTTGGTGTCAAAACCAAAAGGATAAACAAATTTTCGTTTAGTTTATTTCTGGTTTGGTACACCAGATTGTTTTAAATTCAATTTGTTTGTTCGGTTAAAAACACTGATTTGCCTTTGGTTTGTTAATCGTTTAGCAATCTGCAATATCTATAAATGTTGGTCATTATTATATTCATAGCCTGGGTCTTTGCAATATATTAATCGACGTGTTGTAGCAATTAGTTCAATTGTCTACATTGCTTAAATGTGTTAGTGTTCTCGATTATTTTATTATGGAAGAGTAATATGTAATCTGTTTATTATTACTTTACTCATTTTGCATAATAATTTTAACTTCGTTTCTGGTTTTGTTAGTACACTAATTCAGATTTGCGTTTTGTTTATTTTGTAAACAGTTAAGTTGCTTTGTGAATTATGTCTAATAACAACCAGATTTTGTTCGATGCTCGGATCAAAGATGTATTGATCGTTAATAACCGGTGGTTGCGATTTTGTTGGAATTGAATCAAATGAGTTGACACCCAAATTTAGTTTGGGATTGGTCTGTTATTTGTGAATCCGTCAGTGCCTAACGCTATAAGCGTAGGACTGTTGCCGAAAGAGACTTAAAATTCCAAAGGCATTTAAGAAATTCGCATGAGCGAAGTTTCTAGAGTTCGAAATGGTGGATTCAAAACCCATCATGGAACAAGTGGAAGCAATGTAATTGCTAACGCATGAGATAAATTTGAAAGTATGTTCATTTGTGAAATGCTTTATTGAGAAGTTTTCTTCTAGTTGAGAAAACTTCAAGATTTATCTCAAATATATGCGGAATGAAAAAAAAAATCTCTTAAAGAGATGATAAAAGCGATGTTGGAGAAATATAGGTTAGTCCATAAAATGTGGGGGGAAGCGTTGCTTACCACTAATTATAACCTCAAGAAAATATCGCACAAAGTCATTGGCAAAGCGCCATATGAACTTTGAAAGGTGTCCTAAATCAGGATAATGGTAAATCATGTCATATAACAAGATGACATAAAACCATTAGACACTTGATCTCAATTGATGTAATCATTGGAGATTACGTTAAAGCGAGTGACAACCTAAAGGATCCTTTTATTAAAGGTGTGTGATATGCTCAAATTTAACCCTGAGCTACTCTCCCAAATTTAGAGATCGTATAGTACTTAGGGATCGAATCCACAGGGAAAAGAATCACAAAGTAAAATTCCAAATTCAAATTAAGCTAAGTGGGTAATAATGTGATGAAAAAGCAAGTAAATAAAGCAGGCAAACGATGATTGTTGTTCTTTAAATCAATAAGACAAAGCGCTAGGCATCGGGTAATTCGCAAGCATGATTTTAAATCGAAGCACTAAATTACTGTCGAGATATTTATTAAGAACCGTTCTTAAACTCGAAATCAATTGTAAAACTAATCAACTTTCGTTGCAGAAGTTATCTATGATTAAATCCTAGCAAACCAAATTCCTTTGCGAGTTCTATAAATTTAATCAATCATTAACGAGCAGTTTCGATATGTTCACAAAACCACTAGACCAAATTCCTTTGCGAATAGTTATTTTGCTCACCAATGATATTGTTCCGGGTAACTAATAATGCTTTCGCATCTATCCATCAACCTAACATGTCTAATTCAGGGTGATCAATCCTAAAACAAAATTAAAACTATCAAGGTGAAGAACACAAGTAGATTGATCCCAACAGTAATAAAGTTCTAGCAATTTATCATCAGCCTTTGAAAAACCCTAAACCTAACAAATAGATTACTCAGACATGATGATTAAAACAAGCATAATAACTGAATAATACTGCATTAAAAAGATAAAGGTAGAGATACAAAAGGATTCGAAGAAATCTCTGAAAAGAGTCTGAACTTGTCTCCCTAAAAGCTCTGAATCAAATCTCTCTGCTAGGTCTCAATAGAATAATCCTCCCGCTTCTAAAAACCTAAGTAAAACTATATATAATACAGGTAAAAGTCGGTTTGGACTTTAGGAAAAACGCCTGGAAACTTCGGCCCGAAAAAGGAATTTCTTCATTAAACACCCGTGTCGATCGACAGACAGGATGCATGTCGATCGACAGTAGACTCACTGGGAAAACTTCACGTCTCATCACTACCCGTGTCGATCGACATCAAAGGTCTCTGTCGATCGACGCTTCCCCTCCTGTTCGAATTTGACTTGATCATTCCTCTTCGATACTCCAAAAAGTTCCAAAAGCTTCCATTTGACTCCATTCGAACATTTACCTGCAAAGACTCTAAAAACACCAAAAAGACCAAAAAGACTATACAAAAACGACTTATATCGTGGTCTTAAATGGGTAAAAACCACGATATATCAACTCCCCCAGACTTAGCTTTTTGCTTGTCCCTAAGCAAAACAGTGTAATCACTCCTTTAGGAACCAAATACTTTTGCAAAGCTAATCCGGTGATACTTCGATGTTTCCCTAGAAGTATAGCAATCCTCCAGGTTGAATCCAAACTCCTTAGAGAAACTCAGACTTTCAGTCGCAAACCCCTTTAGTTTAATTAGGTGCGGTCTCATCGAGGGAATATCGATCGCTGGACCTTCTAGATTCTTTCACCTCCTTTAACACTTTCCTGCGTTTCACCCTCTCTCTTCCCTCTGAAACTGTATCCAATTAAGGATTTTCATAGAGATGCAATGCCTTTTGCCATTGTGATGGTGGGTACCTCAGCAGAGGGTCCTTTACCACCAGAGCTTGAGCGTTTTATTCTGGCATGCTTGCACTTTTCTGTAGATTTTTTTTTTTTTTTTTTTTTTTTTTGGCATCTCTTTGATCACTAGATCAACTCTCATTACTGTGTTCTTGTGAAGACAGGGTCATGAGGCTTTTTCTTTTTTTCGATCTAGGACAGTTATACTCGTCATTCGGGAAGAAGTTTCAAGAGCGGTCCGTCCTCGCTTTCAAGTGTTTGGAAGCTGAATCAAGTCCTGCGATTACCAACACCCTTGACAAGAGATTAGAGTTCATTAGGGGCGGGGTCTTTGACATCCTTTCTGGCGTTCTCCAGAAATCTGAACTCGCTCCGTTAAACTGATCCACTTCCAGTTACCCAACTTGCAGCGGAAATGGTCCTTGAGTGCTGTTCAAAGTAAGTGGAAAGGGGAAGCTTTGACCCGAATAAAAAAAACGAATAAAAACAGGACTGACTCAATAAAAACTCAAAACAGAACACAAAAGTTAGCGACTACCTCCCCCAGACTTAAGTAACACTGTCCGCAGTGTTAAATAAATCCGAAGGTGACAAAAGAAATCAAAGGAAAATTGAACGTGATTGAAAAGAGCAATGCTTACCTCGATGGGAACCCCGTCGATCGACAGAGATAATTCCCGTCGATCGACACGAACATCACTGTTGAATACCGCAAGGTTGGAAAACCGTTTCAAAGGTTTCTCGGTGTTCATCAAATGTTCAAGCTGCATCTTCAACAAACTAAACAACCGATCAAGAGGAAAACACAGGGTAATCCATAAAAGATGTCATCAATTTCAAAATCCTAAAAGAAATCAAAACAAACTGATTTAAAAGAAAACATGAAAAGAAAATGAAAAGAAAATAAAAGGATAAACAGAGATAGGGATCTAGTCTTCCTCCTCGTCAGATGGGGACTCATGGGCCTGTGCTGGAGGTGGAGACGGTGTACGAGGACGAACACAGATGGACCTACACGATAGTGCATCCCATGTCGCCTGAAGAGCGCAAGTTAGCCACTGAAATCGTTTTTCCTCATTCAGGTCACCGCGGGGAGCTGAGGGGAACACATGCTGGTGCGCTGGCTGCTGAAACGAGGTCTCTGAAGTGGTAGCCTGTGAAGTACCACGTCGTCTAGTTGTCACTCTTCTGGTTGTCTCGACTGGTTGAAGCAAATCACCTGGTGGATCGAAAAAGAGCAAAGCAGGATCCTGAGTGACCTTCATCAGGTTCTTCACACTCCTAATCTCCACCATCCTGACCTGGCCCAATGTGACAGGGAAAATCCAAGAGAGAGGATGATCGATCCTTACCCAATGCGCGTTCTTTATGTACTCCATATCCACAAACGCAAGGCTACTGACAGATGAATACCGTGCAAAGGCAACCTTGCATGTTGAGAAGATCGGTGTAAGCAGGTTGCCCACGGTGAACTGCTTCATCCCAAATGTAGTCGCCGTGAGTGGAGTGTGCCGCAATGAGTGAAGATAGTCTATGAAAACCATCGCCAAATTGGGTTGAAACCCAGTGGTCCAAGTCTCATTGGGAATGAGATCTCTCAAGGCATAAGAAAGCAGAACCAACTCATGCCTCCTCACCTTCCCAGGCTCTAGCTTGCAAAGGATGGTCGTGGAGAATAAGCGAATCAGATATCGGACCACCGGGTGACGAATGTCTGAATGTGTGGAACTCCCAGCAATAAACGGTCTTGTACTGATACGACTCCAAAGTGTTTGTACCCCTCCATCAATATCCGACGGGAGATCCCCAGTTGGGACCTCAGGAAACCCAAAAATTCTGCAAATCGCCGTAGCCAAGATCGCATACCGTTTCCCGTTCGCCATGAAGCTCATCTTGAAAGAGCCGAGAGCTTGCTTTTCCTCCTCAGATGTTGCATCGTTGTTTAGTCGGACCGAAGCAAAGAACTGTCTCACTAGATCGGGCCACAAAACCGCATCAAGGTACACTAACTTCGTCAAATCACTCCTCTGCAACAATGCATCCACCTCCTCCTGGATTCCTAATCAGGCCATGGCTAGATGATGTGGAAACTTGGTAGGCGTCATAGGCACCTTTTGCCATTCATTGTAGAGTAACTAATTGAAGTCATCCCACCTAGGGCTAAGCTCCCTAGCATCCACCTCCTTACTTGTCAGTACTTGTCTCAGCGTCATCTTCTCGGATATGAATTCCACCGCGAAAGGTATGTTCTCATCCTGTGGCCAAACCGGTGAAGAGTGGCGAAGGATTTGGTACGGGGGATCTTGAGAACTCGAGCCCTGATCTGTCTGTGGTCGCTTTCCTACACTTTTATCTGTCCTTGGTGCCATCTGCAAAACACAAAAGAAACAAACACAAAACCCGAAATCAGAACAAAAACCTGGAACAGCACTAGGAGCGTCGATCGACAACCATAGATGGTGTCGATCGACACCTCTGAAAATCAGGCACAGTTCATCAATTTCAACAATTCCCAAATCCAAATTTCGATTCATGACTATTTACTCTAAAATCGCAACCAAATCATCATTGATAACCCCAATTCATCATCCAATTCAACCCAATTCATGCTAAATCAAGGATTCATCAAAACTTTTATCACAAATCATCAAAATTCCAAAACAAGTGATGAACAACTCAATTCAATCGCATGGGTTTAACAATTTCACTATCAAACAACCATTAAGGCCGAATTTAACGAGATAAACAAGTGAAAAGAAATAGATTTTGAATTTCAAACCTTCGCGCCACAATGGAAAAGAGGAGATTTCGAGACACATACCTTGTAGATCAGAAAAACGGTGAATAGAATCGGAAAGAGGATGAAAATCCGAGTGAAATAGGCTCAAAAATCACTTGATTTGGTGAAAAATCGAGAGAGATAGGAGGATTTGAAAAGTTTTGGAAAAGTTTGGTTTTTAGAAAAGAATGAACAAGTTTCGGGTTTTAAAGGAACTTACCTCGTGCACTCCGAAACCCGTGTCGATCGACATGGGTGTTTGTCGATTGACAGGGCATCCACTGTCCTAACTCGTGTATTTTAAAATCCGTGTCGATCGACAGGGGTATTTGTCGATCGACACGCCCATCTCTGCCATAGTTTTTTTTTTTTATATATAATAACTGTAACACTAAAGTAAAAATGTTAGTAAAATAAAACGAAAAATCATAATTTAAATATACTTACCAGTGGGTTGCCTCCCACTCAGCGCTCGTTTTCAGTCATTAGCTTGACTGTGTCGGGTTTTTATCCAGAGGAACAATGTATCCTTCTGGAATCTCGGCTTTCGCCCAATAGTGTTTCACCCTTTGGCCATTGACCGTGAACTCGTTGCCTTTTGAATTAATTAGAACAATTGCTCCAAACGGCCTAACCTCCTTGATTGTAAAAGGACCAGACCAACGAGAACGTAATTTTCAAGGAAACAAATGTAAACGAGAGTTATACAGGAGTACCTGGTCATTTGGCTTGAACTTCCTGGAGATGATCTTCTTATCATGATAGGCCTTAGTCCTCTCCTTGTATAACTTGGAGTTCTCGAAAGCATGATGCCTTATCTCGTCCAGTTCGTTCAGCTGAATCAAACGCCTTTCTGCAGCTGGCTTATTGTCGAAATTCATCTGTTCGACTGTCCACGCTGCCTTGTGCTCAAGCTCCAATGGAAGATGACAAGCTTTCCCATAAAGTAAATGGAACGGCGTTGTTCCCAAAGGTGTCTTGTAAGCTGTCCTGTAAGCCCAGATCGCGTTATCAAGCTTGTTTGCCCAATCCTTCCTTGTAACTCCCACTGTCTTCTCTAAAATCTCCTTGATTTTTCGATTCGAAACTTCGACTTAACCACTTGTCTGCGGATGATAGGGAGAAGCCACTCGATGTTGAACACCGTACTTGCTGAGCAGATTAGCGAACACTTTGTTGATAAAGTGCGGCCCACCGTCACTGATTACTATCCTGGGTACTCCAAATCAAGGGAAAATGATAGTCTTAAACAACTTAATAACCACTGCAGAATCATTCTTTGGACTAGCAATCGCCTCGACCCATTTGGACACATAATCCACAGCGACAAGGATATACTCGTTCCCATAAGACGATGGGAAAGGGCCATGAAATCGATACCCCAGCAATCAAAGACTTCAACCTCAAGGATGAAGTTTTGTGGCATCTCATGTCTCTTGCTAATCTTCCCTCTTCTCTGACAAGCATCACACTTAGAGATAAAAGTGTTAGTATCCTTGAACATCGTAGGCCACCAAAACCCATCTTGTAGAACCTTAGCAACCGTCTTGAACGTAGCAAAGTGACTAGCGTATTCTGAATCATGACAGTGAAAGAGTATGTCTTGAACCTCAGCCTCTGCTACGCATCTTCTGTAGATCCCGTCTGAACAATGCTTGTAAAGATAAGGCTCATCCCAATAGTACCTTCCAAGCTCTCGCATGAACCTCTTCTTCTCATATCTTTTAAGATCAGTAGGTACATCTTCTGCAGCTAAGTAGTTGGCGATGTCAGCATGCCATGGTCGATCAGACATTGTAAGAGCAAAGACAAGGTGTTTCAAAGTCTCGTTGACGATTTTCGGAAGATTTACCAAGTTCTGGACCTGGTGTCGATCGACAGTCTTCATGGTGTCGATCGACACCTCTCGTTCTGTAACATCGGGACAATTCTGAAAAGTGGGTATCGATCGACACACACTCCTAGTGTCGATCGACACTGAGCCCTGCGAACCACTTTCGACGAAATTAATGCGTTCTTCCGGCAAGAAATCATCAATGGGGACTTCTTTTTCTATTTTGATCCGAGAAAGATGATCTGCTACACCGTTCTCAACCCCCTTCCTGTCTTTAACCTCAACTTCAAATTCCTGAAGAAGCAAAATCCATCTTAATAGCCTTGGTTTTGCATCCTTCTTCTGCATCAAATACTTGAGCGCTGAATGATCCGTATGCACAATGACCTTAGACCCAATAAAGTAGGTGCGAAACTTCTCAAAGGCGAACACCACAACTAACAAATCCTTCTCAGTAGTTGCGTAATTCCTCTGTGCTTCATCAAGTGTTCGACTTGCATAGTAGATGGCGTGAAGCTTCTTGTCCTTTTTCTGTCCAAAAACAGCACTGACTGCGAAATCACTAGCATCACACATGATCTCGAATGGCAAATCCCAGTCAGGAGGTTGCACTATAGGAGCACTCACTAGAGCCTTCTTAATCTGCTCAAAAGCTGATAGGCATTCTGCAGAAAACTCGAACTTGATATCCTTGCAGAGCAGAGTAGTTAGTGGCCTCGCGATCTTGCTGAAATCCTTGATGAATCTCTTGTAGAAGCCAGCGTGTCCAAGAAAACTCCTCACAGATTTAACATCCTTAGGCGGTTGAAGACTTGTCATAACCTCTATCTTCGCGCGATCAGCTTCAATCCCAGCTTCTGAAACTCTATGTCCAAGCACTATGCCATCTTTCACCATAAAGTGACATTTTTCCCAGTTCAAAACCAAGTGCTTTTCCTCGCATCGAGCTAGTACCTTCTCTAAATTGTTCAAGCAGTCCTTGAAAGAAGATCCGTACACTGAAAAATCATCCATAAAGACCTCCATGTAGTCTTCTATCATATCCGTGAAGATAGACATCATGCAGCGCTGGAAAGTTGCAGGAGCATTGCACAATCCAAAAGGCATTCTGCGATATGCAAAAGTGCCATAGGGACATGTAAACGTCATCTTCTCCTGGTCGTCTGGATGAATAGGGATTTGGAAAAATCCTGAGTAGCCATCCAAGAAGCAATAGTATGGATGATTCGCAAGCCGCTCCAGCATCTGATCAATAAACGGCAAAGGAAAATGGTCCTTCCTAGTGGTTGCGTTAAGCTTCCTATAGTCGATGCACATCCGGTGACCAGTGACTGTCCTTGTAGGAATCAGCTCATTCTTCTCGTTCTTTACCACTGTGACACCTCCCTTCTTAGGAACCACATGAACCGGACTGACCCAAGCACTGTCTGAGATGGGATAGATAATCCCTGCTTCCAAAAGCTCCATAACCTCCTTCTTAACAACCTCAGTCAGGTTCGGATTCAGTCGCCTCTGATGCTCTATTGATGACTTAGACTCGTCTTCTAAGTGAATCCTATGCATGCACAAATCTGGAGCAATACCTGAAATGTCATCAAGAGAATAGCCAAGAGCTTTGCGAAACTTGCGCAGCCTCAATAGCAATAACGTGAGTTCTGCGTTATTCAAAGAAGCATTAACAATGACAGGATAAGTGGAATTAGCACCAAGAAACGCGTACCTTAGCCCTGCAGGAAGTGGTTTGAGATCGATTTTAGGAGCATTCTTCTCGCTCCAATCGCTAAGCTTTGCAGCTTCCATAAGAATCTGAACCAGTTCCTTAGTAGCTTTCACTTGCAGTAGTGGCTCATTAGCGTCCATCATCAATGCATAACCCTCAGGAGTCTCATCCAGATACTCTATCTCTGATGTATAATTTACCAACGCCCTCTCCAAGAGATCTGTAGAGCGCATCTCATGGAAGTAATCCTCTGCAAGATGATCCAAAGTATCAACATAGAAGGTCTGACCATCTATTGTAGGCTTCCTCATGAGCTTATCCATGTCAAACTTCATTTCTAGATCGCCCACATTCAGCGTAATCCTTCCTCCTTTGACGTCAATCATTGCTCCAGCTGTAGCCAAGAAGGGTCTTCCCAAGATAAGGGGGTACTTGGGTTCCTCACCATATTGCAGAACCACAAAGTCTGTTGGTATCATGCATTGTCCAACCTTAATCGGAACATCCTCAAGGATTCCTTCAGGGATTCTCACCGTTCTGTCTGCCAGGATAAGAGAGATATTAGTGGGTTGAAAATCAGTCATCCCGAGGCTGATTGCAACTGAAAGTGACATCAAATTGATTCTAGAACCCAAATCGCATAAGGAACGTGGAAACCTCTCGGTGAATATCAAGCAATCCAACACAAAACTTCCTGGATCTGTGAGTTTCTCTGGAATTCTGTTCTGAATCACCGCACTAACCTGCTTCGAGATCATCGTGCATCCCTCTTCAAGACTCAAACTCTTGGTGACCATCCTCTTCACATATCGTCGAATAACCGGAGTTGATCGTATTGCATCAATCAAGGGAAGCTCAACAATGATTTTATCCATGATAGCCTTGTACCTAGCATCCCCTAGCTCCTGTTTAGACTTCTTATTGCTCCTAGGATAGGGAAGCTTGGGCTTGTAAACTCTTTCCTCTGCCTTTTCTGAAGATTTGGAAGAATTTGGGCATGTTCGACTCGCATGTCGATCGACAGGAACCGGTGTGTCGATCGACACTTGAGTCTCCGGAATTTCTGGAGTTTGACTCGTGATCCGTGTCGATCGACAGCCATCTCTGTCGATCGACGGAGAGGCCCCTGGAAAAATTTCTTCATCTTCATCCTGCTCAAACTCCCCCGACTGCTCTGCACTAAGTCCCTTCTTCAGAATCGGTTCCAGCTTCTTTCCATTACGTGTCATGATAGCCATAGCATTGCGTTTGGGATTCGTATCTGTTCTTGAAGGAAGAAATCCATCCTGCCTCTTCACTGATTCTGCAGTCTAAGCAACTTGCGTATCGAGCTTCTTAACATGAGTGTTGAGAGCTTCGAATTTCTCATTTAGATCCCGATACATATCATCCATCTTCCCGTTAAAGCTAACGGTCATCTT
This sequence comes from Draba incana, assembly GCA_963576765.1. Classification (NCBI taxonomy): domain Eukaryota; kingdom Viridiplantae; phylum Streptophyta; class Magnoliopsida; order Brassicales; family Brassicaceae; genus Draba; species Draba incana. The sequence continues at coordinate 3,155,171 of OY755204.1, read as the reverse complement.
TTGCTGACCTTCCAAAAGTTGTTCAAGCATGGATTTTACCTCGCTATCCGGAGTCTTAGCAGGAGGCGTCTGGTAAGAAGAAAAACCGTATGTCCTTGTGTAGTTGTTGTTGCTGCTCTGGAATGGCTTCTGAAAGTCGTTCTTCGGGTACTGCAGGCTTGAAGGTCTCTGATAGTTGTTGTTGAAGTTACTCGGGTAGCCTATGTTCCCTTGCTGATTCCCATACCTCTGATTCTGAAATTTAGTTCCGTTGACATAGTTCACACCTTCTTCTTCATTCCCAACCTATGGTTCAAATGTCTCAACCTCCTGAGCAAAGTGAACTGACTTCTTTCCTACTTGAAAGTTATGCACATCGTCGATCTTAGCCTTAACCTCTTGAGAAAACTGACCACTACTGTTCCCACTGAGCTTCTTCCTCTCAAAATCGGCATTCTTACTGCTGTTGCTTGAAGCCAAATTTTCAATAAGCGCGATAGCATCTCCCGGAGAGCTAGTCGTGAAATTTTCACTGCTTGCAGCATCCAATGTCATCTGATACCTCCAATCCACTCCATTAAAGAAGATCCTGAGCAGTTGGATATCGCTGAATCCATGATGAGGACAATCTCTCTGGTATGACTTGAATCGCGCCCATGAAGCTTTAAATGCCTCAGTATCCTGCTGGCGGAAAGTAGCAATCTTCATCCTCAAGTCTTCTGATCTTGCATCGTCGAAAAAGTTGTTGAGGAATGCATTCTTGGTGTCCTCCCAAGTATTCAAAGATCCCGGCTCGAGTTGGTTTAGCCAGTATGAAGCATCACCTCCCAGTGAGTAAGGAAAGAACTTGCAGTAGAGAAAATCGCTTGACACTCCATGTGCCTTAATACTCGATGCCAAGTCCTCGAACTTCTCAATATGATCCATAGGGTGTTCGTGTGGGAGCCCATGGAAAGGATGTTGAGCCACAAGGCTGAAGAATGCAGGCTTCAGCTCAAAGTCGTTTCTCTGAAACGGAGGTGGGCGAATTGCAGCTCGGTTGGCATAAAACTGGTTCGGACGGTTGTAATCGCCCAAAGTCTGACCACGTCCATTCTGCGCGTTCCCAGCTTGTTGGTGTCGAGCGACACCTGCCTGAATAGCCTGTTGGACGATCACGTTCCCATCTTCATCAATCCTCTGTCCAACTGCATTGTATATAAGCCCTTCTGGATCACGTAGAACCCCATCTGCTCCTGTTATCAAGATGATCGGCGGTACCTCTGCCATCTTAAATTTTCTAGCTGCTTTCTTGTTCGTACGTTCTAAACGAGCTAACGTGTTAAGATCAAATCCAACAAATTCCTTGTTTGTTGTGCTTCTTGTGACGTGTCTTGGCATGCACCTGAAACCCAAAACAAAAAGCAAACAAAAAGAAAATAGTTAGTAGATTAAAAACAAAAGAAAAACTTAGACAAAATTCTATAATTGAAATTCTAATGATGATTTCAACTCCCCGGCAACAGCGCCAAAATTTGATATGCTCAACTTTAACCCTGAGCTACTCTCTCAAATTAAGAGATCGTATAGTACTTAGGGATTGAATCCACAGGGAAAAGAATCACAAAGTAAAATTCCAAATTCAAATTAAGCTTAGTGGGTAATAATGTGATGAAAAAGCAAGTAAATAAAGCAGGCAAACGATGATTGTTGTTCTTTAAATCAATAAGACAAAGCGCTAGGCATCGGGTAATTCGCAGGCATGACTTTAAATCGAAGCACTAAATTACTGTCGAGATATTTATTAAGAACCGTTCTTAAACTCGAAATCAATTGTAAAACTAATCAACTTTCGTTGCAGAAGTTATCTATGATTAAATCCTAGCAAACCAAATTTCTTTGCGAGTTCTATAAATTTAATCAATCATTAACGAGCAGTTTCGATATGTTCACAAAACCACTAGACCAAATTCCTTTGCGAATAGTTATTTTGCTCACCAATGATATTGTTCCGGGTAACTAATAATGCTTTCGCATCTATCCATCAACCTAACATGTCTAATTCAGGGTGATCAATCCTAAAACAGAATTAAAACTATCAAGGTGAAGAACACAAGTAGATTGATCCCAACAGTAATAAAGTTCTAGCAATTTATCATCAGCCTTTGAAAAACCCTAAACCTAACAAATAGATTACTCAGACATGATGATTGAAACAAGCATAATAACTGAATAATACTGCATTAAAAAGATAAAGATAGAGATACAAAAGGGTTCGAAGAAATCTCTGAAAAGAGTCTGAACTTGTCTCCCTAAAAGCTCTAAATCAAATCTCTCTGCTAGGTCTCAATAGAATAATCCTCCCGCTTCTAAAAACCTAAGTAAAACTATATATAATACAGGTAAAAGTCGGTTTGGACTTTAGGAAAAACGCCTGGAAACTTCGACCCGAAAAAGGAATTTCTTCATTAAACACCCGTGTCGATCGACAAACAGGATGCATGTCGATCGACAGTAGACGCACTGGGAAAACTTCACGTCTCATCACTACCCATGTCGATCGACATCAAAGGTCTCTGTCGATCGACGCTTCCCCTCCTGTTCGAATTTGACTTGATCATTCCTCTTCGATACTCCAAAAAGTTCCAAAAGCTTCCATTTGACTCCAATCGAACATTTACCTGCAAAGAATCTAAAAACACCAAAAACACCAAAAAGACTATACAAAAACGACTTATATCGTGGTCTTAAATGGGTAAAAATCACGATATATCAGTGTGTCTAGAGATTAAGTGGTAAAATCATCAAGAGGAATGGGTTTAAAGCCTATAACAGAAAATGACGCTTAATGGATACCCAACCTATATCATTGGAAATCCCACGATATAGGTTCAAAGGGCCAACAAAATAAAGCTGATTGAGAGAAGAACACTGTAAGACAATGTCTATACTCAGTTCCTATGATGATAAAACAGTGTTACCTGTATGTGTAGAGTGAGGATAAGCGTTTGCTTTTAATGATTTGAGTCCATAGTTTGAGATATAAGTAGAGTATTACAGGATATTCCTTTAAACAAAGTTGATGGTAAATCACCTAGTGAATGTGAAATGGGGCCGTTTCTAGGAGAATGAAGGAAGGATATATTCTCCAAGTTCACTCATGATACCAGGAATTTTCAAGGCCAAAATGAACAGAATAGAGAACCCAGTTCTGTGAGAAAATGAAGTTGTGTTATAGTTGTTGTCTAGGTTTACATCAAAGCCCGGGTGGTTCAAGACATCATGATCACCTCCTGGTCGAGTAAACCCGATAGCTTTTAACAATGATTAGTTCAAAGCTGAAAAACGCTACCAACTCAATATGCAGTGAATTTTTCGTTTATACTCTCAAAAGTCCGTTTTATCGAGTTCTGTGTCTAGAGTCATTTATATTCATGTGGGGGATTGTTGGAACTCGTTTTTGACGAAATGGTTGAAGACCATTTTCCGGTGTGTTTTCCGATGAGCATTATATCATAGTGTATCTACTTGCCAAAATCGGAGTTAGTTTTGAATGAGAAATAGAGGTAGTGGGTACATGAAAATCTTGTAAGCTTTAAAAATTTGACTAAGTATAAAAACTAGCAAATGTCCCACATTGAAAGTATGGATTAAAATCCTATTATATAAAAAGTGGAGAAATCAATATACTTTGGTATATTAAATAAATGAGATACTCGGACCAAACTTCGGGTTTAGGCTTCGGGAATTGGCAATGGGCCAATGGATAAAAAGATTAGTGTTTTTTTTTTTTAAAACTAAATTCTTTTTAATTTTGTTGTTAACATAGTCAACAAAATATCCTCTCTATTTGATGTGAATTAATGTTGGTAATTAAGTGCAAAGAAAATTGTGATTTTGTAACTTATAATACTAATGCACATTAAAATAATTATGATGAGATTAAATTCTTATTCCTCCCTTTAATGGCTGTACGTTATAGACGTTGAGGTCATAGGCTTTGTATAAGAACAAGCCATATCCTCCTCATATCTCAAGTTGGGATCGAATGATGAGGTCATAATATGAACAACAACATCTCTCACAAGTTTCTTTTATTTTTGTTTATTCTGTGTCTGAGAGTATAACACAAAATCTAGCGTTCGTGTGATTCTATTGTTGGGTGGTGCAAAATAGAATCGATTGTAGTTGTATCCTGGGATTCGGAACGTCATGCAACCGTCACACTACAGGGCGTTTTCAGAATTAAGGATAGAGATCAAATTTCGCCTCTACAAATTCGCTCTTATTCTTAATCTTGTATCGGTATTTCTGTATTTATAATATCGTATTTATACATATTATTTCACAAATATTAGTTTGCCCATATGTAGTAAATTAAGTTCCTACAAAGACATCACCTGAAGCGGAAGCTAAAGATATATCGAGCACACGATCGTTATTGTCTTAGGTGGTCTTACAAGTCCAGTTTTGGATCCGAATCTTGTTAAATAAGCCCATTAAACTTTAAATTTAAATCCACATAGGTCTAAGACACTCTCAAAATTGGGTTTAGATCTACCGATGGAGATACTCTTAACCGATTAAGCAGTTGACCAGTTAATCAATCAGTCAATTCATAATAACAAAATTTTGACAATTGACATGACGATCAAGCGACTTTCCGAGTCATATGGCTTCGAATGGAAACGGTGCAGTGTAGTGCGGGGCGGAACATGTGTGGTACGGGACAAATAGTAATAAAAATATATATGTACATATGTATAAATATAGATTTTTGTTACACACATATATAAGTATAGATTTTTGGAATTATTCAGGACGGGGCGGGACGGTGCGGATAGTCACGGTTCGAAGGCATAATATAAGTAAATAATTATACATTTGTAAGTCAACCAAAACCGTATTATCTGCTTAAAGGATAAAAACGGTCATTGGGTCAAGAGTGAAAAGGGGGTAGCAAAAGTTGCAACTAATTATTTTGAAACACTATTTACCACTTCGGAACCTCAAAACTTGGATGATTCACTCCGGTACGTTACCGAGAAGGTTTCAGAAGATGATAATGTAAAACTTACCGCTGAGCCGACGGAAGCCGAAATAAAGGCAGCTTTGTTCAACATACATCCAGACAAGACCCCTGGACCCGATGGGATGACAAGTCGATTCTATCAGAGATTCTGGCACGTGGTGGGCCAAGACGTAATAAGATTAGTGAAAGACTTCTTCAACTCTGGATCTTTTGACCCACGACTGAATCAAACCAACATCTGTCTTATTCCAAAAATAAACAGACCACGGGCAATGCAAGAATTCAGACCAATCAATTTGTGTAACATTAGCTACAAGATCATATCAAAAATCTTATGCAACCGGCTAAAAAAGACCCTCCCGAACCTAATTTCGGAGACACAATCGGCCTTTATGGCTAGATGTCAAATAACAGATAATATTTTACCCGCTCAAACAACAGTTGCAGATACAGTTTCATGGCTATGAAAACCGATATGAGTAAAGCCTACGATAGGTTTGAATGGAGGTTCCTAGAAGCCGTCATGCTAAAACTCGGTTTTTCGGAAAAATGGGTCAAATGGTTTATGTTCTGTATATCATCAGTATCGTATCAAGTCTTGATAAATGGTGTGCCTAAAGGAAGAATCAAACCGTCCCGGGGAATTAGACAAGGAGATCCTCTATCTTCGTTCCTATTCATACTATGCACAGAAGCTCTCATCTCCCTGCTTAAAGGGGCAGAGGAAGAAACCCGCAGTACAGGATTAAGAATTGCTCAAGCAAGCCCGAGAGTTTCCTACCTCCTTTTTGCTGATGATAGTCTCTTTTTTTGCAAAGCTGAAGTCCTGCAATGTGCAGAGATCTTAAAAATCATCAAAACCTATGGTGATGCATCTGGTCAACAACTAAATCCTAACAAATCCTCTCTATTTTTTGGGAATAGAGTTGATCATCAAATCAAAAGCAAAATCAAGAGGGTCATCGGCATAACAAGCGAGGGAGGTATGGGCATGTATCTAGGGCTACTAGAACAAATATGTGGCTCTAAGGAAAAAGTATTCGCGTATGTTCAAGATCGGCTAAACAACCGGATTAACACTTGGTCTGCAAAATTCCTTTCCAAAGGAGGGAAAGAGGTTCTAGTAAAATCAGTGGCACAAGCTCTTCCGACATATGTTATGTCGTGCTTTAAACTCCCTCAGGGCATCACAGATAAACTCAGGAGCGCTATATCTAACTTTTGGTGGAGTTCTCGTCAAAATAGTAGAGGACTGCATTGGATCGCTTGGGATAAGATTTGTACCCCTCGAGACTCGGGCGGCCTAGCGTTCAGAGATTTACATAAGTTCAATTTAGCCCTCCTTGCAAAACAGTTGTGGAGGCTGATCCACTATCCAACATCTCACCTCGCTAGAGTATTACGTGGACGATACTATCCCCAATCATCCCCGATGGTAGACCGTAAGGCTAGATCTCCCTCATATGGTTGGACTAGCATTATGGCGGCAAAACGCCTACTCGAACTAGGGCTTCAGAAGACTATTCGCTCTGGTTATAATACCAAAACCTGGAGTGAATCATGGATTCCAGACACACCGGCTCGGTTACCAAGGCGCCTTGATAGACACACCTGGCGAGACCCTCATCTACTTGTTAAAGATCTTATGCTAGATAGCCCACCGGAATGGAACCACACAAGAATCCGAGAATTATTCCATCCCGAGGATGTCGCCCTTATTCTAGGGTTGAAACCTAGTAGAACTTTCAAACTAGATGGCTATGCGTGGAGTTATACAAAATCAGTAATGTATACGGTTAAATCTGGATACGAGTTACTCCATAACACAAACCAAAGAAGAGTACAACCCCAACAAATATCTGAGCCGAGCATCACATGTCTACTTAGCCAAGTGTGGAAAATCAAGACCCCCGGAAAGCTTCGACACTTTATGTGGCAAGCTTTAATGGGGTGTATAGCCACTTGTCAACGACTTACTTACCGGCATCTTGGAAATGATAAGAGTTGTCCGAGATGTGGTGCATCAGAGGAAACTATCAATCATATGATTTTTGAATGCCCTCCGGCCCTCCAAGTGTGGGCCTTATCGGACTACCCGTCCCTTCCGGGTTATTTCCCGAGTACATCCCTTTACCAAAATATGGATTTTCTATTTTGGAGGGCAAAAGAAAGGGGTCTCCCCAAACCACAAAGGGATACATTCCCGTGGATCATTTGGTTCATTTGGAAGGCTAGGAACGACAAGCTCTTCAATGGGATTAATGTATCACCTGCGATTACGCTTCAAGTAGCCCAGCTAGAAGAGGAAAGCTGGCGATGAGCGAATTTGGCTAGAGAAGAAGACGAAGAGGAAGATGGCAATACTATCGAGATTGAAGATATCACCCGATCCGAGCATCCACATATCCCGATCTGCCAAGTGGATGCATCTTGGGCAGATCCAGGGCCCACTAGCGGTCTTGGATGGTGCCTCACGGACACATCAGGGCAAACACACACCGGCAAGCAAGGATGCCGAAGAAGCCTCTCAGCCTTACATGCAGAGTTCGAGGGACTTCTCTGGGCGATAGATTGTCTTATTCAACAACGCGTTCCTAGAGCCCGATTTGAGACGGATTGCTCAAACTTACTGACGATGACTGACGATCCGATAGATTGGCCAGCTTTCCAGTCTGAGCTAGATCACTTCGCCGAACTTAGAGAAAAGTTCACTTTCTTTCAATTAGCTTATATCCCTCGTTCTTGTAATGTCCGTGCCGATACTCTTGCAAAAGCGGCAAGAGCATGTAATCTTATCTTTTCCCATGTAGATCTCGACGAGTTGGTAGATAGCACCCGATTTCGAGATGTTTCTACCGACCAAATGTGATTTAATATATGGAGCTTGATGACAAAAAAAAAAAAAAAAGAGTAACAAGAGAGTGCTATTGTGTTTTGCCGAATTTAGTATCACCCACGATGCTTTTTATTTTTGGGACAAATTCTAATTTTATTATTTTAATTTTCTTAATACATCCAAAAGAGGAAAATACATTCTTTAAGATTGATACCTTTTTGATTGCTACAATACCAACAACGACAACAACAATATAAAAACAGTACATATCCACGATGGATTATCTAGTATCAATGTATTTTATTGCATTGTCTTTTGATTAATTGGTTTGCGTTCCCGAATCATCATTATTTTTTACAGACTATGAGAATTGTTTTTAGATATACTGCCTATGTTCAGAAATATTAGATGTTCTAGGAGTCTTAGGAGCTAATATACTTCCTATGTTCATAAAGTTTCATAGAAAATTGCATAATGATCAATCTCCAAATCTCATTACTTGCATCTTTCAACATTTGTTCATCCATTCTTTCTTGATCTTGCATCCCATGAATTTCCTCACCAGTTAACATAACCATTTCTTAAAATGTTGCTTTCCATGAATTTCCTCACCAATATATTGATAACATCAACAAAAAATTCGTGTGTTTTAATAATTTTTAATACTAAGAACACACCTAAGAACTACCGTTGTTGATGGCCTTAGAGGTGAATAAGTTCGACCGGAATTATCCAAAAAACCAGTCCAAACCGGAGACTATTTTAGGGCAAACTAAAAACCTTAAAAATTATTTTAAGACCAATTTAAATTGCTGAGAACACAAAGTAAGAAAGCTCACAAATTGCCAAACTTGAAACAAAAAAAGATCAATACGTCTCTGATCACTGAAAAAAAGTAGTAACAAAAAACTCAAAGATCCCAAAATCTATGAAATAGGCAAAAGAGATAGTTAAAGCTTTCATCAATTCATTCTCCTGACGAGCTCGTTGATGAAATTCTCACGGTTTCCAGCATCACCACCTTCAACGTAGTGGTTTCTCTTCTTCTTAAGGCCACCAAGTGGTGCCTTCAACTGGAATGGCCACAAGAAGTTGTTAGCTTCCTTGAAGTGAGGTCCAACAGTCATGATCTCGTGGATAAGATCCTCCACGCAGATGATTCCGTGCTTTCCTAGAGCTTGGTCGACAATCGAGTTGTCGGTAAGTGCAATCCTCTGGTGGTTCAGCTTTCCGAAACCCCTCTTATAGATCAGTTCCTTCACGCTCTTCAAGTTCGGGTATCTGCACCAGAGACATCACTCAATCACTTAGAGTCACATTCTTGTGGTTACCATAATAGAGAAAACACAGAGAATCAGATGAAATACCCGTAAGTCACATATGGCTCAACGCGACGCAACATGTTAATTGTTGCCTTGTTCACCTTAAGAAACACACCGTTGAAGATCTACACAAATTCATACCACAAGTTAACTTTCTGACAACATAAAGTTCCTAGTTAAACAGACAACAGATATAGCTATTAATATTCATATAACCGCTTAAGCTAACATAACATGTATGAAAGTAAGAAACTTCAGAGACTCACCTGTCTCAAACGAAGAAGCTGCAGAATCTTCTTTGTTTTCGGGTCAATGGCGTTGATACTGCAAACACACAAGCAACCATATAATTATATCTGCATAAACCTATTAACAACACACAGCAAAAGTAAACACATACCCACGGATGCGAATGATAAAGAGCAATTTCGCCTCCGGATCAACATAGAACCCTCCTTTCAACTTAGCCTCGCGCTTCAATCGGATCAACTCGTTATCCTAAACAAAGGAAATACATCATTAGTACAACCAGTCAACAGAATCATCATCATCATCTTTAGTTAAGTAAAGGCTTAACCTTTTCTGCGTATTCTTTGGAGTATTGCTCAGCTCTCTTGAAGATAAGCTTCCTGGTCTCAACGCTCTTCTTCTTAGCAGCTTCGGCTTCTTGTTTCTTAGCCAATGCCCATTCCTCTTCCCTCTTGATCTTCTTTAGGTGAGACTCTGGAACAGTTACCTTGGATTCAGCCATTTCTCCTACACAGAATCATTCCACAAACCAAATCAAATACAATAAAACTCACTCATCATACAACAATGATTATGAGAGATTAAACAGATTCCTAAAACAAGGCAATAACATCTATGAAATGACCAAAATTAGGGTTTTTCGTCACCGATTTCGTAACTAGGTTAGATCTCTCCGACTAAATCTACGTGAAAATCTTCAATAACAGAACGAGGAACGATTTGGGTAAATCGGATCTCTAAAGATGAATACCAAATTCGGAAAAAAAGGAATAACCAAGTGAAGCAGAACACAATGATGATGAATCGAATACGATTATTACGATGAGAAACGAAACTACAGAAGGAAGATCGAAGAAGCTTACTTGAGATCGATGAAGAGGAAAGTCGTGAGTGATAAGAGAGAGAGCTCGCGGCGCAAAGAGAAGAGGTATAATAAAAAGAGAAGCTTAAAATGGGTTTAGGGTTTAGTTCGAAACCTTGTATTTTTTTCTTTCTAATGGGCCTAATTTATTTCACATATGTGGGCTTTAGAGTCTAAATGGGCTTTAAGTACCCACTAAGCTGCTCTAACTTTATAAGTCTACTAAGCTGTCTCACATAGTCACAAATTACCTTTCTAAGCATATTGAAATTTGAATAGACATCGAATTCCACTATTTTTCTTGTTGTTGTTGTAATGTTAAACTGATTAATCAGCGGGAAAAAAATGTTAATAAGATTCTAGTTGTGTTGGAGCCTTTTGATACAATTTTTGGTTTTGTTTCTTCTTTGTTCACTTCTTCAAGCTTGTATCGATGAATAGGAAAGTCTGAGAGAAACAGATAGCTCGCGGTGCAAAGAGGAGAGGTATAATAACAAGAGAAGTCTAAAATGGGATTAGGCTTGTAATTCGTAACCATGTGTTTTTAAATGGGCCTTATTTTATATGGGCTTTATGGAATAAAAATGGGCTTTAAATACCCATTAAGATACAACCACTGTCTGTCTTTATAATTCTAATAAGTTTTTTCTCACATATCACTTTTTCAGGCCCGGCTCAGAGGACAAGTTAGCGAAGTCACCGCTTATAACTCTAAATTTAGAGGATCTTTTTAAAATTACATTTTTTTTATAGCTATAGTTAAAAAAAAGCTATAAACTTTTTCTACAATTATAATCTTTGTAAGATTTTATTTTTCAAATAATTTTTAATGTTTATGGCTTTCTCTAAGAAAAATGTTAATTACTCATTTAAAAAAATTAATTTGAAATTATTAGTTAAATTTCGAAGTTGAAGCTGGAAATTATTTGCAGTCTACCATGTGACATGAGAGATTAAATGGGTTAGCTTTGCCATCCATTGAAACATAGATGGTTGAAAAACTCGACAACGTAAGTTTAATTAATGATTTTGCAGTCAAAAATACTAGGAGAACAATATTTCAAAAATAAATTATATTTTGTTGTTTCTTTTTATTTCTTACTAACTATTTGGAATTATAAACGGTTTAATAGAGGACCAACACTGCACTTTTCTAAGCATTTTGAATAGCCACTGAATTCAACTACTTTTGTTGTTGTAACGTTAATTATTGATTAATCAGCGAAAAATAAATTGTTAGTTACATTCTAGTTGTGTTGTAGTCTTTGATACACTTGGTTTTGTTTTCCCTATTTGGTCACTTCTTCAAGCTTGTATTCTTTCCATTCCTTAAAAATTTATGTAACCAATTAAAGTTTATTTTCAGCTTGAACATGGAAAGCAGTGTAAATTATGGGAGATGCTTTTTGTAAATTCGCTCCACTCTTGCTTGAATACTGTTTTTTCGACAAGTTTTTCATCGTACAACATATTTTATCTTTAGAGTTATGTTGTTAATTTGAGCTAGGACAGGGGACTATCGTAGTTATTGAATTATACATGTATACATTTTGGATCAAACATTTACATATCCAGAATATGTCTTCCATATATGTATTCAAATGATGTGCATTCGTTTTTGTAAACCTTAGTCAAATACGGAATATATCCAATTATTATTCAAAACATTAGAGTTTAATTGAAAGCATCGTATGTTTTACACTAAAACGTATAGTTTTCACATGAATTGGTCTTCTAGAAGAAAAGAAAGAGAGAAAGTTGAGTAATCGTAAAAAAAACAAAAGCAAGACGTCTAAACGATAAGTGCTTCCCAGTTGGCCCACTCATATCTTCCCCATAAAGATGACAAACTTCCCAAAAAGGAAAATACAATTCTTCTTCTAGAACCCTTATCCTAATTTTTCTCTTTTTTTTCTTTTTCTTTTCTTTTACTTATTTGTAGTATTATTTTATAGGTCTAAGCTTCATTTTCAGAATAATTTAGAAACCAATCCACTTCATCGTAGTCGTAGATCAATAATCTTTCATGAAATCTAACCTTCTTCAGTTCTGTGATGATTTCAAATTTATCTAAAACATATCATCGTTAAATTATTTAGTAAAAATGTATATTGTACATTATATCAAAACAGTTTCAAACTTTTAGAGTTGATCTACAAAGTACTATAGTCTATATATACGAAACAAAACAATCTAGTACACAAATGAAAATCTACACAAATGAAAATCTACGGTTTTCTACTAAAGACTGTTTTGTGTTCACTCGACAATAATAATTGATGATTAAAAATGCAAAAGTTGATAGAGAAAATACATCTGTACTAATAATACAAGAAACAAGAAATGAAATGTATCTTGACAAGAATGGACAATTGACAAAACAAACAAGATGGGGAAAATACAAAATGGAAAAGAGGGAAATGGACCAGCCCTAAATATCAATGTCCGACCCCATTATTATTTCCCTTTCCCATACTCATCCACTTATTTCAATACATTTTTTGACTATATGCTCAATAATGTTCATACCTCTAATCCCCAAATTAAACACATCACAATTGAAAAATATCCAAACATAATAAGGTTTTATTTATCGATTCAAACCGACATATGACAAAAACCACGTTTGAATCCGGTATGCTAGATCGTCGTTAGTAAACTCGAGTTCATCGAGGACACTATAATCTCTCATCGATCTTATAGGGTATGTATACATTGATATTAGTTTTAAAATTTTTGATATGAAAATCATGACATTAATAGTAAATGTAGTGTCACACACCAATTATATCCGTAACAGAAAGTGTCGTTATCTGGTCGATACGAGATGACTTGTATGAGTGAGGCTGAGTCCGCATAACATACCTTTACGTCGGTGCATTGCATAATCAACGTGTCATTGTGTATATAATCCAAGTGCAGGGTCATTAAGGTCATTTGAACCCATAAGGTCTTCTAGAAGACTAGAATGTATTAGAAACCCATTATTATTAGATCTTTATTCACATAACAATTTGCTCCCCAAAAAAGATGTTTATTCACATGCAACTTTCCCGACAACATATATTAATAAGTATACAAACACTTAACAATTAGCATAATGATTTTAGCAAACAAAAAACGAATCTATGTATAAGGAGCTATTCGTGAAAGAATTTTGTTTGATAGTGCGTGCAAAATGCGAAATGGAAATGAAATTGTCCATATATCTTAAATTCCAATTAACTAACAAACAAATCACTATATACATGTGACATATAATATGTCTATATATCGGTTGATGTTTGCGTAAGTGAGTACGACTCATTCCTATATTACGTTATTTTATATTTTTATTTATCTTTGTAAAGCTTCCAGAAACTATATATTTTTGTAAAACAAATTAAAGTGAAACTGATTGTAAAAACTAAAAAGTTCACTGGTCTTCATGAACTTTAACAAGAGGTTATATAGATTAGGTTTCAAAAGCAATTCGTTTTACGCGTCAACGAAACTGGATAACTTTGGTGACACTGAAAGGGAATATAGCTAGTAGTAATCTACTACACGTTACTTGATAACCTAATTAAACAAATTATTAGGTCAAGCTACTTTTATACTAATTTAGTATGGTAAAAAAGTGTAAACAAATAGTGTGGTCACAGTATCCAATTGATGCAATAAACTTATCTAACTTCACTATCATCTTTTACAAAGTTACAACAGAAACTATTCCTCTTTTATCTAGCTTGACCTAAAATAGTATCTTGATGCGATCTATCAAGAGCACTATTCTTTGTATGTAGAAAATTAGGGAGTAAAAACTTAATTCCATTCTATAACTAGTAATGAATTAAATATGCTTTTCGTTATTATTACTCCATTTATTTAAAAATATATGTTATTTTAATCCAAAACGCATGTATAGTAAAAAATATTATGCTTTGCATCAAATTTATGAAAACATTTTTCAATAATAAACAAAAAAAATTCAAAACATTTTATATTTTGAAACGGATTTACGTTTCATTTTTGGACGACTCCTGAATCCTTCAGAGCCAAAACACGACTTGTGCTTTCGATTTGTGGGGTGTTATGACTTACACCAATCCTCTAAAGCTGCTAGTTAAGTAGAACTTTTAATTTAAACCGCAATTTTTAAATTGTAAAGCAGTTTTTTCTGGTAGTTTTGTAATTCTTTTTCAGCTATATATAAAATTTATAGACCAAAAAAAGAAAACAACTCACAAAAATTCGTCCTCCTCTTTTCCTATTAAAAGGCTTTGCCACTTTCACGTAGCTTCAAACTCACTCAAAGAGTCTAAAGTAAAATTCACATTTTCTTCAGTTTCTAATCTTTCTTCTCCACACACATACACACTTTTCTCAAATCAAACTCACACACTCTCTATAACAAGAAGCTTCTGTATTTCTTCTTCAACCATTGTTTTCTTTCTTTCTCAAGTTTAATTATAGAAATGTCGAAAAAAATCACAGGAAATTCCCAATATTGTCATGATTTGATTCCCGGTTTACCATCAGCATTAGCTACGGAATGTTTGGTTCGAGTTCCGTACCAATTTCAATCCGCCATGAAATCGGTTTGCCGTTCTTGGAGATGTTTACTCTCCGACTCTTCTTTCATCAAAGACCGACGGAGATACGGCAAATCAGAGCTTCTTCTCTGTATTGTTCAACCGCTTCTACCACCAATTCCAGCGGTTAAAGCGGTTGAGGAGTCATTCGTTGAGGAGGAGAGCGAGAAGAAGCAGGTGCGCGGTTTCGGAATGCCGCGGTTTGGTTTCAGCGTTTATAACGCTACGATGGACACGTGGAATCGCGTTGCGTTTCCTAACGAGGTGCAGATTCCGCTTTTCTGCGAGTGCGTTGTGCTTCAGGAATCTGGGAAGATTCTGCTAATCGGCGGTTGGGATCCGGTGACGTTACAGCCGGCGAGAGATGTTTACGTTCTGGAATTCGCCGGAAGGAGGTGGAGAAGAGGATCTCCGATGAAGGAATCTCGATCGTTCTTCGCCTGCGCTTTAGTCGGTACGACGAAAATTTACGTCGCCGGTGGTCACGACGATCAGAAAAACGCATTACGCACGGCGGAAGTGTACGACGTGGAGAAAGACGAGTGGTCGGCGATTCCTCCGATGACGGAAGAAAGAGACGAATGTCAAGGATTCGCGATCGGAACGGATCTAGGTTTTTGCGTATTGAGCGGTTACGCGACGGAATCGCAAGGGAGATTCAAATCCGACGGAGAAATTTACGATCCGGTGACAAATTCCTGGTCGCAAATCGAAAAAATCTGGCAATTTCCGGATACTAGCCCTAGAGGACGCATCGTCGGAGATATTAGAGGATCTTCGAAGCTATGGTGCTTCACCGATCGTGAGTTACAGAGAAGTGAAGCTAACGACGATTCGAGAAAATGGAAACTGGAACTTGAATCTGTTAAGCTTCCGGTGACGGGAATCTCAGTTTTCGCCGGAAGCTTAGGAGGTGAAGCGATGGTAATGGTAAGCGGAAGAAGAGAATGTGAAGGAGTGATGATGAAGATGATGACGACGGAGAAGAAGATCGGAAAGTGGAGTGGGATTCAAATTCCTTCTGGATTCTCTACTCTTCCATTTTCATATGCTTCAATCTATGTTTGAAAATGAACACAAAAAAGTGGCTTTTGATAAACGTTTTTATAGTACAACATTGTATTGTGATCTGATAACGAAGAACTGGCCACAAAAGGAAAAATAAATGTAGCTAGAGATTGTAAAATGTTGATGATCAGAGCAATTGCCAGTCATCTTCCCGTTCGTCCTCGATGTCGTCAACAAACCCGCAATTGTTGTGGCTAGCCGCGCTGCGGGTTTGAGTTACGGTGAACAATGGAGCACCGTTTGATTCCTCGGTTAATTTCAATGCCCGGCGACAGAAATCGTCGAAATCATCTGTTGAAAGATTAGGGAAATTTTTATTAAGTGACAATTTGGGTTTCAGAGAATGTGCTAATAAACATATACCTTTGTCGCGGCAATAGAATCCGAGAGCTAGAGATGGGTCGAGTGATTCCAAGGGAACGTAACGAAGGACACTGATGCGGATTAAGATACAGTTAAAACTGAACCAGACAAAGATAAGGGTGATAGATGCAAAGATGAAAACTTACTTGCAATGATATGAGGATGTGTCAACATCTGGAGTTTCCTTATTCACTGTGACCACCTAAACCAAATCATCAAATGATACGTCTCAGTCACTGAAACCGAAATATGAAATGCTATCACGTGAAATGATTAAATTTTAGATCTTTCTAACAGAAAAAAGAGATCTTGTGACAACTGATTCCATCTAGGTACTATTATGGACCACCTCAATGCCAGATTATGTCTCAACTCTTAAAATTCTAAGGCACGAAATGAAACCTGTTGGACTTCGTGCGGATCAAGGTAGAAACCTTTGTCTTCTTGAACACCAACTATGTAAGTAGAGGCTCCTGGTTTGCCACCCAAAATTCCTAGGCTCTGAGGGAAAGTGAATGTAGCTATAAGAGATGGAATGTATCTGTCAACAAATATTAGCAATGTGTGATTACGGAGAAATACAAATACGAGTTCGAACCGAAAAGAAAGTATTCACAATTGCAAACCTGGGGTTCACTCTGTCAAGCCCGAGAACCAGAGGGACCAAAAGGAGAATCGGTGTCCACTTATCCTTTCCTTTTGAGAATTCGAGACATGTTTTGGTGGCGTCTTCTATACAGAGAATTGGAGCTCCACCTCTCTCTCCATCTTCGCTGCCAGAAACGATATGAACAGCCATTGGAAGCGTTTCGTGATTAGAATCAGTTTGTTTTCTCTTCTTGCACGCTAATGACTCCCATGATCGACAAATGGCATATGGTCCTACCCATGACCCAGCAGCGAGACCGTAGGACTCTCCAGCTAGTATAAGATTGTGGAGAGAGAAAGCTGAAGCCTCGGAGTCACCAAAAGGTTGCAAAGTCTCTAAATACTCCTGTTCAGGCGGCTGCATATTCAAATCAAACAAGCATGAGATTTTCATTCTCGCTAAATTTCGTGTAATTATAACGTAGTAGACTAGATGCTACATTGAGCTAACCTCGGACTTCTTGATCCTCCAAGATCTCCCAAGCCTATGGAAAAGCATTGCCTGCAAATTTTTGGCTGGTTAAATGTGTTACAAACTACAAAATGTGACGTCAAAAGAAATATCCTTCCCCTTACCTGAGCGAAAAGCATCTGGCTGCTCCGTAACATGCAACCCCAGTTTACGTCGCTTGTATATGATGTGTCTCCGATAGGTTGAAATCCTATAAAATGAAATGGGTGAATATTATGCGAAAAACTCATGATGAGCTTGAATTTTGTAGTTGAATAAACAAACCTTTACGATATGTTATCAGAATTTTGGATGAAAAATCTTGTTTAAAGTCAGTCAATACACTGCCAGCATCTGTTTCCCCTGAGGCTTCATCCTCAGATATTTTATAACAGACACCCAAAAGCCATACGTCACTTGTAGTGCTCGGAAGTCCAGTCCTATTTGGCCCCAAAACACGGTCCTGGAATCTCCTGATTGCGCCACCCGCCATATATGCCTTCTTTAGCAGTGCTGTCCAACCATTACAAGTGGCGCAAACTTGCTTATGCCCCGAAGTTGAAGACTCCCTATATGGTTGAGAAGCTGAGGAAGAAGGCGCAAACACGTTTGACCACAAGGTAAACTTGGACTTATGATCACTAGATTCTGAAATTAGAGACGTTTCACTCTTGCTTGATGAAGAACATTGTGGAGGTAGAAATCTATCATATAAAGCCTTCATTACCTAGACATGAAGCAACAATTGCAACGTGTCCGTCTCATCAAAGAAACCTAAACCCCCGAACGTTATCTGCAATATAATCAGCATAATAGACACCAAATTAAAATCATACATACCCCTTTAAGCAAGAGCAAGCCAAGATAAACTAAAAAACTTCTACAATTAACCATGAACAATCTTCATGTATAAGCTTCAATGATACAAAATTACAAACCAACAAAAACTCCAAATGTTTCACAAGAGAGCTTATGGGGTCAATAGATTCCACATGCATATTCTCCTAATTGTTGAAATGCTCAACAAAATCACAAAACAACAAAACTCAAACCCTTGACAAAATTTCAACTCAGGGATCTACAGTAATCGAAAATTGATCAAATAATCAACTTAAATTTGACAATTCCTTCCTCATATAAAGCAAAAAATCAAACTCGTTCTAAACAAAATCACAGTTTCATAACCCAATCTAGCTAAGGAATTCGATTCTCAAACAATCCCTAATTTCTAGCGAGAATCAGAAGAATCACCTGAGAGATTCGATCAAACGGGCAAGGTGATGAAACTTCTGAGGAGGAGGGAAAGTTAATCGGTGAACGAAGAAGATCGGTTTCGTGTTTGATCTCGTGGCTTCTACGTCCCGTTGAAGATACAACTAAGAAGAAGAAGAACGTGTGTTTCGTTTGGAGGTTTTGGTACACAATCTCAATGGCGAATCTCTCTCTCTCTACCTTCTTCAAGCCTTTTGATATTGATAGTTTTCGCTTTTAATTAATGACAAATCTATAGTATTTTATTTAATTAATAAGTAAATTTCACATAATCAGGTTTAATGATTACTCCATATTTGTGTACCATTTATTAACGACGAAAAAAACCTCCGACTTTTACTATATTTTGGATACACATTCGAATATACTGGAAAATAACCTTATAAGATTTGCTTGTAAAATTTACATAAACACTAATTGCTGGCCATAATTGTGATTATGACATACACGACATAAAGTAACAATATTGCTATTTTTTTAATATTACTTTGGGCCATTGAGCTTAGTTTATTGGGCTTAATTAAATATTCGGATCAAGTACAAAAAGCCCATCATGAGTCGAGGATGTAGGAATTTACAACTTTACCCTTTTTCGCAAATTATCAACGAAGAAAAGAAAAAAAAAATGTAAAAAGGAACTGCCGCTCTTTCTTCGTCTTCTTAATCTCTCAGATCCGCCATTGTTACTTCTTCTTTGTTCAACTTCAGCATCAACTAACGTAATTAGGGTTTCGAAAATTCGACCATTATCTCCTATAACTTCATTGAACTGGAAGTTCATATCTTGTTTTCTTCGCTGATTCAATCGAAGTCTCTGGCCATGCCCACCGCGAAGAAGGTTCGTTCTAGAAGAATCTCCTGCTTCCTTAAACCTTGGGTTCATAATTTTCTGGGTTTTTTCTCAGATTTCCGATCAGAATCACATAGGGGAAGCGTTTAACAAGCTATTGCAGCAGATTGGAGAAGCTGAAGAATTCGAATTACCAGATTCGTTGAACAAAGGGAAACCTACTCCTTACATCTTCATCAGGCGCAGTATCCTTTTCTATCGCAATCTTAAAGTATGCAATTTTAGGTTTTTCTTAGGCAGATTGTATTTGATTTTTTTTTTGCCTTAGCTAGTGATAAGATATATACTTGACTAAGAAAATCAAAAAGAGGATTGAAGATGATGGAATATTCTGTTCTTGCTCCTCCTTGCCTGGTTCTACTTCAACTGTTTGTGGGAGTAATTGTCATTGTGGGTATGCCTCTTTTATTTGATTTTTACTTTCTTGAACTATCAAAAGAGTTTTTTCATGGATTTAGACCATTCAACTAGTGGAAAAAATCTATCTTTGTGTAGGATGCTATTCTCAACCTGTTCCTCTAGTTGCAAATGTGGGATTGAGTGTAACAACAAGCCGTTCCAACAACGGCATGTCAAGAAAATGAAGTTAATTCAGGTAATGTATGAATAGTTTAGCGAATTTTGTTGTTGTTGTTGTTGTTGGTTTGTTAGATTTGTTGCTTCTTGTAGACGGAAAATTGCGGATCAGGGGTTGTAGCAGAAGAAGAAATCAAACAAGGAGAGTTTATCATTGAATATGTTGGGGAAGGTAATGTGATTATATGATTATTTAGCCTTCCTGATGAATATATTGCGACCGTTGTTAAAATCGTGTTTTCTTGTTATTGCTCAATGTAGTTATAGATGATAAGACTTGTGAAGAGAGGCTTTGGAAGATGAAACATCGTGGCGAGACGAATTTTTATTTGTGTGAGATAAACAGAGATATGGTGATTGATGCCACTCATAAGGGAAATAAATCGAGATATATCAATCATAGTTGCAATCCTGATACGCAGATGCAGAAATGGTTTGTTGTCACCCTTTATTGCTTGTTTTATGTTTCTGTGTAGATTGAGCTAAATCATCATTTGGTTATCTTCTGGTTGCTATTAGGATAATTGACGGGGAAACAAGAATCGGAATTTTCGCCACCTGTGACATACAAAAGGGAGAGCATTTGACTTATGACTATCAGTAAGATAATTTCATCCCATCCTAGTTTGCATTATGTTCATCTCCATTTTTCATAGCTGTGCTTTCTCTAGTTATCACTTGCGGTGATTGAGTTAAGTAAGAAATTCGTAATTTATAAGTCTATAATCTGTTGGGTTATGATACTAAGAAATAGAGCAGGTTTGTTCAGTTTGGTGCAGACCAAGACTGTCGTTGTGGGGCAGTGGGTTGCAGAATGAAGCTTGGAGTGAAACCTAGCAAACCTAAGTTGGCTTCGGAGGAAGCTTTAAATCTAGTGGCATGTGAAGTGGCCAAGACACTGCCTGAGGTACTTTGAAAACTTTATGCAAAAATATATATTGTTTTTGTCATGGAATAGTTTCAGTCACTGAGATTTAGTGTGTTATAAGGTCTAGAGACTTATTTTTTCCCCACTTTTGGTTAGGTGCATGAAAATGGAGTTATATATGAAGGTACGTATGGAGTTTTTTTTTGTTCTGCTCTATTTGAGAGAAGCTTTAGTGTGTTTTGGTTGAAAGGAAAGCAATTTGGATTCCCATGTTTCTCCAGGAAAATCATGGGACAATCTTAGTCAAGGGGAAATATGTCCTCGTAATTGCATTGGTGTGGTGATTAGGTTATGTCGCCCCACGAGTGATAGGTACTTGTTTACTTTCGAACTCGTGGATTAGTTTTGCGACTCAATACTATATCCTTTTACTCTAATGTGTATATATTTGGGAATTTCAGGTGTTTTGGCCTCATAAGACATTTTGATGAGTTTACAAGAAAGCACTCGGTATTACAATTTAGCCAATACTTGTTCACCAATATACTTGGCAAAATCGTTCTCGAGTAAGACCTATGCTAACAGTCTTTTAACTTGGTCCAGGTGATGTTCGAGGATGGTTTTACCGAGTTTATCGACATGTCGAGAGAAGACTGGGAGATTGTAACTGCTTAAATCCTTATTGTTTTCAGGTATCTGATATCACTTGTATTAATGAGACATTGGAACTAGCAGAAGAAGCAGAGTATCATTCAATAACCCTTACTAGTATGTTTCTGCAGATTTCTTTGGAAGAAAGTTGAGAAAAACCGGAATAATCTGTCTTGGTAAACTGAAGTAAACCGGTCTTGCGGTGTGATTTGGGATCGGTGCGGTGACATTGTTGTTGCATCTAAGTTGACCTGTGTTGTACCATTATAAGATATATACACATCTCTACTCGTAACCATATTTGTAATTTCTTCTGAGCATCTCAAGATGAGGTCTTGTAAGAACTTTGTGCCGTATAATGACCTTGTGTTGTTGTTCTATAGGCCTTTTATCAACTTGCGGTAATGAACCTTGTGCCGTATAAAACCATATTTGTATAATTACCTTTTCTTCCAACTTGCGGTAAGCTTCTAGTCAGTAATTTTGTCACCTTAGCTTTTCCCGTGATAGTCTCAAGTAGATTAGGGTTTTGTTACCAGCGAAGTAGAGAGGGAATAGGGCTTTGTTGCGTTGGCACTATGGATTTGTTAAGGATTGATCCAGGTTGGGAGAGAATATGTGATTTTCCGGAGGATATGCTATTGCGGATCTTGGGCTTGGTCCCGACAAAAGATGCATTGGCCACTGCGATCTTGTCTAAACGATGGCGTCATGTCCCGAAGATGCTGCCTGAACTCATCTTCAAAGACGGCCAAGGCTGTGAGAGCCTTGGGTTGTTTATTGACAAGTCACTGGAACTCCACAAAGCACCGAAACTAACATGCCTCGTTGTCGAACTCGGTCAACCATGTCCTGCTGACGTAGATGTCAGAAAGTGGGTTGAGAAGGCAGTTAACCACGGTGTGAAAAAGTTAAATTTCAAGCTCCTCGGGACAGCACAACCCACAACTTTCCCTATGAGCCTTTACACATGCAAAACGCTCAGAAATTTAACTCTATCCGAAAACATTCTCGTCGATGTTTCTTTCCCGGCTAGCTTACCATCTCTCCTTTATCTGAATCTCTTCAACGTCCTGTACAAAGACGAAGACTCTCTTGCTAGGCTTTTATCAAGTTCCCCTGTTCTCGAGCAACTGACTGTTGAACGACATAATGGTCAGGAGGACAACTTGACAAACTTTACCGTGAAAGTGCCTACACTGAAAGTATTAAGTTACAAGATTTGGGGCAAGGAAGAGGAAGAGGAAGATGAAGATGAAGGGGAAGAGGATGATCACTTTGGGTCGTTGGTGATAGATACCCCTGCGGTTAGAGAGTTGATTCTAACTGATTATTTGGGAGGGTATTGTAGTTTGATAGATAATATCCCTTGCCTTGATGAGGCAACCATCTATGTTCCTAAGCACAATCCAAAGTTTCTGACATGTCTTTCTTCTGTCAAACGTCTTTTGTTTGGTCCATCCATATCAATGGTAGTAGTTACATATCCGCTTACCTTTGTCCCTTATTCCTTGATTGGTCAACTTATCTTTTTTGCAGATTGCGTGTTGTAACACCATTAAGTTCTCTCGGCTCATAGATTTATTCTTTACTCTGGAAATTGGAGTAAATTGGTTGGAACCACTTTTGTTTTTCCTTCAAAACTCTCCTACACTGAAAACTCTTACGATTGACACCGAGGTAAGTGCCCTCATCCTTTTAGAATATGCACATCTAGTCTTTTGATGAATTTAAATAACCTAAATTAATATGTAATGGTATCAGGAAGATTCCCAAGATTACTTGATCTGGAACCAACCGAGTAGTATTCCCGGATGCTTATCGTCTCATCTAGAGATTTTTAGGTGGAAAGACTACAGAGGAATAAGATGTGAGAAAAACTAATGGCATACATTCTCGCTAACTCAAAATGTTTAATGACGGTGGAGATCTCCCTCATGTCAGAATGCATTCTTGATGAAAAGTGCCAAAAGGAGTTAGAATCTATGCCTAGGATTTCAACATCATCTCGGCTTCTATTCTCTACCCCTCAAGCCGATTGGGAACTTTATGCTTGATTTCGGTTTAGATTAATGGGTGAAAAAATATAGAGACAAATCTATTTCCTAGATTACATTTGGAATTATCATTATTAAATTAATTTCAACAGAGTTTTAATTTTTTTTCCCAAATGGACTGACTCTCTAGTGCTCAACGTTGTTTCCCTTTGATCATCACTGTATGTGGTTTACTAAAGGTTGTAGTCATCGTTGAGAGATGAGTGATATATGATATGTTGCTTCATGCTCTACACTCATATATAATCAACCTACAAGCGGATTCACATAAGGAGAAGCAAACTGGTTACCAATTAACCGTATAAAAACTGCATAGGTTCATATAACATGGACAATAAAAGCCGAATTAAATGCAATCAATGCAAACTGTAAAAAACTAAACCTAATCGGAAAAAAAAAACTTCTTCAATCAAGCAGATGATGTAAATTTCAGTTTTTGTTAGTAACATTCTACTCTAACCGAACAAACAAAGGTCATGTGTTCTCATATGCTAGCAAATTATCTAAAGAGACTCCAAACAAACAAACGTTCCGGTAAGCAACTTCGATCAATGATCTAAATGATTTGAAGGATAAATAAAATCTTTGCTACGTTACTTAAATTTGTTTAACCAAGCTTAGTTTGGTTTTTAGGATATAAGATTAATTTTTAATAGTTTGATTAGGTATCCTCATTAAGTGATTAATAAGATTTAAATAAACCGGTTGTGATTTTGGGATCGGTGGAGTGACATTGTTGTTGCATCTAAAGTTGATTATAAGATATATTATATATATATACATACATCTCTACTCGTAACCATATTTGTAATTTCTTGTAACCTTGTGTTGTTGTTCATTTCCGGTTTAGTTATTAGAATTCGTATTCAAAAACCGGTTTGTTCTGTCACTCGAGAGTTATTACTAGCACATGCCGAGAAAAATCTATGGTCATGTGCTTTTCTGTGTCGGTGCCGCCAACAAAAGCCAACTAAGAGAATCGCAAAATTTTGATTCCGCGACTGAAATTCACGCGCCGGTGAGTCGGTGACCGGTGATTGATCGGCGACGTGCGTGGTAGGTGGTGGAAGTGTGGTTCTGGTTCACCAACTCAAAAGCAGGGGTTGGGGAAAGATAACGACACGTCTACTATAACGTCTACTTTATGCTTAGTTGGTAAATTCTTTTTCATAATTATACAACTCATTTTATTTAATTCATATTTTTCACACAAATTAAAAAAAAACATATTAAAATTTTTATTATCTAATAAATAGTTTAATTATTGATATTTTATTTCACTATTGATTAGATTTAGAGATAAATTAATTATTTAAAAAAAAAATTACATTGGAACTATAAAACAACATTTAAAGTAAAACGAAATAAGAACATTTAGTATTAACTCAACTAATTTTTACAAAAAGTCCGATTCATGATCTTAATTGTATACTTCCTCTGTTCTCCAAAAATTGATTTTTTAGATTTTTTCCTTGTTTTTGAAAAATTAATTTTCTAACACTTTATTTTATGCTTTTACCAAATGATTAAATAATTTTTTAATCAATTAGAAAGAGAAAATTAGTCTGATGTAGGTAATAGAATTATTGGAAAACAAAAAAGTAAATAAAAAAATAAAAAAAAATAATTAGTTAACATATTTATTTATTGTTTCTTATACAAATAGAGTAGTAATTTGAATTTAATAATAATTTAAAGGAAGTCAGTGAACTTACCTAACTTCTTGGATCTGTGATTAGTATAAAACAGTGACCATTAGAACCTGAAACAACTCGCCTTTCTCCATTTCGAAATCTGAGAAGATGAAGGTGATCGATAAGATCCAGGCACTTTCCGACGAAGGCAAAACGGCGTTTTCCTTCGAATTCTTCCCACCGAAAACCGAAGATGGAGTCGACAATCTCTTCGAGCGTATGGATCGTATGGTCGCTTACGGTCCAACGTTCTGCGATATCACTTGGGGAGCCGGTGGATCTACGGCGGATCTAACGCTGGATATCGCATCGAGGATGCAGAACGTTGTTTGCGTTGAGAGTATGATGCATCTCACTTGTACGAATATGCCTGTTGAGAAAATCGATCATGCGCTTGAGACGATTAGATCTAATGGGATTCAGAATGTGCTTGCTCTTAGAGGTGATCCACCTCATGGTTCGGATAAGTTTGTTATGGTTGAAGGTGGATTTGGTTGTGCTTTGGATCTGGTGAATCATATTAGGAGTAAGTATGGTGATTACTTTGGAATCACTGTTGCTGGTTATCCTGGTAATTGCTTCTCTCTATCTCTCGATTTCGATTTCGCGGTGTTTTCGATTTTGATTTGAGCTAAATTTGGGTTAATTTTGTGAATTTTAGAGGCACATCCTGATGTTATTGGTGAAAATGGTTTAGCTTCTAATGAAGCTTATCAGAGTGATCTTGAGTATTTGAAGAAAAAGGTATTGTTGTTTGTTTGTTTGTTAACTAATGGATCAGTTTTATGGTTGTGTGTATATGAATTTGAGTGTTTTTGGTAATAGGTTGATGCAGGAGCTGATTTGATTGTTACTCAGCTTTTCTATGATACTGATATATTTCTCAAGTTTGTGAATGATTGTCGGCAAATTGGAATTAAGTGTCCTATTGTTCCTGGAATTATGCCTATTAATAACTATAGAGGGTTCTTACGTATGACTGGTTTCTGCAAGACTAAGGTAAATTTTTGATCTTTTAGTTAAAACATCAAAACCATGCAAATGATTAACCTGAAAGCTGATGATATTGATGTTGGATCTGCATAAAGGTGTTAATTTTGATGTTTTACTCGATTTTGTAGATACCAGTTGAGGTAATGGCTGCCTTGGAGCCTATCAAGGATAATGAAGAAGCTGTGAAAGCCTATGGTATACACCTTGGGACTGAAATGTGTAAAAAGATTTTGGCTCATGGAACTAAGTCTCTTCATCTCTACACATTGAACATGGAGAAATCCGCTCTTGCTATATTGATGGTTGGTCCTCATTTTCTACTACCTTTTGTACTGCTGAAATTTACGTCAAGTAACCTAACTATTGTGCTGGTGTTGCAGAATCTTGGTATGATTGATGAGTCTAAAATTTCTCGCTCTTTACCATGGAGACGCCCTGCAAATGTTTTCCGTACTAAGGAAGATGTCCGTCCTATTTTCTGGTAACTGCACTTAGTTTTTCTTGTTCTGACTATGCCTAGCGAAATATCTAAATCCGCAGAGAATATAAGGCTTATGTATTTTCTAATCTTTTGAAGGGCAAACCGTCCAAAGAGCTACATTTCTAGAACCAAGGGATGGGAAGACTTCCCACAAGGCCGGTGGGGTGATTCACGCAGTGCTTCATATGGTGCACTCTCGGATCATCAGGTACTACATCATCTATAATTGCGTAACTCTCTTTCTGCATTCCATAGCATATGGGTTTGGAAATGGATTTCACTGATTGGTCTTTATTGATTTGATTCAGATTGTTAAATGCAATATATTCTTGTGAGCTTCTCATTACACTCTGAATGCTACTGAACTAAATGCTTTTTGTTGTCAGTTCTCACGTCCAAAAGCACGTGACAAGAAGCTTCAACAAGAATGGGTTGTCCCACTGAAAAGCGTTGAAGATATTCAGGAGGTAGAACATAAACAGTTATTTCATTCATTTTCACCTGTAAAAATGGCATATGCTTACAATAATCTTGTTCACAAAACAGAAATTCAAGGAGCTCTGCCTTGGAAACTTAAAAAGCAGTCCATGGTCTGAATTAGACGGACTCCAGCCAGAGACAAAGATCATAAACGATCAACTGGTGAAAATCAACTCCAAAGGCTTCTTGACCATCAATAGCCAACCATCAGTCAACGCCGAGAAATCTGATTCCCCAACTGTTGGTGAGCAATAAGTTCCATTGATTCTCATAACAAACAGTGTTTCAGAGTCTTGATTTCATCGATCCTTTTGTTTGTGTACGTTTTTTCAGGATGGGGAGGTCCTGGTGGATACGTATACCAAAAGGCTTATCTTGAGTTTTTCTGCTCAAAGGAGAAGTTAGATGCAGTGGTTGAGAAATGCAAAGCTTTGCCATCGATAACTTACATTGCTGTGAACAAAGGAGAAAGCTGGGTATCAAACACTGCTCAGTCTGATGTGAATGCTGTTACTTGGGGAGTTTTCCCGGCTAAAGAAATCATTCAACCGACCATTGTCGATCCCGCTAGCTTCAAAATCTGGAAAGATGAAGCATTCGAGACTTGGTCAAAAAGCTGGGCTAACTTGTACCCAGAAGCCGACCCTTCCAGAAACTTGCTCGAAGAGGTAAAGAAAAGAAAAAAGAGTATTTCTTGATTAGTTTTGCTTCTGACAATAGCTTGTAATGACTAATAAACAATTTTGATTTGAAATGCAGGTGAAGAACAGCTACTATTTGGTAAGTTTGGTAGAGAACGACTACATCAACGGTGACATATTCGCGGTATTTGCTGGTCTTTGAGAAAATCCGGTAACAATGCTATCGGCTTCCTACTGCTTTCACGGTTTGCTTTTGTACTTTCTCTAAAATATTGGGATTTTGGTTTCCACATCTTGTTATCACTATCATATTGAATGGTTTGCAAATAATGTTATTGATTAAAAAAAAGCATCAGTTTCATTACCCAAATCTTCTCCTCCATTAACTTGGTATGATACACAAAGTTGTTTGAAAAAAACTCCTCATGGTTCTGGCTTCTGATTGTAGTAGTTGTTACATAAAATCAAGCATTACTTCATTTGAGAGGCATGAAAGACTTCAAGAACCATCTCTTTGGGGTTAATGAGTCTAAATGTGCAGAAATCTCCAACCGCTAAAGCGTATTTCCTTGCTAGAACCCGCCATCCGCTGGAAAACAGTTTCTGCCCTTCACTGTAAGAGTAGACCACCTTCCATGACTCTCCGTTGGGATCGTGTATCATAAACTTAGTCGTCTTCTTTGGCATATGCTTCGTTGCAAACTTTTGCGGTATTGTCTGATCAAATGTAATGAAGAAAACCAAAAGTTATATCATTAATCCAAAACCACAAATGGGTGTTTGAGTATCGGTTAGTCTTTACCGCCAATATGAGACTTGATGGCTTGATGGTGAAACTGAATGTTGCATCCGAGGAAGAAGAAGAAGAAGCTCGATAGACATTATTGTCGGCTTTCATCTTCTTAGGTTTCTTCCGCGTCTCCTCTTCCTTGGCTCTCTTTTCCTTTTGCTTTGCTCCTTTTCTACTACATTCAGCGATTACCGGACCAACACTACTCATTTCTTCCTCCTTTACATCTTCTTCGACATCAAAAGAGCACGCGAAAAAGATACCAATCAATCCGTAATTCAAAATGTATGATAAAAACTACAAGAGAACTTACTCGAGTAAGAAGAAGATGCGATGATTGTAGTTTCTCGTGGCGCGAGAATCTCTATACAATTCTTTTCGAAGATGGTAACGCTTAAGCGATTGTTTCCTTGGTTTGTGAAGGTAAGAAACTCATTGTCTCCTAAATGATTGTCGTTTAGAAACTTCTCCCATCCTTTTTTCTCCATAAGGTAAGATCCCATGAAGTTCGAGAGATTTACTGTCCAAGTTCTTCCCCAAATCACCTTCAAGTTCACCTTAAGTGGGTGATTCTTACACACACTTCTCTTGAACTTGTGTGGAATCAACCTCTTTAAACACCAAAAACATAAAAAAATGTATAAACAATGAACTCAAAGCAGAAGACACATTGTTCAACTTAGGGGTAAAAAGCAGTAAAAGTTTTCACACCCATCAAGCAGTTAGGTCAAAATTTCATCTTTTCACCCTAATCTTAAAGAACAGAGAAAATCAAGTAGACCCATCAAACATAAATGACCAAAGATTCCAACTTTCAACATATCAGACAAGGAAAAACAAAAAATTCTTAAATATGGAGGTAATGAGGTTAAGAACATGACTACCATGGATTCAGATGATAGATCTTCATATGCAAGAATTTTGAAGAAGCTTAGTTTCTCTTGGTCTCGTTGAATGCTACCAAATGCTCTGTTTTTAGCCATCTCATCAAGAAAACTCCTTCTGTGTTTTCACTCTCTCTATCTAGGCGAAGTTTTCAAGAAAGCCCTAAATGACCTTTTTCATTATTTTCTTGGTTACTAATTAAATCTCAAATTCTCATTTTTCAAAAAAATTGACTTGATAGTAAAGTGGAAAACAACATTAAAGAGAGTGACAATATTATTGCTTAGTAGACACGCAAAAAGAAGAGTCTTTTGCTTGTTTTACTACTTGCGTTTCCCTTCTGGTACAAAATGATAAAAGACTCTTGTTTTAGTAACTTTCTTCTTTTGTTATTGACTTAAAACAATAACAATTCAATTTATTTTAGTTCTTTTTTTTTTCTTTTAGTTCTAATCTATTCTTTTATTTTATTTGTACTATAACCAAACGACCAATTGCATTATTAAATCTTAAACAACATCCATAGGTTTATTTATTTAGTTCCATAATAAAGTAAGTTCTTATGAGTAGAACCTTGTTCAAAGAAAATACAAAGTTTTGAGTACAGTGTTAAGTACCAAAGAAACCAAACTATAACACAATCTCAAGAAGCAACAAAGTATTTGCTAGAAGCAAAAACCTTTTCAAGTTCTGCGTAAATCTTCATTTCAATAATCGTCTCCTTTGGAAATAATCTCTTTGCACGTCGGCCGCAACAAGATCGTATGCTCAAACTGAGAAACATAACTTCCTCTCACATCACACACTGGAGGACATGGCTACAAATAACCCCAAAGAAACCAACTTTTCATCAAAATGTTCATTGAGCATAGTGAATTCAGACATTATATATAGTCATTTACATATTTACCTCAATTATGCCAGAATCACACAGATTCTTTAAAGCCATTAAGTATTTGGTTTCACCTAAACGGTCCAAATACCGTCTGCAGAACGCTAGAGTGGAGAAATTCTTGTTAATCGTGGCAAGGAGTTGTTTTGCTCTTGGTAATCTCAAAGGGACATGACCAATATCAAAGTTTTTCATGTAATGGCTACACTCTAAGTCGTCTCTCACAAATCCTTTCCCTGCAAAACGACACGAGAAACATTCCTAGTCAAAATTTAGTTCTACATATCTCAAAATCCACTTGGTGCGTTGACATATCTTTACCGGTTGATCCAAATGTCTCAATGGCATATAATTCACCCTCTTCCATTTTTGTCTGCTCGCCTCCTTTAACGTTAGGTACAGATTTTTCGGCATGTATCTGATATCGTCCGATACTATGCCCATTCAGGTTTCTGATACTTTTGACTGCCACAACATTGTTAAAGTTTTTTAATAATCCAAATTGATAAATTACCATATAATGTTGCCATTGAAGTAATCTACCTTGGTATACTTTTCCATTGATCTCAACCTCATAAGACTCCATGACCTCCTGAATCGCAGCACCGACATCACAAAGCCGGACATCAATCCCAGCTTCCTGAGCCAACAAAAAAAGATACTTATATAACTTGCCACAAATCTAAAGCCTAAACTAAATAACTTTACTTGATTGTTTGGTCAATGAGGTTATATGACCTTAGAACGCTCAAGTTTCAGACTTAACCGATAAAGATCAAAAGGAAGAGCTTAACACGTTTACGAAGAATTTAACAAATATTCTTAGAGAAGAAGCACAACTTTGTAGAAACAAAAAGAGTACCTTGATACCGGTATATGTTGCTTCACGGGAGGCTGCTAAAAGTGGATCAAACATAGGATTAAACGCTACTGTGAAAGCAGAATCAACAATGTACCCTGCAAACACACAAGATAATTATTTCTATGTGACATTTTCCATCAAAATCGATACCAAGAAGTATTATTTCTATCATACCATCAATATGTGTTCCAAAATCTAACTTCATTACATCATCATACTGAAGGACAGTCTTATCTCCAGAGTTTGGTGTCCAATGAGCAGCAACACTGAAAATTCAAGTAAATATTTGAGACGCGTTGAAATAACGAACAAAATTAAAGAAATGCAGAGAGAATGAACTAACTTATTCAAAGAACATCCTGTAGGGAAGGCGATACCAGCTTGAAGACCATTCTCTGATATCAACTTACGGACATTGTTCTCTAACGTCTCAACGAGATCAATCATCAACATTCCAGGCTTCATTACGGTTCTCATATACTTCCTAACTTGACGATGAACTTCTGCTGCTTGTCGAAGAGAGTTATATACCGGTTTTTGAAGCCGTTCCATCTCTCTCTTCTCTTCAGATGTGATTCTCCACAAATTACTACATTACACAATAGCACACATTTTCATTGTCAATTTCGAGATAAACTCTTTATAGCGGTTTTCGACATAAAATCAAAAGTATGTGAACTTACTCATCTTTGTACTGTTGAATTTCACCTTCAGTGAATTCTCCAGAAGGGAAGAGATCAATAACAGGAATTGAAGGTGGATGAGTTTGTTGAAGTGAATTCTTCTTCTTCTTCTTCTTCTTCCTATTAACAGATTTTGGAGTTAAGATCAACAAAGCAAACATTCAAGATTTAATAGACAAAACACAAACAACAATAAAAATTCTCACTTGCTTTTATTTTTCTTCTTTTTCTTTTTTGTTGAATCCTCACCTAAAATGAAAAGTCAAAAAAAGATTAATCAAACCATCAAAGAGAAACTCAAGAACCAACTTCACCTA
Source organism: Draba incana (assembly GCA_963576765.1). NCBI lineage: Eukaryota > Viridiplantae > Streptophyta > Magnoliopsida > Brassicales > Brassicaceae > Draba > Draba incana. The sequence continues at coordinate 3,122,816 of OY755204.1, read as the reverse complement.
GATTAATCCCTACAAAGTTAGCTTCTTTGGTGACATAAACCAAAATTACTAATCTAATTTGCAAAAATCCCAACTTTAAACCTACTAATTATAGAATGAACAAAAAAAAAAAAAAGTTAAACCATAAGATCAATCATAAACATGAAATGATTTACCTTTGATTCCTTCTTCTTCCTCCTGATTAACTTCCTTTTCATATTTATCAAGATCGAGATTGTTCGATAGTTCTGAAGCTAATTGAGCTACTTTTCCATTAGAGGACTCTGCTTCAGTATTCTCCTCCATAAGAGCTTCCAAATCTAGTTTCTCTATCGTCATTTCAACTTCAAATCTAACAAAACACTGTAAGAGAAATCGTAAAACCACTATAAGAATCGCAAAAACTTTAAAAAAAAAAAGTCTTCTCTTTTACTTTTCTTCTCTTCTTCTTCGTCTATATCCAGAAAAAATGAAAAATGAGAAAGTTTAGTAAAAATGCAAAATGCTCCACAAAACTTTATTATTTACATAAAACCCCCAACTCAACGCTCCTTATTGGGCCCTTAGGCCCACTAATATTAATATTTGTCTTATCTGATTAATTTAATCTCCGCTTAATTAATCAACAAATCCAAAAAGATAAAAAAAAAAAAAAGCATAATCGTTTTCACAGACAAGAGAACCGTTGCATAAAAACTCTAACGGCTAGTTTTCTCTCATTGTCTCCTTCTTCTTCTTCCTCTTCAATTTCTAGGGTTTGGAAAAAATCCCCAAATCCGATTTGTCAAAATTTTCCAATTTCTGATCAAATTTTGAAATCTCCGGTGATAATGGATGCGAAAATCGGCCGATCTGTACCGGAACAACCATCAACACCGGCGATTACTGCTCCGGCGCCGGTTCCGCCACCGTCAACACGACGACCCAGAGTTAGAGAAGTAAGCTCCCGATTCATGTCTCCCGTTTCTTCATCTTCCTCCGGAGATCTCCATCTCTTAACTTCGAATTCTCCGAGACATCATCATCATCAACCTCAGATTCACCAGAATCAGAGATCGACTTCGGCTCAGAGACTAAGACCGCAGCTAAAAATGGCAGACGGAGACGAAAATCGAATTTCCGACACCGCGCGTAGCCTAGACTCGCCGTTTCCTCACGGAGGAGGCAAAAACCTCCCAAAGGTTCAATCAAAACCACCGTTAAAAGAAAACGGACAACACCGTTTCGATACACCGACACCGATGTTGCCTCCACCGTCTAGATATCGTCTTAACACACAGAGATTACTTACTTCTTCCTCTGCAGCGACTAAGCTTCTCCATTCAAGCTTATCAGCTTCTGTCGATGGTGAAGAAAACAATCAGAAGCTATTCAATAATCCGAAAGCTTCGCCTCTTAATCGATCATTGAGTTCAGACGATTCTTCGGTGTTTCGAGATGTTAGAGCTTCGTTGTCGTTTAAAAATGGAGTTGGTTTGTCATTGCCTCCCGTTGCGCCGCCTAATTCGAAGATTCAAGCCGATTCGAAAAAGCAGAAGAAAGTTTTAGTACAGCAAGCGGATTTACACTCTTTGAAGCTGTTACATAACCGTTACTTGCAATGGCGATTCGCTAACGCGAATGCTGAGGTTAAAACACAGTCTCAGAAATCACAAGCTGAGGTCAGTTTTTTTGATCTTTCACATCTTAAGAACCTGAAATTTGATTGCTTTGTAGATATAACAGTGTGGATTTGACACTAGCATTAGTAATCATAAGTGAATGTGGTTTAGGTTATGTTCTTAATGATGCTGGTAAATGGTTTTCTTGCAGAGAATGTTGTATTCTCTTGGTGTGAAAATGTCGGAGTTATCGGATTCTGTACAGAAGAAACGCGTAGAATTGCAACGATTACGGAGAATTAAAGCTGTTACGGATATAGTAGAGTCTCAAGTAAGTCAGATTCGAAACATCTTATTCTTACATACATGAATGTTTGAGAAAATATGTAAAAAGTTGGTTACTAAACTCGTTTAACTCTCTATGCAGATTCCTTCTTTAGAACAATGGACAGTCATTGAAGAAGATTACTTAGCTTCACTTTCGAAAACAACTCAAGTTTTAGTGAATGCTTCATTGCGGCTCCCTCGCGATGTTGATATTAAAGTATGTATTTCGCTTGCTCGCATCGATAAAGAAGAAAATTGGTCTTTACATTTGAGTTTTGCTTCTTATTATCAGGTTGATACTAAAGAGTTAGCAGAAGCACTTGTTGTTGCTTCAAAATCTATGGAAGGAATTATGGAACACATTGGGAATTTTGTACCCAAGGTTAGCAAAAATTACTATCAATTCACTTTCACTCAAAATATGAACACAAGCAAAAGATGAAACTGAGACAACTTCCTTGATGCATTTTTGCAGACACAAGAGATGGAGACTTTGATGTCAGAACTTGCAAGAGTAAGCAGCATTGAAAAAGCATCAGTAGAAGATTGTGGAGTTGCACTCCTTAAGACACATTCATCACTTGTATAGACAAAAACTGTTTCATACTTTTTTTTTTGAGATAAAACCTTTGTTTTTCATTTTCAATTTCTGATGTTTTTTTTTCTTCTGCAGATTGAAGAATGCTATCTTAGAAGTCAGCTTATTCAACACCAAAAGAAATGTGAGGTGCAAGAGAAGAGCACAACTTTTGCTTGATGATTTTTTGAAGAATTGCATAGTGAAGAAGAATAAGAAAAGCTATATTCGGTTTTGTTTTCAGACTTGTATTGTATAGCTGCCTATTTTCCTATAGAAGAATCCTGAAATTACAATAGAAAGTGTAAGCATATACATTACTTGTCTTGTAATGTCTATGTACCAATTATTTGAGAAAATTCAAAACTGTGACTTCAGAGCTTTGATAACAAATTTCATCGACACACATTGGATTAAATCTCAATTCACTAAAGGTCCTAATTCAGGCCCAATAATCAAAACCCGGCCCAAATTACAATAAGACGGTTCAAATTTCTTTATCCCTTTCTCTTATAAAATCCCTCGACGAGTTTTCGAACGAAGGAGAAAGCTCTGTACAACAATGGCGATGAAGTTTCTGAACAAGAAAGGATGGCATACGGGAAGTTTCCGTAACATGGAGAAAGTATGGAAAGCTGAGCAGAAGCAAGAAGCCGAACAGAGAAAAGTAGATGAGATTCGTCTTCAAATCCAGCAAGAGAAGGAACGTTCTGATTTTAACGCGATCATGGAACAAGCTAGTCTCGTTCCGTAAGTTTTCTTCTAATTCTCTACCTTATAATCCCTAATTTTCGATTTTGCTTGGCTAATTTATATAGTTTGAAATTAGGGTTTGTCGATATAGAGTTTGATAATTCGGTGTTAATTGAATGGTTTTATAACCTTGGAAGTGAAATTTTAATGTTTTGGATTGACTTAATTAACCTTTAGTAAGTTTAAAATTTGTATGGTTGATTGTAAACGAGACGGTGATTTGAAGTAGTTCGTCGTTATAAAATCGATTTGTTGTTTTTTTCGTATCGTAGGAGGAAGCCGGAGAGGTTGGAGTTTATGTATGAACCAGGACATGGTGTTTCGTTTGAGAATCAAGGTCATCGAGCCAGAGCGAATGCTGGTGTGAATAGTAGCAATAACAAGAAGCAGACGATTCCTGGTGCGTTGTTTGACGATAAGACGCACGTTGCCAATGATTCTTGGCGTAAATCCCACTCCGACCCTTTGCTTCTCATTAAGCAGCGCGAGCAAGAAGCTCGGAAATCTATAAGTTCCTCTCCTTCTTCTTTGTGAGCGGTTTCGATTTTATATTGTATTAGATTTCGATTATGCTGCTTTCGCCTTCCTTATCGTTCTTTATAGTCACTGACCTGTTGGAGTGTGTGTTTCTTCTTTAAAGGTGAAAGCAAAGAGAAACGATGAAGATGTAAAGACCGACGAGGACCAGAGAAAACATCAGCGTAGAGTGTAAAGCCGCGCATCACAAGCTATTTAAAGAAAACACTACTTTTGTTTCATTCAACACAACAACACAATCTCTAATTATCTTTGCTCTCTCTCTCTCTCTCTCTCTCCATTGTGATTTTGAGGAAGCTAAAGAAACATAGTCTTTGGTGAAAGAAACACAAGCTTTTCGCATTTCCGGATTTCGGTTTTGACAAATTAGTTAAATACTTGAAATTGTAAATAGACCATTTCATCTTATAATGACTTCTCGGCATTGTTTTTAGCAGATCAAACGACTCTTGAGTATTCGGAATTTCAGAGACAAATTTCAATAACCATTAAAATCTCTAATCTGACTTTTAAGCTAAACCGGGTCTAATTAGCTTAGGCTTACGGTTTAGCACGATTATTATCGGTTAAATACCACGAGAGGCCCACTAAGGCCCATTAATCTACGCGTACGGTTCTGATTTAATCTGCTTCTACGTTTAAGTCGACGGAGACGGAGCAAAATCAAACACAATCCTCAACGAGATTTTTCGATTGAAACGAAAAGAAGAAAAAAAATCGAAATTTTTGAAGAGAGAAGCAAAATCAAAGAGAAGTAATCATGGGTATGAAATTTTTGAACAAGAAGGGTTGGCATACGGGTAGTCTCCGTAACATCGAGAACGTATGGAAAGCTGAGCAGAAACAAGAGGCGGAGCAGAAAAAGCTTGAGGAGCTTCGTCTCCAGCTTGTGCAGGAAAGAGAACGTTCTGAGTTTCGTGCTCTACAGGAACAAGCCGGTCTTATCCCGTAAGTATTTTCTAATTCTCTAGATTCGATCTCAATTCGATTTGGGGTTTTTATCTAATTTCGGAATTAGGGTTAGGGGTTAAAGTTTGTTTCTTATGATTCGTTTGATGATTTCGATGGAATTTGTGATTTGAAGTTGTGGGTTGTTCTAAAGTTGTATAATTTTTCACCTTGATTTGGGATTGTATCTGATTTCGGAATTAGCGTTTAGGGATTGGACTTTGTATCTTACTGATTTGGAGTAGATTTAGGGCAGACAGAATCTATAAGATATATCTAGTGGTGGTTGATTTTGGATGGAATCGGTGATTTGAAGTTGTGGGTTGTTCTAAAGTTGTATCATTTTTATCTTGATTTGAATTGGAGTTAGGGATTAGAGCTTCTATCTTATGATTTTGGAGTAGATTGTAGTGTATAATATAAGATGCATGGTGGTGGTTGATTCGTTTGATGATTTCGGTGGAATCAGTGATTTGAAGTTGTGGGTTGTTCTAAAGTTGTATCTTGATTTGGATTAGAGCTTGTATCTTATGAGTGTAGTGTAGATTCTATAAGATGCATCTGGTGGTAGTTGATTCATAGTATGATTGCAATGGAATTGGTGATTTGAAGTTGTGTGTCGTTCTAAAGTCGTATATTATGTTTGTATCTTTGTTTGCAGGAGGCAAGAGAGATTGGAGTTTCTTTATGACTCAGGATTAGCTGTAGGGAAAGGGAACGCGAGTGGTTCAGGTGTTTCGTTTCAGAAAGAGGAGCAACCTTTACCCAAAGCTGAAGCTGGTACTAGTGAGAAGCCAGATCCCTCGGCCCCTGGTGCGCTTTTTGAGGAGAAGGCGCAATCTGCTAATGATTCTTGGAGGAAACTTCACTCTGATCCTTTGCTTCTTATCAGGCAGCGCGAGCTGGAAGCTCTTGCAAGAATTAAGAACAATCCTGTTAAGATGGCTCTTATTCGCAAATCTGTAAGTTCCTTTCTTTTGTTCACGTACACGTAAGGTCGTGTTTCTTACTTTTCTACAGCTACTGACCTGTTGGAGTGTTGTCTTCTTTTACAGGTAGAAGAAAAGGGTAAAGATAAAGATGGAGAGAAAAAGAAGCATAAGAAAAAACATCAGCGTGAAGGTCGTAAGCATCGCAAGGAATCTGATTCGGAGGAAGATTATGCTCAAGAGAATAACGGAAGAAAATCCAACCATCACAGAACATTGGGGACTCATGACAAACACTATGAGAGACGAAGGTCAGATTTAGACGATGAGTCAAAAATTCATAATAAGCACTATGAAAGGTCAAGGTTAGATATAGACGACGAGCCAAAAAGAAGTGAAAGTCGTGATAAGCACTATGAGAGACGAAGGTCAGAATTGGATGATGAGTCCAAAAGACGAGAAAGTCACGGTAAGCACTACGAGAGACGAAGATCAGAATTGGATGATGAATCAAAAAGTCATAGAGAACATCGAGCCAGCGAGAAATATCGGAATCACTCTCCCAACCGTCGCTTGGAAAGGGAAAATGTTAAGAGCTATGGTCAAGAAGATAGAAAAAGGAAAACCGAGGACTTAGACAAAGAAAAACATCCGTCCAGGGAGAATGAAACCCATCAGAGACGTCGTAAAGGTGGTTCTTCTAAACTGTCGGAAGAAGAAAGAGCTGCTAGATTGAAGCAAATGCAAATGGACGCAGAGGTGCACGAGGAGCAACGATGGAGAAGATTAAAGAAAGCCGACGAAACTGATGCAGTGGAAGCTGACAAGAACAAAGTATCCATCGGCAAAAGCTTTTTGGACGATGCGAATAAAAGTGTGTACGGAATCGAGAAAGGCGGAAGCTCAACCATCGAAGAAAGCGTTCGTCGTAGAAGCTATTACTCGCAGCGCGGAACCGAAGCTGAAGGCAACGCGTTTCGCCGCTAATGATGCAAATTTACAAACCACAATACAAGGTTTGTTGTGTCTTTTAAAATCTTTAGTAACCAAATTTGGTTAGAATTTTATCAAATTTTTTGACATTATCATGTTTTCTGATTTCTAGGCTATGTTATGACTTATGAGCATCTAGCTGAAGTTGGAGAAGCTTTCTAGACTAGTTACGCCACATAAGTGAGGCGTAACTAGTCTTAGGCCCATTACATGGCCCATTAAGGAGTGGTCCAGAAGAGAGCGTGGGATATGTGAGTGTGTAATAATAGCTTTTAGTGTGGGACGTTGAAATGAGGTGTATGAAATCCCGTGACATGTATTAAGCATAATACTCCCAAGATTCTTCTTTGGCTCTTTTATAGAAACCACGAGACATATAAAGACCACTCTTTTCTTTCTTTTTTGTTTATGTCTTTGAAATTTTTAGTTTCTTTGTTTTGTTATACATTTTTCAAATATGAAAAAAGTTATTTTGTCCAAAGGTTTTAGAAGTTGTGAAGTTTGTGAAGTTGTGAAGTTATTTTTGCGAAGTTGTGAAGTTGTGAAGATTGGTAGCACGTGGTATCAAAGTTGAGTTAGAGCAAATGTTACGGTTATCAAAAAAAAAAAATAGAGTAAGTGTTATAATTAACCAAGTTGCCTTGGTCCAGTGGTAATGGGGTCACGGCTGTGACTTCCGCCACCTGGGTTTGAGTCCCCTTGGCCACCTAGCCGCGCTTTAAATTTGGATTATTTCCAAACGCGTACCCGGATGCAAGGCTTCGTGGGATTAGTCTTTTGAGCGTAGAAAGCCTTTAGGATCCCCACGGTTATCAAAAAAAAAAAAAAAATATAAAGTGTTATAATTTGATATACATTTGCAGTGAAATAATATGGTAGAAACTGCAGATTTACGAGGTGAGTTTGCTGTGAAAATATTAGTTAAACATTTTTATCAATACAAGTGACTAGTAATTATTTTGATGTATAAGTTACCGCATTTATTATTAAAAACAAATTAATTTTAAAACTAGTAATAATAACATTTTATTACAAATTAAATAATAAAAATAGATTAATGAAATAAAAATAACTTAAATATTGTAAATTTAATAAATAAATTATTTTTTTCATAAAATAAAAAGAAAACTAATTGGATACATTCCATATCATATTTGCAATCTCATCTCTAATGTTATTCATACTTTTGTTTGAATCATTCAAATAAAACTTATAAATTTACAACAAAAATATTTGATTTATAAACCACTCATATTTTGACTAATCTATTTTTATATTTAATTTGTAATCTAAATAAAAGTCTCGTTGGATATTTGACAAAGTATATAGTAATAAGATAAATAAAAGTCAAAACTAACGTTAGTTTTAAAAAATTAGAAAAAAAATAAAACAAAATAGTAACTCATCTTAAATACATAAGAGTCAATGATGTTAAGTTAATTTTTGAGTAACCAATTTTACAAAGGAGATATCTCAAATTTGTACATCAATAATAACACATCACTCAAATTCAGAAAAATTAATTTATTTCATGATTGATATCATTTTTGACTTAACCATGAGTTATACCCATAATTCAATCTTAACTCATGGTAACGAAAAAAAATGATCGGAAACAAAGCATTTTGGTTGTTTGTTGAAACATTTTGCCGTGTGAGATTTTTGGACTTTTTATTTTTTTCAAAGATTCGACTAATTCGGTGGTAGAAGTTTAGAAGAAGGGTTCACGTGATGTGTAATTTGTACAATGATGTCATTTGTCTTTTTTTTCTTTCTCATTTGTGTTATTTATTTTTCCCCGATAAGAATTGTTTAATTTTGTGGAAATGGTTTTAGAGGTAGGATTTGTGAAGCAACATTGTTTACTTCATCACTTCATTGTATTTAAGGATTTCCACTTAATTTTACGTTTATGTGCAACTCTAGTAAGCAATGCTGTAGATGACAAAAAGCCAATTTTTAAGGTTTTTGTTTGTGTTTTTAATTATATTTTGAGAACGAGTGCGTAATATAATGTATTTGTGTGTAATGACACCGTTCTCGACATTGCAAGACGAAAGTTCGAAACGAGAAGCAAAGAAAATTTTATAAATAGAGATAGTATTTTGAACGAAAAGAACATTTGCATCTTTACTGATCATATTTTTGTATAGTACCTTTTTTTTTGATCAAACAAGAAATATTTAAAAAGAGAATTCATTAGCAAAATTCGAAACACTTCTTCTAAGGTGGAGCCAAAATATTTAAAAACATCACATTTGCATTTATATAACATTTGAATTTAATACGAAAGAGCGATGCAAATTGCACATACAATTCAAAAAATATTTATTGCACCGTTAAACATTCTATAACATTTTATACTATAATACATAAAACATTTTAAGAAAAATAAAAATAAAAATTATAAAAAGAAAAATAATCAAGATTTTTTAAAAATAGAAGATTGTACGAATTCACAACCAAAATAGACAATAGGTGTATTTTGGCCAATAAGAATTTAATGGAATAGGAGGACACGATCGAGTTAAAGAAAGAAAAAAACAAAGTGGGAAATGGAGTTGCAGATGTAACAGAATAGAAAATGAAAGGTGTGGAATTGATAGACATTTTATAGACATCAATCACTTAATAATATTATTATTTAACCGACAATTAGTGGCTTCGTTTTGACTTTTGACTTTACACTGTTTTTTCACGTTCTGGTGCTCTCACTCCCACCCAATCACCACCTTTCCTTTCTAATCTACACTCTACCAACAAAAATAATTTTTTTTTATAGTAGTATATATTAGTGATCAAATGTTAGTGGAACATAGCTCGAATAGTTGACTCAGTAATTAAATATTGTCGATATATGTTTTTTTTCCTTTGCCAATATCAATATATGTTTAAGGTTATACATATATATGATAAATTTTAAGGTTGCGGATTAGCACATTCGTATTGAAATGAATCTTTTATTTTAGTTTTGTTTACTACTACTACTACTTAGATCATTGTGTTTCTAAACTACTAGTTATATCGTTATGTGAATGCTTCAGTAAGATTTTACAATCAGTATCTCCTGTAATTAATGATGATCTGGTTAACATTACTCAATTTTTAAACGAGTGGTCTACACTTTCCATTTTCATAAGTTAGGTTATCTATATTTTTGTACCGTTAATTCGTTGTTTTGTAAAATCTCAAGATCAATTATTTAATTTGATTTGCGACAATTTGTTTTAATGAAATGTTTGGCTATTAAAGGAATGTAACGATGATAGATTTCTTACCATCAATAAATAAAATTGTTTAAGTAGACGGTGTTTAGATTTCGTGTTCTTTTTCATAGTCATGCTTAGACAATGAAAAACAAAAACGAAAAAAAAGAATAATACTATAAAGATATTTATCACGAGTATGGTAATTTAACTTTTTTTTTTTGTCTCCATACCAGAAAAGATATATAGTCATTTCTCTACATAAAAATAGAAATATTTGAACTATGAGAAAACCAAAAAATTTGAAATCCCAATAAACCATTATTAGAAAGAGAAAGAATGTGACGACAAAAAAAAAAGAAAGAGAAAGAATGTTCCATATCAGTAATTTTTCCTTTTTTTCCATAAAGGTGACAGTAAATAAAATAACATTCATCCACCTTCGAATTTTTCCAGAAAAAGATTCTGACAAGAAAAAGATATTTTTTTTTCGACAGAGAAAAGAAAGCAACCAATCTTATACAATAGAATCCAAATTATTTTCACTTGTCTCTATTTAAATTCGTCCTTTTATGAAGGTTTTGCCAAATTGTTATTAGTGCCCAGAGCTAAACGCAATCCCACTTCAATCCAAAAAAAAAACCCTCTCATCTTCTTCCCCAAAACAAAATCTCTCTTTTCTCATAAAGCTTAAACCTTTCTGGGTTTTCTTTTAACCATGGCTACAAATATGACAAGGGTTAGTTTCTTCTTAGCTCTGGTAATGACGGTGGTGATTCTTCTCACTCCTTTAGTCTTCGTCTCCGGTGATAATGGATTTTCCGATCTTAAAATCCGTAAACACTTGAAACGACTCAACAAGCCTCCTCTCAAATCGATTAAGGTAAAAAAAAGTCCATTAAAAGAAATAAAAATTCAATCTTTTTGCTGAATTTCGTGTTTTTGAACAGAGCCCAGATGGTGATATGATCGATTGTGTCCCAATTACAAACCAACCAGCTTTTTCTCATCCTCTGCTCAATAATCACACTGTTCAGGTTTAGTAATTGCTCTGTTTTTCAGTTTTTTGGGTTTTGTTTTGAGTAATTCTGACATTGTTATTGTTGTTAAATGGGGTTTTTTGTAGATGAGACCAAGTTTGTACCCAGAGAGTGTGTTTAGTGAGAGTAAAGTTTCATTGAAGAATCAGAAGTTTAATGCTATAAATCAGCTTTGGCATGTGAATGGGAAATGTCCAATGAACACAATTCCAATCAGGAGAACGAGAAAGCGAGATCTTTATCGAGCGAGTTCGATAGAGAATTTCGGTATGAAGAATCGGAAAAGTATACCTAAACCTAAATCTTATGAACCAGCTAGTGTCCTTACCCAAAATGGTCACCAGGTATACTATTTTTGTTAGCATTTGAATTGGTTTTGGTTCATTTTAATGTTTTGTGTTTATTAATGTTTTGGATTTGGTTTTTAGCACGCGATAATGTATGTCGAAGACGGGGTTTTCTACGGTGCGAAAGCGAAGATTAATGTATGGAGACCGGATGTCGAAATGCCTAATGAGTTTAGCTTAGCTCAGATTTGGGTTTTGGGTGGAAATTTTAACTCTGATCTTAATAGTATTGAAGCTGGATGGCAGGTAGTTTTTAAATCACGAAAAAGCTTGACGGTTTTCGGTAATTCTGTTTCTCTGATTCAAAGATTTTGTAATTTTTGATATTTCAGGTCAGTCCACAATTGTATGGTGATAATCGCACTAGGCTCTTCACTTATTGGACTGTAAGTTTTCTAAACATTCGATATATAGAAATTTGATTTTTTGTGGTTTGTGTGTGTTTTGGCTTTGTTGAAGAATCATTATTTTGTCTCTCCTGTGAAAAAAACAGAGTGATGCATACCAAGGCACTGGCTGCTATAATCTATTATGCTCGGGATTCGTTCAAATCAATAGGGAAATCGCAATGGGTGGTTCGATCTCTCCTTTATCGAACTACGGTAGTTCTCAGTATGACATTACCATACTCATTTGGAAGGTAAACAACAACAAAAATCGAACTTTTTTCCAACTTCAAATGAAAGTTAAAAGCTTTTGAGCTCCTAATCTTGATTACACAAAACAGAATTGTTTTTGGTTATTACTATGTATATTTCGTATAACTAAATTTAGTTTTAGTATAGAGCTTAATGACAAATATTTGTTCTGTTAATTCGGTTTGTTTAGTATAAAATTAATGTTACCTTACTTAAACTTTAATTTAGCTTCATTTTGAGGAATTTTGGTTTGTTACATGTCAGGACCCAAAAGAAGGACATTGGTGGTTACAATTTGGAGAGAAGTACATAATCGGATACTGGCCGGCTTCGCTCTTTTCTTACTTATCAGAAAGCGCATCGATGATCGAATGGGGAGGCGAAGTAGTTAACTCGCAGTCCGAGGAAGGACAACACACAACCACTCAGATGGGAAGTGGTCGGTTTGCAGAGGAAGGTTGGGGAAAAGCGAGTTACTTCAAGAACGTTCAAGTAGTCGATGGATCGAACGAATTGAGAAACCCGGAAAATCTTCAAGTGTTTACTGATCAAGAGAATTGTTACAATGTGAAGAGTGGTAACGGAGGTTCTTGGGGAAGTCATTTTTACTATGGTGGTCCGGGTCGAAACCCTAATTGCCCTTAAGAAATTTGGTCTACTTACTTGCAGATCAATCCAAATCAATTGTATAAAACATATATTACATATATTATATATACACATTCTAGAGTATATTGATTTCAGATTTTAAGAGTGGTTTAGGGCTTGCTTATGGTTTTGTTTCAGAGTGTTTCTCTGTTTCTATTGAGTGAAGAGAATATAAATTTATTTTAAAGAACATGGTCCCATGTGTATACTGAAATTTATATGATCATATTAATTAATTATATTTGATTTGTATATGAGGTACATTTTAAAAGTTTTAGTGACCTGTGTTATTATTGATTTGTCTGTAAATAACAAAACATGGAGATGGGACTTTTGATATTCATTAATCATCAGTCATGTAAACAGTATCCATAAGAATTATTGATCAAAAGTTCAAAACCAATATAATATTGAGAAATTGACATTTAGTCTTCTTCTAGTCTTTAATTAGATATCTAACATGAGAAAATCATAATTTAGTATCTAACAATTTGCTTACATAAAATTCTCATTATACCCATAAATTAACATGTATATTTATATAGTTGACTATCATTGAGTATTGTCCATTTCTATATTATAGTGAACTATCATTTACATGTATGTTTAATATAGTGAACTTTGTCACTTTTTCTAATTACTCATTGTGCCTTTGTTTCTTTTTCTGGCCAATGAATTACTGTTTGTATAAGTATAGCGAACAATTATAATAAATTAACATGTACATTTAGTAGATTATCAGTAAATATTATCAAATTTTATATATTATAGTGAACTATTCTTTATATGTATTTTTGATATAGTTAACTATGTAAATATGTTATATTATAATGAACTATCATTTACTATACTATATAGTGAACTATGTAAATTTGTATAGTTGACTATAACTACATTGTGATTTTGTTATTAATGGCATTTTTGTCCAATTAGATCAACAATTTGATACTCACCTAATTTATATTCCTAGCATGTTACTCACCTAAATACATGTTTAAAACATAATATTCACCTAAGTAATCATATAATTAACAGATGTATACTTGATCATAATATAGTGGTCACTAATTCATAGTACCTGATCTAAATGGTGACATACATTTAGATAATTTGGTGGAATTTGTAAATTAACAGAAAATATGTTTGAGACTTATAAATCAAAACTTCATTTCAATTATATTAAAATTGTGTTTAGCTCTTGATCAACAAAACCAAAATTCTAACTAAATTTTATTAGTTTTCAGTCCACAAGCAAGTAAGAATTTTACAATATAGCGAGGTAAAATTCTTAAGATAATTAAATCAAATTAAAATTTTTAATTTCATAAATTCGAGTTATAGATCTATATTCTCTGTTAAAGTCAACGAGAAAATGTGGGCTTAGAAACCACAAGAGAGTTGACTTCGACCTCGTTTGACGAGTTATGCATCTCCATCGAAAAAGTATGATCAATTTAACATAGTAAGAGAATTATAATTAATTTAACCAAAATATTCAATAACGCCAATGGAATTATATGAAAGTTCAACAAAAGAATGTACCAATCATACTATAAATTAATGTATGAAATTAATAAATGAACTGATGTAATTACAAGTTCGTGACCTCACGCGGAATGGTTCATGGCGGACTAACTAATGATAATCTTTTAATTTGATAAGAAATACTAATGATAATATTAATTTAAGTTATATAGATAACGCCAAGACTAGGTTACATATGATATAGATAATTGGTTAGTTAGATTAATTACATATCGTTTGGTCAGATGACATTTTATAGTTTTAGCTAAGACTCAAACTTGGGTTGTGTCCGGAAATGGCTCTAGTCTTAACACCATTGAAGCTGGTTGGCAGGTTTAGTTTCTTCTCTACTGCATCTTCTTTGTTATAATGCAAATTAAAACACTTAAACTAACTTAATCTTTTGTTTTATAGGTTTATCCAGAACTATACGATGATAATTATCCTAGATTATTTGTTTATTGGACGGTATGTTCTCTTTTTTCTTGTGTGGATATTTATGCGTGGACTCATGCACATAATACACGCTAATATTTGAAAAATAAAAACTTCACTAGTTTTTAAATCCGAAATAGAATAAAGAAGTCTATGCTGATTTGAGCAAACCATTATAACAAGAGAAATACTACAAATCTGAATTCAAATTTTATTTTATTGTTGTTTGAAATGGCAAGATGGATACCAAAAAACAGGATGTTACAACCTTCTATGCACAGGCTTTATTCAAAAAAGTAATCGATATACCGTAGGTGGATCTTTTAGCACCTGTTCCGCTACCGTGGAACTCAATATGATCTCTCCATACTGATATGGAAGGTAATAAAAAGTTGAATTTCACGTTAACAATATATATGAGTTTCATATATTCAAAGTAACTTGAATTGCAAGATAAATACCGTTTTCCCAAAAGTACGTACCTCTCTATCTAACCCGTAATGGACAATTCACAATCATTAGGACATGTCCAATGCAGATTTCACGGGATCTTATGTGGTGTTTTTATAATATAAAATTATTAAAACACACACTCTCTCTTCCTTTTAATCAACTTTATACCTTCTCTTTTATCATTTTACTCAACTTTTAAACACTCTCTTCCTTTTCCTTTTAAACACACCTCCAAAAGATCCAATATTAGATCTCTCTCTCCATTTTAAACACTCTCTCTTCCTTTTACTCAACTTTTATTAATTTTATATTTAAACACACACTCAATATACCCCACAAAAACATTCTCTTTCTTCTTTTTACAACCATTTTAATAATTTTATATTATAAGAACACCCCATAAGATTCCAAAATGTCACCATTAAACATGCCCTTAGGACCGTAAATAAGAAACTGGTGGCTAAAGATCAATGAAAAAGACGTTAAAGGTTACTGGCCTGGCTCGTTGTTCACTTCACTAGGAAGAGACGCTACGAGAATTGAATGGGGAGGCGACATCATTAACTCCAGGAACGATGGACGACACACAACCTTATTTTTAGTATCACTTATAATAAAATAAGAGCCATATAATAAAATATTCCATTTGATGAGAGATGTTCCTATCTAGCAGTTGATACTAATCTGTTTACAGCTAGAAACACAGCTGTTTTAGATAAAATTCGAAAAATATAAAATGTAAACATGCACGTTTAATAAATGTAAAATAAAAAAAAAATAAAAAAAAAGTAAAAGAAACCATGTACGTTATTTCTTTGACCAGTTGAAGAATCGTATTCGTTGGACGGTAGAGAATTATATATTCATAACAAATCATTCTAAGAGTATCCTTAATGCAGACCCTTTGGGGTCTAAAGTGTTTATAAAATTATTAAAATTTGAGTAAAAAAAAGAAAAAGAGTGTTTTTGTGGGGTATGTTGAAATATAAAATTTGAGTAAAAGGAAAAAAGAGAGTGTGTTTAAATATAAAATTAATAAAAGTTGAGTAAAAGAGAGAGAGATGGATCTAGTATTGGATCTTTTGGAGAATGTGTTTAAAAGTAAAAGAGAGTGTTTAAATATAAAATTAATAAAAGTTGAGTAAAATGATGAAAGAGAAGATATAAAATTGAGTAAAAGGAAGAGAGAGTGTGTGTTTTAATATTTTTTTTATTAATTTTAGACCCCTTGGGGTCTGCATTAAGGATGCTCTAAGGGCATGTGCATTGGAGACACTTTGAGGTGTTCTTATAATATAAATTATTAAAATGGTTGTAAAAGGAAGAAAAAGAATGTTTTTGTGGGGTATATTGAAATATAAAATTAATAAAATTTGAGTAAAGAGAGTAGGTAGTGAGTGTGTTTAGGAAAAGGAAGAGAGAGAGTGCCTAAAATTAGATATTTTGGAGAGTGTTAGGAAAAAGAAAAGAGAGTGTTTAAATATAAAATTAATAAAAATTGAGTAAAAGGATAAAAGAGAAGGTATAAAGTTGAGTAAAAGGAAGAGAGTGTGTGTTTTAATAATTTTATAATGTTTAGACAACCTAAAAAGTCTGCAATGTACATGGCTAAGAGATATTTGAAATAGTCTCAAGAATCTTAAGACAAGTAACACACTGAATAGTTAATTTGCCAAAAACATTGCTCAATTCTATTATAAACTACACAACCTAACAATGATTGCGAAGACTTTTCGTTCATAATAAATACTTAACATGTGCTGAGTTTCTCTACAGATAAGACTCAACAATCTTTTTTTTTTGTGTATGAGGTTGATCCAACTCGACCAACCCTATTAATTGATCCTTCTGTCTCCACTTCCCTTGAAGTTTGTCTTTAACCACTACACAAATCACAAAGTCATTATTTGTCTTTGATTTTGGTTTCTTGATATATCAAAATGGGTAACAATGCCTCTGCTCAAAGTTCATCACCATCTTTACCGATCAATTCCACCTTCGAACTTCCTTCACCAATACCATCTTGGCCTTCAGGTTCATGTTTTGGTCTTACTTGTTGTGTGTTCTCTGTTTTAACTCTGCTTTTACGTTTCAAATGTTTAAATATGTTTCTTGTGATTTATAGGACAAGGATTTGCGAAAGGAAGAATAGATTTGGGAGGGCTTGAAGTTTGTCAAGTAACAACATTTAACAAAGTATGGACTATTTACGAAGGAGGACAAGATAATCTTGGAGCTACTTTCTTTGAACCGTCTTTAGTACCCGAAGGCTTCTCGATTCTCGGTTTCTACGCTCAACCAAATAACCGCAAGCTTTTCGGATGGTCACTTGTTGGGAAAGACCTCTCTGGCGACTCTTTAAAACCGCCGGTTGATTATCTTCTTCTTTGGAGCGGAAAATCTACCAAGGTAGAGAACAATGGAGTCGGAATCGGATACTTTTGGCAACCTGTAGCTCCTGATGGTTACAATGCAGTTGGTCTAATTGTAACCACATCAAACGAGAAGCCTCCTCTAGACAAGATCCGTTGTGTAAGATCGGATCTAACCGAGCAATCCGAGTCAGACGCTCTGATATGGGAAACTAATGGGTTTAGCGTTTCGAGTTCTAGGCCTATTGACCGAGGAACACAAGGTTCTGGAGTTTGCATTGGAACGTTTCTCGCAAACTCCTCGAATCCGGCCTTAGCTTGTCTGAAAAACAACAAATTCGACCTTTCTTGCATGCCAAGTAAGTCCCAGATTGATGCTCTGTTTCAAGCTTACTCTCCTTGGATCTATTTCCATAAAGATGAGAAGTATCTCCCTTCTTCTGTCAATTGGTTCTTTGCCAATGGTGCCTTGCTTTACAAGAAAGGAGAGGAATCAAACCCGGTTCCAGTCCAACCAAACGGTTCAAACCTTCCTCAAGGTGAATCAAACGACGGTCTCTACTGGTTAGACCTACCTGTTGCTTCTGGCGCAAGAAAACGAGTACAAGCCGGAGATTTGCAAAGTATAGAAGTTTATTTGCACATAAAACCCGTATTCGGCGGAACTTTCACGGACTTAGCCGTGTGGATGTTTTACCCGTTCAACGGCCCGTCACGAGCTAAGCTCAAGCTCGTTACAATCCCGTTAGGGAAAATCGGTGAACACATTGGAGATTGGGAACATTTCACTCTCCGGATAAGTAACTTCAACGGCAAGCTACATCGGATGTACCTATCACAACATAGCCGAGGAAGCTGGATCGATGCTTCGGAGATCGAGTTCCTAGGAGGAGGGAACAAACCGGTAGCTTACTCTTCTTTGAACGGACACGCAATGTATTCGAAACCGGGACTTGTGTTACAAGGCAAAGATGATGTAGGGATTAGGAACGATACCGGAAAGAGCGAAAAAGTGATTGATACGGCTGTTAGGTTTAGGGTTGTTTCCGCAGATTATATGAAAGGAGGAGAAGTGGTGGAGGAACCGGCTTGGTTAAATTATATGAGACATTGGGGACCAAAGATTGATTATGGTCATGAAAATGAGATTAAAGGTGTGGAGAAAATTCTTGTTGGGGAAAGTCTTAAGAATATGTTTAGGAGTGCGATTAAAGGATTGCCTAATGAGGTTTTTGGAGAGGAAGGACCTACTGGTCCTAAGCTAAAAAGGAATTGGTTTGGTGATGAAGACTGAATTTCTTCAATTTCTTTAACTATTTTATGTTTTGATGTTTGGTTTTGTGAATCTTTTATCCTTGTGTTTGTCTGCTTGCAATGAAAACAATTTGTATTTGTTTATTACCATAATTCTGAAGCCATTTTTTTCCTTGTGATGTTTTGTACTCGTTTCTCATGTTAATAGAAATTTGATTGTAAGTTGTGAATTGTGATCTTAAATCACAAAATATCATTTGTGAATAGAAAAAGGTAGCTTAGGTCCCAGATAAGCTTGTAATCTTAGAATCACATAAGCGATTTCTTTCAACAGGTAGTAGTTTAGAAACTAGCTTGTCTTTTGGTTTTTCTAATTTACTAGGGGATGTCCTGGGCTACGCCCGGGTATGTTGTTTATTGATTTGTTTTCTATTTTGATTTGAACATAATTGTATTATGGTAGTTCTTGTGATTTTGTAGATCCAAAAAGAATTCATGTGTTTATCATATATAAAAATAGATTAAATAGTTAGTTGATATCTTCCACTTAAATGTTTTAGTTATTCAAGATACAAAATTTATTCATGTGAAATACTCCCTCCGTTCCAAAATATAAATTGTTTTGGGTGTTTTTTTTTCAAAATATAAGTTGTTTTGAGAGTCCTAAGTACTTTTCATCTTTATTGAATATTGTGTGACCAATAATATTTTGTAGTCTTTTTTAGGTTTGATTAAATTATACTTATTATGTATATTAAATGATATTTTTTATAAGAAAAAATAGTTTCTTAATCTTTGTCCTTTTAGGTAAAACAACTTATATTTTGGAACGGAGGGAGTATATAAATAGCATAAGTACACAATTTTCGTTTTAGCTGAGAATTTTTTTAATTATCTTTCAATTCATTTCTTATCAGTAATCTAAAATTAATTAAGTATAATTGTTTGCAGCTGTTTACGCAATTTTGTTTTTTCAAAACTCTCTCACTCATCAAGTATTTGGAGTTTGATAATACCCAAATGTTAAGTTCTTTGGATTAAACAAAAATAAATAGATAAGAAAAATAAAATTATATGCATGGCAAAGTAAAATCTTGCTAATTAATCGATTTGGTTAGTGTGATTTTACAAATGCATCAGTCGATTTATAGAAGTCAGTTTTCTTTTCTTGTGCCTTGTGCTTACATAAGTAAGAAAAAGTATTTAGTTGGAAGGAGACGCAAGTGTCTTGACTTAATAATTTCATTTTGTCAATTATGTTGAGTCAGTTGCCTCTGATTAAGATCTAAAAATGGAAGCAAAGGTATGACAAACTGAAAAAGATGGAGGCGAAGGAGGGTAAATCCTCTTAATTGTGTTGTATATGTTTGTTTGCATTATTTCTTTTTGCTTACATTCTTTTGAACCATTTTTCGGCTCTTTTGAATTTTATTTAACTTCCACCACACAAAGTTTTTTTGTTCGTCATTATCCTCTTTTGTCTCACTTAACTCATATTTACGCGTCTTGTCTTTGGTCACCCTTATCGAGAAACAAAATGTTATTGGAAAACACTTAAACCAGTTTTATTATACCGAATGTGCGAGGAACAACAAATATATAATTTAAACTACAAGAAAAAGGTGATTTTTGACCACTTATTAAGTTAAAAATTGGTCAAAAACAATCATTTTTTGACAATATTTTGACGAAATTTCGTTCGTCAAAAATCGATGGTTGGAAATGTGTTTTGGTCACAAAATAGTCAAAGTTTTCTGAGCAATTCGAATGGTCTATAAGTGGTCAAAAATTTATTACCAATAAAATGGCCGAAGTCTCTAACCATTAAAAATGGTCAAGAATAATATTTTGATTAATTTCTGATCAATATTTTAGATATGAAATTTAAATAATATAAAAAAAATATTTGTGAAAATTTAAAAAAAATTAAAATTTGAATTTAAATATTTGATTCAAAATCATTGAAATAGAAAATGTAAAGAAAAATACAAATACAAAATAAAAAAACTAATTAATCAAACTACAAATTTATATACACAAAAATAAATAAATTGTTGTAGATCAACTATTTAATTTTATCAGAAGAACTAGGTATAGTTTCGAATGACAAAGTGACCACCATCTCCAAGCAAAGAAGGCTTTGCTACATCTCCAACGTTAGTTTATCCAAAGTGATATATCATGGTTTTTATCCAGTTTAAGCCATGATATAAGTCCAATATCTAGAGTCTTTGTTATGTTTTGTGTTGGTTTTAGAGTCTTTAGAGGTACTAGGACGATTGGAGCTTAAAAGATGTTTACTGGAAGTTTTGGAGCATTGTGGAAAGAAGTGGCGAAGATCGAAGTGAAGAGTCGAAATCTGAAGATGGTGTCGATCGACACCACCATGAGTGTCGATCGACACCCATCTCGACCAATCCCAAAACTTAATCAAAAGAAGTCCGTTCGAAGCCCGAAAGTTCTAGATGTTTACTTTTAGGTTTCCAGTCGGTTTTGTACCTCTATATATACGTTTTTACAGCCATTGTTGAGGCTTATGCTTTATTCTATTGAATTCTTAGAAATATCTTTTAATAAAATCATGTTTTCTTCATTCGATATGTCTGAGTAATTCTCTTGTTAGGTTTAGGGATTTTCAAAGGTGTTTGATGAGTTGCTAGATCTTATTTAATTATTAGGATAATATCTTTAGAATGTTCTTCATCTTGACTTGTGTTTATTGCTGATTTTAGCGTCATGAACTGAAATCATTTGGCTTAGGGTTTTGTGAACAATTGAACATGAAATTAATGCTTGTTTATATTCATAGGATTCATAAAGAAATTTGGTTTTCTAGGATTTATTCATAGATAACTTCTGCAACGAAAGTTGATTAGTTTTATATTCGTGTTCATGTTCAGCAACTGTGCTTTAATATTCCTTTCAATTGATTTATCTGCAATTCTGATTCACTGGAGATTTCTCTGTGCCTACCGTTTTTCCTTATTGAATTTACAACTGTTTTAATTGCTTGCTTTGATTTACTTGCATTAATTGTAGGAATTTCATCAGGTTTTAACCGGTTTAATCTCTATTAAACAACCTAGTGACAATTCATTTTACCTAGGATCTAGGGTTTGTAAACGATGAATCTACAAGAACGGGATCTCGAATATACCTGGTGATTATGCAGCGGAATTTGACAGATTATCGAGATCTGTAGCGCTTCAATTGCTGCGTCTCTACGGTTAGTCCACACGCACACAAACTGGAACCCGCAGGGATGCTAGTACCTGGAATCGGATCTCTCAGGGGATCCTACGTTTCATAGGTGGCTATCAACTAAGGCTGCTCTCAATTTCGTGCCTCATATCATATATATAGGCACATGAGAAAACCTAATCGTCCAGCAATTAAACCGGTTCAAATTAAGTCATTAAACCGAAATCCCTATTTCGGTTTTTAGCCCGTGTCGATCGACACCACCCTATGGTGTCGATCGACACCTTCTCTTAAACACAATTCTCATGTGTATCAAATACACATCATTTGGATCATTACATTAATGATCATTCCCACATAAAGTAAATCCAGTTTGCTTAGGTGTGTGGCCCTGTAGGATCATATAATACTAGCAATGAGTTCATAACTCATAGATCATCAGCGACTCCTAGCAAAACGTTATGACCACCTAGTATCATATGAATGTCTAATCTCGACAGTACAACTATCACTAGAGTGAATACAAGTGTGATTTCAGGACATTCCCAACATTAATATCATCATGCCTAGTTTAGTCTGAATTTATTAATCTATTGTGTTTATTTGATTCCCTGAGGATTCGATCCCTAAATACTGCATCTGATCTCTTAATTTGAGAGAGTAGGTCTAGGGTAAATTTGACCATATCAAATTTTGGCGCCGTTGCCAGGGAGTCATAAGCCATTAGATTTATTTTATTAGGATTTTGTCTAGGCTTTTATTTTTATTTTTGCTTTGCTAGTTTCTTTTTCTTTTTGTTTTCTGTTTCAGGTACATGCCTGACGCAATCAAGACAAGGAACTAGTTAACTACAATCTCAAGGAGTTAGACACGTTTGGAACGTGAGAACATGAGAGCAGTCCGAGAAGAAAGGATGGCTGCTATACCACCCGTCATATTAGCTCCAGGAGATGATGGAGTTCTGCGTGATCCGGCAGGACTGAAGTATAATGCGCAAGGACAGAGGATCAACGACGATGGAACAATGATCATCGAGGAGAATTTGGCGATTTTGCCGCAGGGTGTCGCTCGACACCCACAACCTGTTGAGCGACACGACGAGATACAAGGTGACGATCGACACCACCCCCTGACTGTCGATCGATGCCAAGCCCAGAATCAACCAAATGTTTTAAGGAACGAGGAGAATGCTGCGCGAGGACGAGCCATAGCAGACTTTAATCGACCTGAATAGTTCTATGCGAATCGAGCTGCTATTCGTCCACCTCCATTCCAAAGGAATGACTTTGAGCTGAAGCTTGCATACTTCTCTTTAGTCGCTCAAGACCCATTATGCGGTCTACCTCATGAGAACCCTATGGACCACATCGAGAGGTTTGAGGATATAGCATCTGCTATCAAAGCCAATGGAGTCTCGAAGGAATATCTTTTCTGCAAGCTTTTCCCATACTCTCTACATGGGGAAGCTAAATATTGGCTAAAGACGCTTCCACCGGGCTCGCTTACAAACTGGATGGACACGAAGAATGCTTTCTTATGTAACTTCTTCGACGATGCGAAGTTCGAGGATCTAAAATCAAAGATAGCAACTTTCAAGCAGGGCGATATTGAGGCATTCAAGGCTGCATTGTACAGATTCAAGAGTTATCAGAGAGATTGCCCACATCATGGATTCAATGAAGTGCAGTTACTTAATATCTTCTACAGAGGGATTGCGCTGCAATATTCTGTGACTTTGGATGCCGCAAGTAGTGGGAACTTTAATACGAATTCTCCAGAGACTGCTACCCAGCTTATAGAGAATCTTGCAAATAGCAGCAGTGCTAAAGCCATGGATTTTGAGAAGAGCCAGTCAGAGTGGTAGTCAATTTGCAGAGGTTACCAAGAGGCTCGATTCTATGCACGATCTTCTAGCTGGGAAGAAGACAGTTCGGTTTGCTCAAAAGGTCTAGACATTCGAGCCAGAAGATGTGAACTACATCAATGGATCATGATATCAGAAGTTCAACAACCAGCAGGGCTATGGTTCATCTTCTTATCAGAAGCAATTCCAGAGCAACAATTACCAAATGAACTATGGTTTATCTTCTTATCAGAAGCCTCTTGAGCAAGACAATGAGGTGAAGAGTATGCTGGAGCAGCTCCTAGAGGGACAACAGAAGATGACTGTAGATTTCAACGGAAAGCTGGACTTTGTTTATAAAGATCTGAATGGGAAGTTTGAGTCTCTAAGCACTCATGTGAAGAGATTGGATACACATGTGGCTCAAACTGCTTAATCAGTGAAGAGGCAAGAGGGTTATCTTCCTTCAAAGACTGACATGAACCCCAAGCGAGCCTGCAATGCAATTCAGGTAAAGGAAGAGAACTACTTTGATGAATTCGATAAAATTTTCGGACCTGCAAAGCAAGTGTCGATCGACACAGATCAAGTGTGTCGATCGACACCTCCTGAAGAAACAACGTCGTTCGATGTTTATCTCAACGAGGAATCCGAGATTGAAAGTGGTGTCGAGCGACACCACTCTACCGTCGCTCGACACCCAGGCTCCACCAAGCTGAAACTTTGCGAGACGTCTCAATCAGCCGAGGACACCGTTTACACTCCCAAGCTTCTTTTTCCCAAAGCTCGGAAGTCGAAACAAGAGGTCGAGGAAGCCATGTGCAAGAGGATGATTGAGAAGATCATTGTTGAGATGCCTCTTGTGGATGCGATTAAGCTTTCTCATGCGATTCAAAGGTACGTCAAGCGAATGGTTGATAATGGAGTTAGTCCTAAAGAACGAGCTTTGCTGACCAGAGATCTTCAAGCGATTCTTTTGAACATAGTTCCCATCTCCAGGAAGAAGAAGAAGGAGATAGTGGTTTATGTAGAAGTAAGCGTGATGATCCAAAGTAGGTTACCAGTGAAGCTACCCGATCCAGGAAGCTTTGTGCTAGATTACTCAATTTCTGAAGAAAGTTTCCCTTATTCCCTCTGCGATTTGGGTTCTGGAATTAAATTGATGCCGCTCTCCATCGCTGTTAGACTTGGGATGACATATTTCAAGAAGACTAGGATTTCTCTTATCCTAGCTGATTGTTCAAGGCGTTTTCCGGAGGGGATTCTAGCGGATGTTCTGATTTAAATTGAAGACTGCGTTATTCCAACAGACTTTGTCGTTTTTGAATACAATGAAGAACCTCAGGATCCTATTCTACTGAGAAGGTCATTCTTAGCAACAGCTGGAGCGAATATTGATGTGCGCAGAGGAAAGATCAGGCTTGATCTAGGTGATTATCATGGATTTTGACATGGACAGTACTAGGAGAAAATCCACCATAGATGGTCAAGCTTTTTCTGTGGATACTTCAGAGGAAAAAGAGCTGATCAAGGAAGTTTCAGAAGGTATTCTTGATGAGATCATTGAGGAAGTAGTAACTACAGACCCATCTTCTGAAACACCCTCTAAAGAGCAAAGGACGCGCTTCCTGAACCTGAATCTCTTGATTTCATTAAAGAAGATTTAAATGTTCAAAAAGCTATTACGCGCTCATGCAAGCAACGAGTTTGTCGAAAGCTTGGTTTTTCTAATGATTGTGCAGGAACTCCTAAGGAGCGTACAAGGACCTCAAAGCCTTTCGCCAAAATGCGTATCATCGTTCCTCAAGAGCTGAAAGAGAAGGGAGACAGAGTTATCCAGGAGATGGTGCAGAAGACGCAGAAACTCTTTCCTGGAATCATTCCATGGAAGAGTGCATATCCTCCAGACGTCGAAGTTCCTCAAAACAGTCAAGCTAACAGACTAAAAACTAGCGCTTAATGGGAGGCAACCCATTTGTGAGTTTTATATTTATGTTTTCTTCTTAATTTCTTTTACAATTTTATGTTTGGTGTGTTTTTGGTTTTGATTTTTAGGAGATAAAAACGTAAGGATGAACTTCAAGAGCTTCTGTCGAGCGATGCCATGATCAAATCGCCCGACACTTGCAAATATTTCATGGTGTCGATCGACACTATTGACAGTGTCGATCGACACCTCCCTCCAGGTTACGTTTTTCTTTTCAAAATTTTGATTCCTTCTGTTTTCTACCTATTTTATTCACCGATCTTAGGCTTAATAATACTGGGTATAGTGTCGTTTAAGTCTGGGGAAGGTAGTTGCTAATTATTGTGTTTTCTTTTGAGTTGTTATGGTGTTTTTCAAATTTTTTTGAAAATTTTGGGTTGAAACTCTCCTTTTCAACTTGCTTTGAACAACACTCAAGGACCATTTCCGATGCAAGTTGGCTGGTTTTACTGAGGTGGGTAACTGGAGGTGGATCGGTTTAAAGGAGCGAGTTCAGATTTCTGGAGAACGCCAGAAAGATATTGCAGACCCCGACCTAATGAATCTCTAATCTCTTGTCAAGGGCGTTGGAAATCGCAAGACTTGATTCAGCTTCCAAACACTTGAAAGCGAGGACGGACCGCTCTTGAAACTTCTTCCCAAATGACGAATTCAACTGTCCTAAATCCAAACCAAAAAGCCTCATGACCCTGTCTCCACAAGAAAACTAGTAGTGAGCGCTGATCTAGTGAGTCATAAAGATGCCAAGGATCTAATAAAAAAATCTACAGAAAAGTGCAAGTCCGAAAAACAGAAAAATCCTAAAAAAAAAAGTTCAACAAAGGGCATTGCATCTCTATGAAATCCTTAATTGGATACAGTTTCAGAGGGAAGAGAGGGTGAAACGCAGGAAAGTGTTAAAGGAAGTGAAAGAGTCTAGAATATCCAGCTATCGATATTCCCTCGATGAGACCACACCTAATAAACTAAAGGGGTTTGCGACTGAAAGTCTGAGATTCTCTAAGGGGTTTGGATTCAATCTGAAAGACTGCTATACTTCTAGGGAAACATCAAAGTATCACCGGATTAGCTTTGCAGAGGTATGTGGTCTAAAGGAGTGATTACACTGTTTTGATTTGGGACAAGCAAAAAGCTAAGTCTGGGAGAGTTGATATATCATGGTTTTTACCCAGTTTAAGCCATGATATAAGTCCAATATCTAGAGTCTTTGTTGTGTTTTGTGTTGGTTTTAGAGTCTTTACAGGTACTAGGACGATTGGAGCTTAAAAGATATTTATTGGAAGTTTTGGAGCATTGCGGAACGAAATGGCGAAGATCGAAGTGAAGAGTCAAAATCTGAAGATGGTGTCGATCGACACCACCATGTGTGTCGATCGACACCCATGTCGACCAAGCCCAAAACTTAATCAAAAGAAGTCCGTTCGAAGCCCGAAAGTCCCAAATGTTTACTTTTAGGTTTCCAGTCGGGTTTGTACCTCTATATATACGTTTTTACAGCCATTGTTGAGGCTTATGCTTTATTCTATTGAATTCTTAGAGATATCTTTTAATGAAATCATGTTTTCTTCATTCGATATGTCTGAGTAATTCTCTTGTTAGGTTTATGGATTTTCAAAGGTGTTTGATAAGTTGCTAGATCTGATTTAATTATTAGGATAATATCTTTAAAATGTTCTTCATCTTGACTTGTGTTTATTGCTGATTTTAGCGTCATGAACTGAAATCTGATCTAGGGTTAATTAATAGAAACGACAGTTTAATTGATTACCTGATCTAGTCTTTGATGAGCAAAATTCATTTTCGCAAAAAAATTTGGTTTAGGGTTTTGTGAACAATTGAACCTGAAATTAATGCTTGTTTAGATTCATAGGATTCGCAAAGAAATTTAGTTTTCTAGGATTTATTCATAGATAACTTCTGCAACGAAAGTTGATTAGTTTTATATTCGTGTTCATGTTCAGGAACTGTGTTTTAATATTCCTATCAATTAATTTATCTGCAATTCTGATTCACTGGAGATTTCCCTGTGCCTAGCGTTTTTCCTTATTGAATTTACGACCATTTTAATTGCTTGCTTTGATTTACTTGCATTAATATCATCATGCCTAGCTTAGTCTGAATTTATTAATCTATTGTGTTTATCTGATTCCCTGAGGATGCGATCCCTAAATACTGCATTTGATCTCTTAATTTGAGAGAGTAGGTCTAGGGTAAATTTGACCATATCACAAAGCAGGTCACTTGCATTATAATAAGATATGCACACACATCCAAAATGAGATTTTCATGGTAAACATAGAAATCAATTCTAAAACAATCCAAGCTAATCACGTCCGTAAACACTTACGATGAGGATGACTAAAACTCTAACGGCTTCACTGAAATGTCCATCTCTATGATCATACATGCTCTGATGTAACCGCAATCATTCTCGAAAAAGCCCAACATGAACCTGGAAACAACCCAAAACACTAAAAAAAAATTATAGGTTCGGAAATAAACATTTTTGAAAAACTTCGAGATTGACTTCCGGATGGACCTTACCTCGGATTTCAGATCTGAACAGTGTTACGGAAACTAGAAAACAATATCTTTACAGTGATATACAGAACGTTGTGTAAAGATTCTTGAGATGACCAGAAAAGGCTCTGCAAAACACCATCTCAGGTCTGATTTTCCTTTTTCCTTCCACATCTCCTCTTTCTTCACCAATCGGTTTCTCCTCTCCTGCCTCCGAAATCATGCCACCACAGCACCACCACTTCCTCACCGTGATTTCAGGCCATTATCATCGCCGTCGGAGCTCATCTCCACCGCCACGGCTCCGTATCCATCTTACGATCTCTCTTTCTCCTTCTCTTCTTCTTCTCTCACGACAACTCTTTCCTTCTCTTACGATCTCTTCTTCTCCTTCTCTTAGTCTTGATTAGAGAATTAGGGTAATTAGAGAGTGGTCAAAAATTTGTTAAAAATCTATAACTAGCTTTCCACCTTTCTAAAATGGTTATATATGTGATCGATAAATGGTCATTACTTTTAGACCAATTTACGTCGGATATTTTTGGTCAGAAATTATCGACCAATTTTTGACTAAATGTTGAAGTGATGGATAATTTAGTTGGAAAATTTTGACCACTTATCAACTAACTTAATTGATCTAAGTTTTATAACCAGATTTTGATTATTCCAAATTTTTATCATTATTTGGTGGAAAACTTGTCAATAAAATTTTTGACCAATTTTTTGGTTAAACATTTGGTCAAAATTCATCTCGTTTTCTTGTAGTGAATAAAACAAGAAGACTTAAACATTTTGTATATACATAATGAGTAAACCGAGAAGACTTTGGTAAATTTCTATCCTCAGTATGTAATTTACAAAATACACTCGATTCACTTTTAAAAATGAAAATTTCTTTGTTTTCTGAATTTTTATCTTCTCTCTTACTCCCCTTTTTCCCCTCTTCATTTCTTTTGTTCTTCTGTTCTTGGTCATCTAAGACCATTTAACCAAATCTTCTCGACATAATAAAGGAACACGTACAAATACGAAAGAATAATGAAATACCCATATAGCTCTCTTTTTTTAGTATAGCATTTTAATGAAGCTTTTTCTTCATCTTTTCAGGACACATGCAGACCATCCTCGTAAGAGTCTCCTTCAAAATATTATTTCCATTTGCATATACTTCATCTTTAATTCAGGTGGGAATAACATTTGAGATTTCGAAATTAAAATCCAATTTTGCAAAGAAATAGCTTACTTGTTTCTCGAGAAGAGATGGGAAACATGCTCAATATCATTTGATTGTGCTACTGCGGGCTTTACGCAATCGATCGGATCATTACTATGGTTCGAGAGAAAGTCAAAGTATCTACTCGGACAACAGCCGACCGCTCTACCACTGAGCTACTGAGGAACATGTATGATGGAATGAGTATAAGGAACTCAAAAACGCTCTGGTTGTTCGCTTTTCAAGAATTCCAAGATATTATGAAAATAGGACTTACTTGATAGTTTATAGAAACAACTCTATTATATTTCAATGCTAAATCCCACTTCCAAATGTAGCTGTATATATCCTACTTTTCAACTCTGTTAATAAAGTACCACCTTTCAGAGAGGGGACATCCAGAATTTCTTGAAAACACAGAAGAAGATATTGAAAAGTTAGAATCATTAAAGGAAGATATAACATGGGAGCACATTTTTTTTTGAATGAGTAGGAACGTGTAAGCTATGAACTAACCAACAATTTGATAGTTATTAAGCTATACAATCAGAACATATATAGTTAACGTCAAGAGAATAACTGTGAGAGTCGATGACTGTGAGAGTTAACGTCAAGAGAATAACAAACAGAATATATATACCTTTAAGAAAGACTGAAATTATAGAAATCATCGAAGAGGCATGAGATACTAACCACAATATCAGTAATCAGTTGTAGAGAGACGAATTCAAAAATAGAAATGAAAAGCATCTAATCATGACGGGTAAAAAAACTGAAAACACAATGATGTAAATCAGAGTCATGATTACGGATCACGTATCCCATGAACGACTCTCGATGCAAAGCATACCTATCCTATTTTCCTCGTTTTTTATCAATCTTTGTCAGAAACCTAGAATAAGAGAAGGTTTGCTGTATTTCTTGTTATTCATCTCAATGCCTTTGGCACATATATATATACATTCATAGACTTAACCTAATTTGATAAAGTAAATAAATATCTTGCCTTTAAAGTAATAAGCAGATATATACAAAGGATATGACTTGACTTTGAAAGCATCAAATTCCTTCCGACCAAGCGCCTTAGTCATGATGTCAGCCAATTGGTTTTTAGTCGATACATGTTGAGTAGCAATCCTCCCTTTGACAATTTCGTCACGTATAAAATGACAATCGCGCTCAATATGTTTCGTTCTTTCGTGGAACACCGGGTTAGCGACTAGTTGAAGTGCAGTCATGCTATCCGTGTGAACAACAATTGGTTTCGTGTAGATGATGCCAAAAGATTCAAGAAGACCAGTCAACCAAATAACTTCACGAGCCGTTTCAGACAAAGCTCGATATTCCGCCTCCTCCGAAGAATGAGAGACCATGTCTTGCTTTTGTGTTTCCCAAGAAATGGGAGAGTTTCCATATTGAATGAACCAACGAGTGAATGACCGTCGAGTGAGTGGGCAACCTGCCCAATCGGCGTCGCACCAAACCGTAAGAATAAGAGGAGAGTCGGAGCGAAGAAGAATTCCCTGACCTGAATTATGTTTGAGATAATGAACCACACGAAGAACAGCATCATAATGAGCTTGTTGCGGCTCTTGCATAAACTAAGTTAATATATGGATGGAGTAAGCAAGATTAGGCCGTATGGTAGCTAGGTAGATTAAACGTCCAACCAAACATCGATATTTGGTCGGATCAGAGAACACTTCCCCTTTAGCCAATGCAAGTTTATGATTTTGATCAAGTGGAAAAACAACCGGTTTGACTCCAAGAATATCCGTTTCAGAGATAATATCAAGTGTGTATTTTCTCTGACACAAGTAGAATCCGGATGGACTACGAGCGACCTCAATGCCAAGAAATTACTTAAGAACACCAAGATCTTTCATGTGAAAACAAGTGCTTAAGTAGTCCTTGAATTCAGCTAGAAGAGAAAGCGAGTTAGCCGACAAAATCAAATCATCGACATACACTAACACATATATTTGTTTTGTGCCGTGATGATAGGTGAATAGAGAATAGTCTGAATAAGATTGAGTGAAGCCGTAATCGGTAAGAGCGGTGCTAAGTTTAGTAAACCAACATCGAGGAGCCTGACGTAAACTGTAAAGGGATTTATGCAACCGACATACCTTTGTCTTGTCATTTGTTCGAAATCCAGGTGGAAGTTGCATATAAACCTCTTCATCTAAGTCACCGTGAAGAAAGGCGTTGTGAATATCCATTTGATGGACGGGCCAATCTTTTGCTGCTGCGACCTCCAAGAGCGTACATACCGTGGTCATCTTTACTATGGGAGAAAAAGTATCGGTAAAATCAGTCCCTTCAACCTGATTATTACCAAGAATGACGAGCCTTGCTTTGTATCGTTCAAGCGTTTCGTCAGACTTGAATTTGAGTCGAAAAACCCATTTACACCCGATAGCTTTCTTACCCGGCGGTAGTGTCTCAATCGTCCATGTAGCATTCTCGTCTAAAGCTTCAATCTCTGCACGCATAGCATTATGCCAATTGTCATCGAGAACAACTTGAGAATAATGTTGGGGTTCATGTCTATTAGTGATAGTGAAGACATATTCTTGATGCTTTTCCGAGAAACGAGTGCAAGTCGTATAATCAAAAATTGGATACTTGTTATCACTTTGTTTCAAGCCAAGAGAAGTCTCAATTTGAAGAATATAGTCCGCAAGTTTTGTAGGTGGCTTTTTCACTCGTTGTCCTTTCTCTAGTTGAATTGATAGTGTAGACTCAATAATATCAGAAGAAGAAGGATCCGGAGAAGAGGAGTTAGAAGGGGGTGTCGGATCAGAGATGATGACATCAGCAGAAGGAACCAGTGGTGATGTTAAATTAGAGTCTGTGTTATCGATAATGGCAGCGAGAGGAGATTCTAGTATTGGAGCTGTCTCCAAAGTCGAAGATAGTGGTTCAAGATCAAACACATGTTGAGAAGGCTGAGGTAACACATGTTGAGTCTGAGGTAACTCAGGTTGAGTCTGAGGTAACTCAGATTAAGTAGATGGAGAAGACGGCAGAGATGTAGAGAGGTCAAGAGGAGAGCTTGAAGGTGAGACCATATCGTCTAAAGAGTCAAAAAACAGAGGAGAAAAAGGTGAAACATTCTCACTTGTAGGAAGCTCTGTTTTAGCAAAAGAAAAATTAGTCTCACAAAAAATCACATCTCGTGATATAGAGACGATACCGGTTTCGAGATCGTATACACGCCAACCTTTTTGACCCGGAGGATATCCAAGAAAGACTGACTTTTTGCTACGAGATGCGAACTTGTCACCTCCGTGTTTTTGAAAGAAGTACAAACCACCTTGCTCCTCACCCGCTCTAATCATCATCCTCGTGATGCGGTCCTGAATCACACATAGTTTATCAGTAATCTGAAATACACAAGCTCTGTCTCGGTTTAGCCGTGAGACCGAAATCAGATGAAACTTTAAACCATCAACAAAGTAGACATTTTGAAGACTTAGATGGGAACCCAAAGACATTGTTCCTTGTCGTGTAGACTGAGTGTAACGACCATCAGATAGTTTAATCAGAATTGGAGACATTGACTTAACCTCAGAAATATAGTCTAGAGACCCAGTCATGTGATTCGATACTCCCGTATCAATAATCCATGAATTTAGAAACAACATACCTGTGAGCTTGGAGACGTGAGTTTTTTCGCGTTCAGAGAGAATTGCAACCAGCGACTGCCACTGTGAGTCACTCAAGCCATTAATACCAACGCGATCTGCATTTGTAAGCATCGAATTGGCAGAAGCATGAGTTGTTCCGACTTGGTTTGCACGTGCACTAGGACGTGATGGTGTAGGAA
Organism: Draba incana; assembly: GCA_963576765.1. NCBI lineage: Eukaryota > Viridiplantae > Streptophyta > Magnoliopsida > Brassicales > Brassicaceae > Draba > Draba incana. Next base: position 3,089,659 of record OY755204.1, on the reverse strand, counting down.
GAAGTCATTGTTAATTTGAGCTTCCTGTTGTAGGACGAGGTGTTTCTCCCCACCATGGTGGATATCCAATGTTTCGAAAACATTGTTCACTTAGATGTCCGCTTCGACCACATAACGAACACACAGCCGATCTAATCCTATTATCTATAGGTGCTTTGTTTCGAGGTTGAGTTCGAACCGCAAAGCTAACACCTTCGGATCTTTCTTCAAGGAGACGACTAGTGGCTCTTGATTCTTCAACTTGCGCTACTGCGTTGTAGGCTTCATGAAGCGTAGGCAAAGGAACTTGCGAGAGAAGAGCAGATTTCACCGGTCCGTACAACGATTCATCAAGACCCATCAAAAACTGATGTAACTTGTCTTCCTCTCATTATTTCAACACTTCTTCCATCGTTTTAGCACTTTGATAATCATTCAAAGATGTCCACAATTTCATAAGCTTCCCATAGTAAGCCTCGATCGCCAAACCTTTTTGACGACAAGTTGCAAGCTCAGTTTTTATTCTTTGAACTCGCTGTCCATTTTTAACAGAGTAACAGACTTTTATGTGCTCCCATAAATCAGACGCAACCTCACCGTGAGTAAGATTCGAGCGTAGAGTTGGATCTATGGTTAGTTTAATCCAAGATATAACCAATGCGTTGTTTGCACACCATTCTTCATAATCATCGGATTCTACACCCGGATTGACGATGGATCCGTCTGCAAAACCGAACTTCTTTCTCGCTTTTAAAGCGAGGCGTATGCTTGCGGCGCATTCGTCGTAGTTTGGACCACACAAAGCTGGTTGTGAGATTATACAACCAGGGTTGTCACCGTGAGAGAGATCATAAGGAGAGATTGTTCTCCTTGTTGTTTCGATCTTCTCACGCGTTTTAGAATCAGAGACGACAAGTTTGGATTGGTCGCCGCTCATCTTGAGAGAGCTTTGAAAAGAAACGACTAGGCTTAGGTCAAAGAAGAAGAACAAAGAAAACAGAGTTTGCAAGAGAAAGTGTGGATTTATCGAACGAGCCGTTTGTGTAATCGGCTAGTGCTCTGATACCATGTCAGAAACCTAGAATAAGAGAAGGTTTGCTGTATTTCTTGTTATTCATCTCAATGCCTTTGGCACACATATATATATACATTCATAGACTTAACCTAATTTGATAAAGTAAATATATATCTTGCCTTTAAAATAATAAGCAGATATATACAAAGGATATGTATAATAAACATATATTTAGCATATCCTAATAATCTTATGTCCTCGAACTCTCTATGTTTTTTTTCTAGCAGTATCCATAAATACTCTTAAATTCCAACCTAAAACCAAGAAGATCATTGTTAGGTCCGTGCGATTCAAAGGACGTGTGTGTGGACAACATATTTAGACGAGAGATAATAGACTTAATAGTAGATACCTTGAGTATAACATTATTGACTTTAACTCCAAGGATAATAGATTTCATGATATCGTTTTATGCGCAGCTCCTATGCTGATACCACTGACATGTATGTTCACATCAACAGACTTCAAGAATTCAAGTAATGCTTCCAAGGACCCTAATGTAGACACTTGTATATAAACCCCTTAATAACTCGGTCCGTATCGTCCATTGCTATTTTATTGGCTTCTTCATCACCTTCATCAAATCCGATCATATGCAGAGCAGAAGCAGCAACGGCTTGTTCAAGTTGCTTTTCTAAACACCAAATTGGAAACATTTGTTCGAGATGTGTTCCAAATTTCAAAGCATTTGTTCAGTGCAGGCTAGTTAATAAGACTATGGTGCTATGTAAGAGATACATGTGTAGTAAACTTGATATATTGCAAAAAATCCAGTCAATTCTCTGCAACTAATTAACATGAATGCAGTAAAAGTGTCATATCTGACAACAGCTCATCAAATATGATTACTCCAAAAGCTGTCAGCTTTCTTATATAGAGAAACGAATGCTCGCTTACTGCTTTTGAGATCATGTATATATAGATGAAGACACAAATCTACGGGGAAAAGAATGACTAAACCAAAAAATTGAACAATAATCGGAGGAAGAAGGTCGATGGTCTTACCTTTTGATGAACAACAACAATTTTTGGGATCTCTTTTCCTCATTACTTGATAATTGAATTTTTTTGCTCACGTTTGTGGATTTGATGTCGTCTGTAAAAAAGTGTAAATAAACAAAAATAAGAACAAAAATAATGGTCAAAGAAAGAACGTTTGAAAATCTAAGCAAAACGAATGTGAACTTGGTCATTGTTAGGGTTGGAAAAAATGGGCTACCTTCAAAGCAGAGGGCATGCAGATCTCAAGCTTCTTAAAAGACTGAGGAAAGAGGAGAAAGTATGGTCTAATTTAACGCGATGTTTAAAGCAATAGAGGTAGAGGAAGCGACATCATAACGTAGAACGTGGATTAGGGATAGTTCTCGTAACTGAAAGATCATAAATTAAGGAAGGGAATTAGCATTAGTTTGTGCCACGTGGCACATGATAGATGCTCTGGAAAAGATGATGTGGATAGCCTAAAAGGTTTCAAATATTTCCTTTTAGTTAGTATAATATAGGGAAATTACAAAATGTGGAGTTAGGCATAGGCAAAAATAATCAATTAACAAAATAAAGAGACTCATAAGGGCATGTTCAATGGTAACCTCCTAGTGTCTTATGTGGTGTTCTTATAATATAAAATTATTAAAATGTTGTAAAAGGAAGAAAGAGAGTGTTTTTGTCGGATATATTGAAATATAAAATTAATAAAATTTGAGTAAAGAGAGTAGATAGTGAGTGTGTTTAAATATAAAATTAATAAAAATTGAGTAAAAGGAAGAGAAAGTGTCTAAAATTAGATATTTTGGAGAGTGTTCTTAAAAGGAAGAGAGAGTGTTTAAATATAAAATTAATAAAAGTTGAGTAAAAAGATGAAAGAGAATGTATAAAGTTGAGTAAACGGAAAAAAGAAATTGTGTGTTTTAATAATTTTATATTATAAGAACAACCCATAAGACACTATGGTGTTACCATTGAACATGGCCTAAGGCGTAAATAAAAAGCAACATACCCATATATATGCTTATGTGCTTTCCTTATATGCTTCATTACAGTTGACTTTCCTTATATGCTTCTGTAGAGCATATAATCTTTGTATATATATCTGGACTTTCCTTATAACAACTTCATTTTTTTTTCCTGCAGATTGTGCTTGACTACGATGATGCTGATGATGTACTCTATCCAGTTCAGGGTGATGTTGCTGATTCCCACGATGATGCGGTTGTGGTTACCAACACCTCTCCTCCCAACCTGAAAGCTCAACACCGGAAGAAGCTTGCCACTGACGCCAAGGCCAAGAAAGGCTCTAAATTTGGCAACCGTCAAGCTCTTCTTCTTAATGAGTTGATACACAAGCTACTATTGGAAGGTGAAGAAACGAGATGCTAAAACAATCTCAAAAATAGTACAAAATGTCCATGAGTGTTGGAGATGTTCTTGTTCATTCTTCTACTAAGACTTCCAACTCTTTTCTAGGAGGCACACTCATTCCCTCATAATCAATATCATATATCCAATTTAGCCAACCCGTCCAGTATTCATGAATTTTATGCCATTAAAAACCAGAAGGGCTTAATAAGAAAGGAACAAACATCCATGATCCCACCATGAACAATATCGAAAACGTTATCAAGAGATGTGTAGCTTCAAAAACGCGGTACACAAGCAGAAGGATCACCATCTCAAAAGCCTTCACGAAATGACTACAAGAGTAAAATCTGTAGTTTTCAGCAAACTTGGCATACTGCATAACAAAACCACGACCAATACCTTTGTACGTATCTTGCACCTCCATGCAACAATATCCTCCCGAAGTAATGGACTCTTGTCCCAAGTTGAAATGTGAAAACTTAGGAGCGAGGCGAAGTTGCATCAATACAAAATTGAACAATGCATTATGAAAACCATTATCAACTCCAACCACCATTATCATAGGTAAGACCGTCAACTTATTACAAGTTGGTTTTGATCAATTAGAACTTGGAAGCCCATTAAAAGCTCATATTAACATTTATTACTATTTTGAAATGAGTTAATTAATACTGATGTCTATTGAACAACATTCTACGGCATACTGGTATTTGTTTCCTTGACTTGAGTAGTTTTACCACTGAAAAAACTATCAATGACTTGTGTAGGTTTTTAAGCACTTAGAAAGGAAAAAATTAACATAAGATGATAAGGTTATCAAGCACCAATTTCGGAAAAGGTCAATTTGCTAAGTAGCAAAGAAAAAATTAATAATTGAAGAAGTAACAAAATGTGGCATATGTGGCAAATTATGAACCCTTAGATTTAGGTTAATTTGCTAATTTTTTAGTTATTTTTTTTCCATAGTTATTGCACACAATTTTCTTTTCGAAAAAACCTTTATTAATTTTATATTTAAACACTCTCTCTTCCTTTTAAGAACATTCTCCAAAATATCTAATTTTAGACACTCTCTCTTCTTTTTAGACACTTTCTACTCTCTTTACTCAAATTTTATATTTTAATATACCCCATAAAAACACTCTCTTTCTTCTTTTTACAACCATTTTAATAATTTTATATTATAAGAACATCACATTAGACCCCAAGGGGTGACCACTGAACATGCCTTTAGATAGGAAAAAACTAACATAAGATGATAAGGTCTTCAAGCACCAATTTCGGAAAAAAACCTATCACAATAAGTGGTTACGATAATAACACAATGGTTTATTGACCCATGACTTAAACAAGTCATTGCAAAGTGGATATACTGGAATTTTATGCTTTTTGTGATCTGTTTCGTTCAATACGGATCAACACATTTTTTATCCATGTATGTCTCAGCATGTGCATTGCACATCCTAAGGGCATCCTCATTGGAGACCCAAGATGGTCTAATGTGGTGTTTTTATAATATAAAATTATTAAAATGGTTGTAAAAGGAAGAAAATAGTGTTTTTGTTGGGTATATTGAAATATAAAATTTGAGTAAAAAGAGTAGATAGTGAGTGCGTTTAGGAAAAAGAAGAGAGAGAATGTCTAAAATTAGACATTTTTATAATGTTTTTAAAAGGAAGAGAGAGTATTTAAATATAAAATTAATAAAAATTGAGGAAAATGATGAAAAAGAAGGTATAAAGTTGAGTAAAAGGAAGAGAGAGTGTGTGTTTTAATAATTTTATATTATAAGACCACCACAATAGACCCAAAAGGGTCTGCAATGAGGATGACCTAAGAGGTTTTAATTATAGTGTCCAATAAATAAAATATATTTAAACAAAAAAGAAAAGGATTCAAGAGATTAGATTTGTGTCTTATTTAGGACACTTTTAAGGGGTGTCTTAATGTTTAAGTGTCTTAAAAAATCATAAGTAAATAAAATTTAATAAAAAATTGTTTAAGACACTTTGGTTGTGTGTTTCCAATACACATGGCCAAAATGGTATATTATTATAATAACGTGTGGATGAAGACAAAAATAATAACCTGGATAATTTACTTTCAGAACCATATCCCTTTGAGAGTATTGTTTTGTTATATAGCCTTAGAGCATCTTCATCCATGATACTTTGCGAGTATCATAAGATAAAAAAATAATAAATCTCCTCTTTTTACTCAATTTTATTCAAAAAAATACTCTCTTTTCATTTTACTCAACTTTTATTAATTTTATATTTAAAAACACTCACTTTCTCCTATTGATATCCACTTTTGAGTATCAAAAGTATCAACCCATTGATACCCTCTCTACAATAATAACAACAATCTTCTCTTTTTACTCAAATTTTATTAATTTTCTATTTAAAAATACCTCATCTTTTTACTAAAAAACACTCTATTTCCTCATATTCCTCAAATTTTAATAATTTTATATCATATGATACCCACAAAGTATCACCGATGAAGATGCTCTTACGGTCATAATGCACACGTAACTTTTTGTTTTTTCGAGTAATTCATTCCGTACAAGAAAGTATGATCATTTTCCGACGGAATGTAACACATGTCTTTTTTTTTCTTTTTCTTTTTCTTTATAGTCTAATAGTGGAGCACAAGGCCGGGAGAGAGAGATCGAACTCGCGACTTTTGGATGCCAAGAAGAGTGGTCAGACCACTGCACTAACGTGCTCTTGGCGAATGTAACACATGTCTAAATAAATATTTTACGACAATTTTCTGATAAATTTTCGTTGATTTTTGAATCTGTCGAACATTTTTGATTGATTGAATTTCTCAGAGACCCATTAGAAAATTTTGACGAATTTTCTGCAATTAAAAAAAAAAGATATATCTTAAAATTTGTGTCGAAAATCTTGTCTTTAAAATTTTCTAAACAGATATTTTTTTGTAATACTTTCTTATATTTATAATCAGACACTTGTCTTTGATTATAAATATCAAATTTGACTATTTATGTTGTTTAAGTTAGACAATCTTTTAGCTTAACTTTTACAATAATTGATCATTTTTAGTTAGAATAAAAACAAATTTGAAGATTTTTTTCGAAATATCATTTTCTTTGTGATGTTTTACAATCTGTTTTCACGTTAATTTCATGCAGATTTGTAGTATAGTTTTCTAGTATATATAGCATATATATTATTATTTTGCTAGTATGTATAGTACCTTAAAATAGTTCGATGACGACATAATAATTTCGTGTGTATGAAGACAAAAAAGTAACCTGGATAAGTTGATTCAGAACCATATCCCTTTGAGAGTATTATTTTGTTACATCTCTACTGTCACAATCCACACGTAATTTTTTAATTCTTTTATTTTAATTCATTCACTACAAGAAAACATGAAATTTTTGACGCACATGTCTAAATAAACATTTTATGACAATTTTATGATAAAGTCGGAAATCCTGTTATCAATTTAGTTTAAACTAGATGACTGGCCCGCACCGTGTGCGGGTATGAAATATTTTAGACGATTACATGTTCTTCTAATGTTTATCAATTTATTAAACATTAACTATGCATGATTGCTTGTTTTTAAACTTATATGTAAGTAGAAAAAAAATATTTCAATGTTCTTTTGAAAGTAGAAACTTTTAGATTTGTAACTTTTTTTGTATGTGTGTTGAAATAAAACACAAACGATGGATAATAATATGTAAATAAATAATTAGATATAGCAAGAAATTGAGGACATACATAAATACAAAACTTAAAGGAAAAAACACAAAACAAAACAAATAATTTTTATTTTTCTTCCTAGGTGATTCATCTACTCCTTGTACTTACATTAAAAATTTGTAAAATTCTATAATACATATTATCTACGCTTTGTTATCATTCATTCATATTATATTTTTGTTTTTTTTTCATTTATACAAACACTTTTAATAAATGTTATAATGATCTATGTATATGTTGCTTCTTTCGATCTTTGTTTATTTTTCTTCTTGATATTTTTTTAATATTTCTTTCGGTTTTTTTCTTCTTTTCTTTCATCATCTTTGTCTTGTTTGTTTTATCTTACTTTATCTTTATATTTTTCTTCTGATTTTCCTTAGTTTTTTTTCCTCATCTTCGTATTCTTCGTCAATTTATCATTATTTTTCATCATTCACCTTCCATTTTGTTCTTCTACTTACGTCGTAAATTACTAGATTTTTCTTCTTTGCAACCATATTTTATTGTTCGACCTCTTTTTTCATTTTTTCCCGATATTGTCTTCATCTTCTTTTCTTCGCTATTCTAATTTTTAGTCTTTTTCTTCTTTTATTTATCCATCTCGTCTTTACCTTCTCTTTGTCATTTTCAAAATCTATCAAAATCTTATTACGTAATCTTTAAGAAAACGTATTTATTTGATTAATAACACATTTATTGTGTTAAATTATTTGTATACATTAATTATTATTTTATTTAGCAATAATCGTTTTGTTCAATATCTATTCAAACCTTGCAATTTTTGATTTTGATTTTAATTTGATTTTTTAAGTTTAGAAATGTCAAATAAAAAAAATTAGACAAAATCACAACAATTAATTAATCGAGGCTTCACTACAACAATTAAAGAATTGAAGCTAAATACAAAATAAAAAATAATAAGATTTAAAAAAATTCTATTGGTTGTCACTTTTTCTTTAATCTGAAATTCATATGACAAAAAAAAATCTGAAATTAGTTGTTAATTTTATAAAATGGTTAGAGATTATTCATGATTTTATTTGTTTTTATCACTAGAGTTATAGTAATTTAAAATATGAATTAAAGATTTAAGCCATGTCATCATTTCTCCAAGGCATGTCATCATTCCATGTCATAGTTTTTTTTAGAGTTAGCCAATCAAATTAAAACACCTAAGCTTTTTCAATAAAACCACTTTGCTTTGAATAGTAAGGGAATAGAATGGTTTTTTAATATTGTATTTGTTTTTAATTTTATTTTGTGGATAAAAATGAGTAGAAAGGGAATTTTAATTTTTATTATAAAACACTTGTCTTTAATTATCAAAGTTGACTATTTATGTTCGTTAAGTTAGATAATTTTTAAGGTTAAACTTTACAACAGAATAATGATTGATAATATTTAGTTAGAACAAAAACATAAATAAAGAAAAAAGAATTCGAAGTTTTTTTTACGCCATACTGCCTAATACTATTTGTTTCTTAAGTTGTGGAGTTTTTTGTAGAAAATTAGAAAACGAAGATGTTTTTTTTTTTAATTTTATAGTTAGAAGAATTTTGGATCATTGAATTTTAATCTTTTTATGTAAGGAGACTTTTAGTATCATAAAATAAAATAAGGTTCTTCACTCTCAGCAGCCATGCATAATTGAATAGGTCAGACTCAAAATATATTTTCTTGCCCAAAACTACACTTTCTGTTTCATCACAATATCGCAGCTGAAGATATACACGCAAGAAGAATATAATAGAGATGTTCAAGTGTCAATTTTAATTTGGATTTTCCACCCATTCAACGGTCCAACTACAATATGATTGTAACCCAAGTGTATTTAATTTAAGTTCTGGCTTCTTAATTGGAATATATGAGCAATCTACTCCTATATATAATTCCTAAGTGTAGTTGATTAAGTATGTGACAACCAGGTTTCAGGACATATATTGTGTATGCGGAAAGACTTAAAAGAATTGATTTGGCTACCTATATCACCAAACTGCACTTATTTTTTTGGTCAGATGTCTTGAAAGAACTCCAGAGTTAAGCGTGCTTGAGCTGGAGTGGTTTCAGGATGGGTGACATACTGGAAAGTCATTTCCATTACCGTATGAGTGAGGTCAAAATACGGGAAAAGATCGCGTGGTGATTTCCGAGCCTCCCGGACTAACGCACCGACCGTCGGATATGGTGGGCCCACGGGTCTGAGAATGGACGGATGGGCGTTACAAATGACAAGTTGGACAACACAAAGTTCCAAAGAGTACTATATATACTATCTAAATGTTTTGCTAAGGATTATAATCAGCCATAATGGGAATAACCAGTTTCGCGGTAGCTCTGATGATGACAATGGTGATAATGTCTCACTCCATCTATGGAAGAGAGTTCTATGATGACCAGGAAATCAAAGTACAAAAACTTTTGAAGCAACTCAACAAACCTGCTCTTAAATCCATTAAGGTATATTATACGAAATCCATATGCATAAACTCCATGCTTTGAATATTCGCGGACAAAACATTTTAAGACTAATTTTGTTTGGTTTAATTTTTCTTTTTTGACAGAGTGAAGATGGAGATATAATAGAATGTGTTCCATTAACTAGCCAACCAGCTTTTGACCATCCTCTGCTTAAAAACCATACCATCCAGGTTAGCTTTCATTTTCAATCCCTCGTTTGTTTAGTTATGGTCGTTTTGAATCACTACAACATATATTTTTGTTTGCGATAGATGAGACCAAGCTTTATACCAAAAAGTGATTCTACGTACACCAAGGAAATGGCAAAGGCTATAACTCAGGTGTGGCACAAGAATGGAGAGTACTGCCCGGACAACACTATTCCGATAAGAAGAGTAAAGAAAGAAGACATCTTACGAGCAAAATCCATTGAAAGTTTTGGTAAAAAGACTCCCCCAGGCATCGCTGAAGTAGTTACAGCCTCAGGTCACCATGAGGTGCACCTTTTATGCATTGACCTTTGTTTAATTACTCTATTGTGGTTTAGTTACACTTCAAAGTAGGCGCCTTTTATAAAATCCGTAAAAGTTTGGATATTCGCCAAGATATAATTCTAATTTGGGTATTTTTTGGAGCCGGTTTAGTACGCGGTAGCGGGTGGGACTTTGACAGGTGGAAAGTGTTTTGGAACAAAAGCCTCGATAAATTTATGGAAACCAAATGTAGCTAGCAATGACGAGTTTAGCTTGTCTCAGACTTGGCTCGTATCAGGAAGTGGAGGCAGTCTTAACACTATTGAAGCTGGTTGGCAGGTCTTGTACTTCTTTGGTTGTTCATTCTTGACTACACTTTCCTATAATCATACGCAAAAATTCTTAATTGACATTAATTTTGTTTGCCTTAATTTATAGGTTTATCAACAACTCTATGGTGATTACAATACAAGATTATTTGTTTACTGGACAGTAAGTTCCCATTTTCCATCCCAAACATACTCTAAAATAAAATAAAAAATCATTTATTGAAACATTTTTGAGGATTTACAATCCGGCCTCACAAGTCTAGGACCACTCTAAATAAACATTTAAATTATGTTTTGTTTTTCAAACTAATATTTAATTTATTTCTTTATTTATTGAAATATATTAGAGCGATGGATACCAAACGACAGGATGCTACAATCTCCTCTGCAAAGGTTTTGTTCAAACGAACAAACAATACAGCGTAGGTGGAGCCTTCACTACCGTCTCGCAATACAACGGAATTCAGTACGATCTCAACTTACTTATATTGAAGGTAATAATATTAGGCAGATCCAAAAACTAAAATTTTATGAAAATATAATATAAAGCCACAAAAATTGTAAAAATGTTCTGATCGTATAGTAAATTAGTGACAACTATACTTAATGAATCTATTATATCTTAAAATGTTGCATCTCTATATTTTATATCATGAGCCCCAATATGTTGCAAAATATTTATGAATCCAGTTATATCTTGAACGCAATATGCATATTTGTTTCCTAAGTTATATGAAATGAATATTTTGGAATTACTAGGACAAGGCAACAGGAAACTGGTGGCTAGTGATCAATGACGATGTCTATATTGGGTACTGGCCTGGCTCATTGTTCAGTTCTCTAGGAAATGGAGCAACAAGAGTTGAATGGGGAGGTGAAGTCTATGTGCGTGACGGTGCTCACTCAACCACAGATATGGGAAGCGGGCATTTCGCAGATGAAGGATATAGGAAAGCGAGCTATATCAGGAATCTTATGACGGTTGATGCAGCCAATACTCTGCAACAAGCAGTGGGACTTTATTCCCATGAGACTAATAAGAACTGTTACAGTTATAAGAAAGGAAGTGATGGAACAAGTTTTGGGACTCATTTCTATTATGGTGGTCCTGGTCAAAACGGTAATTGCCCTTGATCTGATCTGTGTTCAAAGCTTTTGAAGATTTCACATGTATGTAATATGAAATAAGAACATGTGATAGTCGTGATTTTAGAAAAAAATCCACGAGTTAGTTGTCTTTGATTATTATGTGTGTGGAAAAGGTTTCAGATTTCACATGTGTGTAATTTAAATAAGAATGTGTATGTTTGATCCAATCCTCAGTTTGTAGTTACTAGCTCTGGATCACTTTTTTTTTTCTCCGGCCTAGCTCTGGATCACTTTTTTTTTTCTCCGGCCTAGCTCTGGATCACTTAAAATAAAATAAGAGCCATATAATAAAATATTCCATGTCATGAGAGATGGGATGTTCCTATCTAGCAGTTGATACTAATCTGTTTACAGCTTCCGAAGAATCGAAATAATTGGAATATAATAAAGACATATTTATTGAAAGTTAGCTAGAAAACAGCTGTTTTAGATAAAATTCTTAAAAGATAAAATGTAAACATGCACAATTGTAAAATAAACCATGTACGTTATTTCTTTGGCAGTTGAAGAATCGTATTCGTTGGACGGTAGAGAATTATATATATTCATAACAAATTATTCCAAGAGATCTTTGAAAGAAAATAACAAATAGTCTCAAGAATCTTAAGACAAGAAGTAACACACGGATAACTACACAACCTAACAATGATTGCGAAGACTTTTCGTTCACAATAAATAATTAACATGTGCTGAGTAAAAGCATGTGCAATGGTGGTATGTAGAAGGGTCTCTTAGCAAATTTTTTATTATATATATTGCATCATAAAAATTTGAGAACTTTTTGAAGAAATTGAAAATTTTCTCCTCCAATGATAGAGACCCACGAGGGTCTCTTAATAAAAAAAAAAAAGTTATGAACAAAGGCTTTTTATGCAGCACATCCAATCTTCATAGAACATGAAGAATCTTAACATTTTGAGTAGTTCAATGCATTTTGTGACTGGCAATTTGAACGAAACAAAAAAAACCACCCAATAGATTTAATCAAGCTATATGCTCCTCGAGACAGTTCAATTTCTATCAGCCCTGTCCAACAAGCCTAGGGACAGTTCCACTACGGTATGCTAACCACAACTAAGACTATACCATGATTCCAAACTCCTAATCCCATCTAACTCACAAGAACAAGAAGATTCCACATTTGGAAACCACATCCATATCCAGGTGATTTTGAAAAGAAACATACTACAGAAACCTTAATCTATCCAAGTATCCAACTTGACTGTACATGTAAACATGAACATAAACAAACCTGGCCCTAGTAGGGAATTAAGAGCAAGATTTAACAATACTTTCTAAGCAAAAAACAGAGACAAACATATTCACAAACATCTGGTGAACATAAACCGCTAGAACTCAAATAACAGAGCATAATTGCTGTAGTAACTTCAAAGTTACTTAATCGATGAGAGTAGGTCATCAAAGAAAGATTACTAATATCACACACGTTCATAACTTGCAAGACAATCACACTAATCTCTCACCTGCCACGGAACTAGAAAGTGCCCTCTTTCCAACCAAAGAAGGATCCCTGCAAGATTGAAATGTATATGTTATGTTACTGCTTCAACAATTGGTATAATGGAACAACAACAAAAAGCACAGGAGCACCAGTGATATTTGGTCTCTTGTACAGGTTAAGTGTCCACATTAAGGTAATTAGCACACTACCAACCGCAAACTAAACCAAAGTAACAGTCATTGGTGCGTGTAGAGCTATCAAAACCTGCACGAACAAGAAACAAGAAACTACCATTCAAACTCTCGGAACCAAACAGTTCAACATATAAACAATCAAATTCAATCACTCCATTTTCGTATGATTGTGTAATCAAATTTCCAAATTCTTCTTCATAAACTAACCCGAATTTTTGGTCTTCAACAATCTTTGAAGTTTTTTTGTGTGTATGTGGTTGATCCAAATAGACCAACCCTATTAATTGTTACAACAAAAATTCCTCCTTCTGTCCCCACTTCCCTTGAAGTTTGTCTTTAACCACTACACAAATCACGAAGTCATTATTTGTCTTTGATTTTGGTTTCTTGATATATCAAAATGGGTAACAATGCCTCTGCTCAAAGTTCATCACCATCTTTACCGATCGTTTCCACCTTCGAACTTCCTTCACCAATACCATCTTGGCTTTCAGGTTCATTCATGTTTTGGTCTTACTTGTTGTGTGTTCTCTGTTTTAACTCTGTTTTTACCTTTCAAATGTTTAAATATGTTTCTTGTGATTTATAGGACAAGGATTTGCGAAAGGAACGATAGATTTGGGAGGGCTTGAAGTTTCTCAAGTAACAACATTTAACAAAGTATGGACTGTATACGAAGGAGGACAAGATAATCTTGGAGCTACTTTCTTTGAACCGTCTTTAGTAGCCGAAGACTTCTCGATTCCCAGTTTCTACGCTCAACCAAATAACCGCAAGCTTTTCGGATGGTCACTTGTTGGGAAAGACCTCTCTGGCGACTCTTTAAAACCGCCGGTTGATTATCTTCTTCTTTGGAGCGGAAAATCTACCAAGGTAAAGAACAATGGAGTCGGAATCGGATACTTTTGGCAACCTGTAGCTCCTGATGGTTACAATGCAGTTGGTCTAATTGTAACCACATCAAGCGAGAAGCCTCCTCTAGACAAGATCCGTCGTGTAAGATCTCATCTAACAGAGCAATCCGAGTCAGACGCTCTGATATGGGAAACTAATGGGTTTAGCGTTACAAGTTCTAGGCCTATTAACCGAGGAACACAAGGTTTTGGAGTTTGCGTTGGAACGTTTCTCGCAAACTCCTCGAATCCGGCCTTAGCTTGTCTGAAAAACAACAAATTCGACTTTTCTTGCATGCCAAGTAAGTCCCAGATTGATACTCTGTTTCAAGCTTACTCTCCTTGGATCTATTTCCATAAAGATGAGAAGTATCTCCCTTCTTCTATCAATTGGTTCTTTGCCAATGGTGCCTTGCTTTACAAGAAAGGAGAGGAATCAAACCCGGTTCCAGTCGAACCAAACGGTTCAAACCTTCCTCAAGGTGAATCAAACGACGGTCTCTACTGGTTAGACCTACCTGTTGCTTCTGACGCAAGAAAACGAGTACAAGCCGGAGATTTACTGAGTATGGAAGTGTATTTGCACATAAAACCCGTATACGGCGGAACTTTCACGGACATAGCCGTGTGGATGTTTTATAACATTCATTGAATTTTAATCTCTTTATGCAAGAAGACTTTTAGTATTCAAAAAAAAAAAAAAACTTTTTCACTAACCTCTCAGTAGCCAAAATTGAATAGGCCGGACTCAGAATGTATTTTCTTGCCCAAACTACACGTTCAATATGGGTAATAATAACGCGTTTTGTTAGAATATGGACTTCCACCTCAAAATCAATTGGCAATCAGTGGAGAGGCCCAATCTCTTTATATATTTCTACATATCCCATCATATAACCGATGTGGGATACCTTAACACGCCTCCTCGAGATGATGGTTCTTCCAATCATCTCAAACCGAATCCCACTTAGGACCGGTAATAAACCCTATTTGGGCCACCCTACTTGGGTTAACAATTTGGACTAATAATCTGGCTCTGATACCATGTTAGAATATGGACTTCCACCTCAAAACTAATTGGTTTTTTGTTGGATGCCTAGGAAACTTGACATGGTATCAGAACAGTCGATTCTTGTGGATCAAAATTAAAGCTTCCGCATTATAAGTCTTGTGTCGTGGAGATGATGGCCAGCGTTGAAGAAGACGCGGACGTTGCCGACGATGAAGATGACGTGATCGTTGAGTTACGAATTCTTTATTAGTTTTTTTTTTTTCTCAAAAGTTGGCTTTTGGGTATTCTATTCATACTTTATAAGTAATACTTAGACTTTGATTAAGGTATTTTATATTTGGTTTTGGTTTTGGGTTTGATACAAGAGTTGCCGAGTGATGTCTAAGAGTTTGTGAGTTTGTGGCTTTCACGGGTATATTAGTTTTATTGTTTTGAGATTTATTCTTAAGTTTAGAATTTCTCCAAGTTTGTGTTTGGTTTCTCCTATTACGGGGGAGTTTGGTTATGGGCTTAGGGAGTTCCTAGTTGAACGCTCATGTTCTTTAGGTCAATTTTTTTTTTTTTTAGTCCGGTGTACGGACTGTCCAAGTCAAGGACAATTATTTGTGGAGTTGCAAGTTGCACCCAAGGGATGTATTCCCTTTTATCAAGACCAAAGACGAGCTGAAGTTTCATCCCTATTTTGAAGATGGAAGTTTATACCCGAAGGAGTTTGTTGACGTGTTTTGTCCGTCCTCGACAAGTTGTCCACGACATACATGTTTTGCTTGATGATTTCGCATACCACGTTTGTTGTGCGGGGGAGTATTGGAGATATCTTGGGAGCAAGACGTGTAGCTTGTGGACCAAGTATTGTGGGCATCAAAGCCCGTCTATGAAGTGAAGCCCGTGAAGCCTAAATGGAAGAAGTCTAGATCTTTATATTATTAACATATTTTCTATATGTGTTTAGGAAAATTTCCATTATGTAGTGTTAACAATATGTTAATGTTAATCACTATATATATGTGTCCTATGATCTTGTATGAAACAACCCAAGACAATATATTATATTCTATAATATTTGACACGTTTCATCACAAGATGGGGTGATGTTTTAGTCATGAGTCAATTTCAATTGATTGTCATTGTAACCACTGAAAAAATTATCACAAAATGATAAGGTCTTTGAGCTCTGGTCTCTAAATTTTTGGATTATATGAGTAGTCTCAAATATAAATTCCAAAGTGTAGTTGAATTAAAAAAATAAAACGTTCCAAAGAGTATACTATCCATAGTTGATTATAATAAACCATAATGGAAATGGCCAGTTTCGCTGTAGCTCTGATGGTGAAAATGGTGATAATCTCTCATTGCGTCTATGGAAAAGAGTTCTATGATCACCCGGAATTTGAAGTACAAAAACTTTTAACGAACCTCAACAAGCCTGCTCTTAAATCTATTAAGGTACGTTATACAAATTTCATATGCATAAAGTCCTTGCAGCCATGCTTTGAATAGTCACATGCAAAACTTCTAATTCGAGATTAAAATCTTCGCTTTAATCTTTCTTACAGAGTGAAGATGGAGATATAATAGATTGTGTTCCATTAAATAGCCAACCAGCTTTTGACCTATTGTGATATGGGCTATGTTTATATCTTGTAAAGCTCAACACTAGTGCTATATATATGTACTCTTTCATGTTAATAAGACAGACAGATTAATCCGCTCGTACTTTGACATGGTATCAGAGCCAAAACCCTAATTTTCTCAGCAAGTTCGATTTCGCCTTCTTCTTTGTTTCGATTGATCACGAGCCGATTGCTCCTTATTTTGATCGTTGCTTTCTTACAAGAGCCAATTTCTCTTTGTTTTCTTCTTTTTATTTCGATTCAAGCCAATTGCTTGTTCTCTTCTCGTCGCGATATCTGATGATCAAGCTATTACGGTTTCTACCATCAAGGATGCAGGGATCTTGTCTGATTATTACCTTCCTCCTGGTGCTGATCCCGGTAACATAATCTCCACCGTGATGCTTACTGGAACCAATTACGAACGATGGGCTAAGGTGATGAGAAACGCCTTTCATGCTAAAAACAAGCTCAATTTCATTGATGGTCTACTCCAGCGTCCTTCTCCAGGGACTGATCAGTACAAGCTTTGGGGAATTATCAATTCGATAATGGTCGCCTGGATACTTAACACCATCGATCCAGAGCTTCGTTCGTCTGTTTCTTTCTCCGACACTGCCTACGATTTATGGTAGAGTTTAAATGAGTGGTTTTCGGTTGGGAATGATCCTCTCATCTTTGAACTGCAACCTTCTATTGGTAGTTGCAAACAGGAAGGCTTGTCGATTCAAGCTTATTATGGGAAACTCAAGCGTATGTGGGATGATTTGGAGGATATTGATCCCATACCGCCTTGTTGTTGTGGAAATACTCGATGTGTTCAGCAAAAAACACACATTGCTCGTCGTGACAAGGAAAGGAAGTCACAGTTTTTGATGGGTCTTGATAGTGCTCGATTTAGTGCTACGAGGTCGAATATTCTGGCTATGTCACTGTCTCCTTCACTCTCTGCGGTTTACTCTTTGATTCAGCAAGAAGAGAAACATCAGAGTATCTCTCGTGCCGGTGAAGCTCGTCCTGATGCAGTCGGTTTTGCAGCACAAGTTCCTCTCGGTTCAGTTCCTCTAGCCACGGGATCAGTCACATCGTCCTCTTCTTCGTTTCGTGGTCGGCCTTCATTCACTTGCACTCACTATGGGAAGAGTGGGCATGAGATTAGCCGATGTTATCAGATCATCGGCTATCCTGATTCTAGTTCTGGACGTGGTCGTGGCAAGCCAAAGGGACGTGATACACCTTTAATTGCTGGGCGTGTGAACAATGCTCAGATTTCGGATGCTACTTCTCCTCACACTATTACGTCTCTTGATCGTGATGGTTTGCCTATTTCCGACTCTCAATGGAATCAGCTTCTTACCATTCTTCAACAACCTCGTTCCGCCTCTTTGTCGCGTCTATCGGGTATTGTGATTGATACCGGTGCATCTCATCATCTCACGGGTTCTCTTGACTCTTTAATTGATGTTGTTGATATTCCCTCATGTCCGATTGGCTTACCAAACGGAACGCTTACTTTGGCAACTAAGCGTGGAAAATTGTTTCTTGGTGGTTTTGTTACTTTATCCGTGGTTCTTTATGTCCCGCAGTTGACAAATACTTTGCTTTCTGTTGCTCGTCTACTTAAAGACAAATCTTGTTTTGCGGTTTTTACGGATAAGTTTTGTTATGTGCAGGACCGGTCTACGAGGATGTTGATTGGAGCAGGGGATGAGTGTGATGGGGTGTATCTTTTTCGTGGAACTTCTCTCGGCCAGGCTAATTCAGTGAGCAATTGGGAAGTGTGAATTGTGGCATCGTCGTTTGGGGCATCCTTTGTTATCTACTTTTTCTCATTTGTCTCGTTTTATTGATGTTGAATCTAAGGATCAATTCTCTTTGCCATGTGACATTTGTGTTGTGGCCAAACAACCTCATTTAATTTTTTCGGATAGCAATAATAAAGCTAAAGCTATTTTTCATCTAATTCACTGTGATGTTTGGGGTCCTTATAGCACTCCTTCTACTTGTGGTTCTTCTTATTTCTTGACGATCGTTGATGATTATTCACGCTCCGTTTGGGTGTGTTTGATACGTGCTAAGAGTGAGGTTAACACTCTTTTACGTAATTTTTGTGCTATGGTTACTCGACAATTTTACACAAATATTCGTGTACTTCGGAGTGACAATGGGTCAAAGTTTATGGGTTTGAAGTCATGGTTTGCTTCACAAGGTATTATTCATCAAACGTCTTGTGTTGGCACACCGCAACAGAATGGACGAGTGGAGCGTAAGCATCGCCACATTCTGGATGTTGCACGTTCGTTGCGGTTTCAAGCAAACTTACCTTTGGAATTTTGGGGAGATTGTGTACTCACAGCTTGCTATCTCATCAATCGCACACCTTCGTCGGTGTTATCTGGTAAAACACCACATGAGCTCTTATTTGACCAACCTCCTTCTCTTGATCATCTTCGAGTTTTCGGCTGTTTGTGTTATGCGCATAAAGGGATGATCATTCGAAAGAAGTTTGATGAGCGTGCTTCTCAGTATGTATTTCTTGGGTATCCGTGTAACCAAAAGGGTTGGAGAGTGTTTGATCTTGACAAGAAGGAATCGTTTATTTCTCGCAATGTTGTGTTCAATGAGAACATTTTCCCCTTTGCCGAGTCTCCTGCCAAATCAATGGAGCCTTCTTGTGCTACTCCACCTATACTTTCGGATCCTTGTATTATTGAGGAAGATGATAGTCATGCTTCTCCTTTGGGTACGAATATGGACGACAGGGGGAGTTCTTCGACTATCCCACCGGTGGTTTTGGCTCATGTGGAGAGCGTGGTTGCTCCTGTAGAGAGCGTAGTTGCTTCTGAGAAAGTTGTTGTTGCTTCGGATTTATCTAGCTCTCCCATTCTTGCTTCTCCCGATGCGTCTGCATCTGCTAGTACTCTTCCTCTCGCTCCGGTTGAGCAATTAGGCAAAGGTCTTTGTACTAAGCAGAGGTTTGTTCGTCTGGAACCATATGTTACTTATTCAGCTCAGATTCCTCAAGACCTCACACACTCATCGCTCCAATCTCCTCCCGGTCTGTCAGGTACACCCTATCCAATTGCTAACTATGTTTGCTATGCTAATTTCTCAGACTCCTTTAAAGTGTTTATAGCAAATGTTACTGCCTACACGGAACCACGCACTTTCAAAGATGCAATGGAGTTTGACGTATGGCGTAAGGTCATTTTGAGATCACGGCTTTGGAGGATAATGATACTTGGGAACTTGTTGGTCTTCCACCGAATAAGCGAGCTATTGGGTGTCAATGCGTATTCAAGATCAAATTTAATTCAGATGGTACTATCGAGTGTCATAAGGCGCGTTTGGTTGCTCTTGGAAATCGTCAAGAAGCGGGTATCGATTATAATGAGACTTTTGCTCCTGTGATAAAGATGACTACGGTTCAGACTTTTCTCAATGTTGTAGCTTCTCGCAATTGGGAGCTCCATCAGATGGATGTTCATAATGCACTTTTCCATGGTACTTTGGATGAAGAGGTTTACATGCGTCCTCCTCCGGGTTTTCTTTTGGCTGCCCCAGGCAAGGTTTGTCGCCTGAAAAAGTCTCTCTATGGGTTGAAACAGGCTCCCCGGTGTTGGTTTGGTACCTTACAAACCGCTCTTTTGCACTACGGGTTTCGTCAATCGGTTTCTGACTACTCGCTCTTCTCGCTTGTCCGTGGATCAACGGAGATTTATATCCTTGTGTATGTGGATGATCTTCTTATTGGTGGCAATAAGGCGACCTCTATTGCTGATTTTAGGTCTTATCTTTCTGGCCAATTTCATATGAAAGATTTGGGATCTCCTCGCTACTTTCTTGGTATTGAGATTACTCGGAATGTTGAAGGTATATTTCTGTGTCAACGAAAATATTGTGTAGATATTCGGCTCTCGTCCTACGAATATTCCCATGGCTCAGAATCATCAGCTTGCTCGTTCTGTTGCTGACGCCTATTCCGATCCCTCTCAATATCGTCGCCTTGTTGGTAAATTGATTTACTTGACACTTACTCATCCCGAGATATGTTACTCTGTTCACATACTCTCACAGTTTATGCAAGAGCCAACGACTGAGCATTGGGATGCTGCTCTCAAAGTTCTTCATTATCTGAAGGGAGCGCCGGGTCAGGGTCTTCTCTACCAAGCTGGCATAGATTTAGTCCTCACTGCATTTTGTGATGCTGATCATGGAGCGTGCCCTCTTACTCGACGTTCTTTGACAGGGTATATTTTCTTTCTCGGTGGCTCTCCTATTTCATGGAAGACGACGAAGCAGGATACAGTTTCTCTTTCTTCTGCTGAGGCCGAATATCGTTCCATGTCTTGGACAACAAAGGAAGTTAAGTGGCTTATTGGACTTCTTGACTTCTTTGGGATTACGCAACCTGGACCTATTCCATTTCATTGTGATAGCAAGTCGGCTATTCATATTGCTAACAATCATGTCTTTCATGAGCGTACCAAGCACATCGAAAGAGATTGTCATCATATTCGTGACTCCATCAAAGCTGGTCTTATTAAACCAATGTTTGTTTCATCAACGGATCAGATTGCGGACATTTTTACGAAGGCTTTAGGTGGTCCTCAATTTCTTTATTTGCTGTCCAAGTTGGGCATTTGTAATCTGCATGCTCCAACTTGAGGGGGAGTATTGTGATATGGGCTATGTTTATATCTTGTAAAGCTCAACACTAGTGTTATATATATGTACTATTTCATGTTAATAAGATAGACAGATTAATCCGCTCGTATTTTGACATGACCATCCTCTGCTTAGAAACCATACCATCCAGGTTAGCTTTCATTTTCAGTCTCTCATATGTTTATTTATGTTCGTGTTGTCACGCTACAACGGGAATTTTTTGCGCTAGATGAGACCAAGTTTTATACCGGAAAGTGATTCTATGTACACCAAGAAAAAGGCAAAGGCTGTAACTCAGGTGTGGCACAAGAATGGAGAGTACTGCCCGGAAAACACTATTCCGATAAGAAGAACAAAGAAAGAAGATATCTTACGAGCAAAATCCATTAAGAGTTTTGGTAAAAAGACTCCCCCAAGCAACCCTGAAGTTCCAGCCTCAGATCCATTATTTCACCATGAGGTGCACCTTTTATGCATTGTTTAATTTTCTAACGGATCGAAGCAATTTTCTTTTATATATCTTGCACAGTATTAATTATACTTTTTCTTTTTTTTTTGAGTTGGTTCAGTACGCGTACATGGGTGTGAAGGGTGGGAAGTTTTTTGGGACAAAAGCCTCGCTAAATATCTGGAAACCAGAAGTAGCTCCCGACGAGTTTAGCTTGGCTCAAACTTGGCTTGTATCTGGAGTTGACCTTAGTCTTAACACCATTGAAGCTGGTTGGCAGGTCTTGTACTTCTTTGATCGTTCATTCTTGACTACACTTTCTTCATATGCAAATAAACTTATTTAACACTACTTTTGTTTGCCTTAATTTATAGGTTTATCCAAATATTTATGGTGATAATAATCCGAGATTATTTGTTTACTGGACGGTAAGTTCCATTTTTCCTCTCTAAACATACTAAAAATATTGTAATCATGTATGTATACTTTCACCCTAAACATTTAAATTCTGTTTTATTTTTCAAACTAAGATCTAATTTTCATCTTTATTTATGGAAATATATTAGAGCAATGGATACCAAACGACAGGATGCTACAATCTCCTCTGCCAAGGTTTTGTTCAAACGAACACACAATACAGCGTAGGTGGATCCTACAGTACCGTCTCGCAATACGATGGAGCTCAGTTAGATTTCAACTTACTTATATGGAAGGTAATGGGCAGATCCAAAAACTAATTTAAATTTTATAAAAGTAGAGTAATTGTTTCGTAAAAGTGATCTTATCGTATTATATACTTAATGAATCTATAATATCTTAAAACACTCGAACTGTTTTACATTAAAAAAAAAAAAAAAAAAGACACTCGATCGAACTGTATGTTTCTTAATTTAATTACTCAAAGTTTGGTTAATAAAAACAATCTATTAAGACAATTTTAAACTGGCAAAATTGCTTAACTATATGTGATTTATTTGAGGCAATTGAAAATGCAATATACATTTATGTTTCCTAGGTTATCTCTTAATTTTACTTGAAATGTATATTTTGCAATCATATCAGGACCAAAAAACAGGAAACTGGTGGCTAAAACTCAATGAAGACGACATAATTGGGTACTGGCCTGGCTCATTGTTCGATTCTCTAGGAGATGGAGCAACGGATCTTCAATGGGGAGGCGAAGTCTTTGTGCATGAGGTGTGCACTCAACCACGGATATGGGAAGCGGGCGTTTCGCAGACGAGTGGTATAAGAAAGCGAGCTATTTCAAGAAACTTAAATTCGTTGACGGAGCCAATAATCTAAGAGAGCCAGAGGGAATTTACTCCTACACTAGTAATGTTAACTGTTACAATATTAAGGCAGGAAATGGTGGAAGTTCAGATTGGGGGAGTCATTTCTTCTATGGTGGTCCTGGTCAGAACGTTAACTGCCCTTGATCTGATGATCTGTGTGTCCAAAGCTTTTGGATTTCGCATGTATTTTTGATCAAATCTTCAGTTTATAGTTAAGTGTGATATTAATCTCTGTGTAAGGCTTCAGTTTATAGTTAATTACATATATCTATGTTTGTTTGAATCCTCTGTTTATAGTTTTAAAAAAATAATCATTGGCACTTAGGGCATGTTCAATGGTGACATTTTGGGATCTTATGGGGTGTTCTTATAATATAAAATTATTAAAATAATTGTAAAAGGTAGAAAGAGAGTGTTTTTGTGGGGTATATTGAGTGTGTGTTTAAATATAAAATTAATAAAAATTGAGTAAAATGAAGAGAGAGTGTTTAAAAGGGAGAGAGAGGGATCTAATATTGGATCTTTTGGAGAGTGTGTTTAAAAGGAAAAGGAAGAGAGAGTGTTTAAAAGTTGAGTAAAATGATGAAAGAGAAGGTATAAAGTTGATTAAAAGGAAGAGAGAGTGTGTGTTTTAATAATTTTATATTATAAGAACACCACATAAGATCCCGTGAAATCTGCATTGAACATGGACTAATGTCAAATGTCACAAGAAATAAGGAACTTTCTAAGTGACCATGATTTCTTTTTAAAAAATATACACACTGTTTTCAGATCTTCAAGCACCAATTTCGGAAATATCTATTTTCAGATCTGTGTAGTTGTCCGGTTCGAGCCCCTCTCGACGAGGAAAAAACTAAAAAAGGAAACTATAATAAATACTTAGGACATGTTTAATGCAGATTTCACGGGATCTTATGTGGTGTTCCTATAATATAAAATTATTAAAACACACACTCTGTCTTCCTTTTAATCAACTTTATACCTTCTCTTTCATCCTTTTACTCAACTTTTAAACAATCTCTCTTCTTTTTCCTTTTAAACACACTCTCCAAAAGATCCAATATTAGATCCCTCTCTCTCCCTTTTAAACATTCTTTCTTCCTTTTACTCAACTTTTATTAATTTTATATTTAAACGCACACTCAATATACCCCACAAAAACACTCTCTTTCTTCTTTTTACAACCATTTTAATAATTTTATATTATAAGAACACCCCATAAGATCCCAAAATGTCACCATTGAAAATGCCCTTAGAAAGGAAAAAACTAACATAAGATGATAAGGTCTTCAAGCACCAATTTCGGGAAAAAACCTATCACAATAAGTGGTTACGATAATAACACAATGGTTTATTGACCCATGACTTAAACAAATCATCGCAAAGTGGATATACTGGAATTTTATGGTATTTGTGATCTGTTTCGTTCAATACGGATCAACACATTTTTTATCCATGTATGTCTCGCAACTAACTGGTATATTATTATAATAACGTGTGTATTGAGACAAAAACAATAACCTGGATAATTTAGTTTCAGAACCATATCCCTTTGAGAGTATTGTTTTGTTATAGCCTTACGGTCATAATGCACACGTAATTTTTTGTTTTTTTTAGTAATTCATTCAGTACAAGAAAGTATGATCATTTTCCGACGGAATGTAACACATGTCTAAATAAACATTTTACGACAATTTTCTGATAAATTTTCGTTGAGTTTTGAATCTGTCGAACATTTTTGATGGATTGAATTTCTCAGAGGCCCATCAGAAATTCTTGACGAATTTTCTATTATTCAAAAAGAAAAAAGATATATCTTAAAATTTGTGTCAAAAATCTTTGAAATTTTCTAAACAGATTTTTTTTTGTAATACTATCTTTGTTTTTTATTTTATTTTGTGGATAATGAGTAGAACGAGAATTCTTATATTTATGATCAGATACTTGTCTTTCATTATAAATATCAAATTTGACTATTTATGTTCGTTAAGTTAGACAATCTTTTAGGTTAACTTTTACAATAATTGATCATTTTTAGTTAGAATAAAAATGAATTTGAAGATTTTTTTCGAAATTTCATTTTCTTTGTGATGTTTTATAATCTGTTTTCACGTTAATTTCATGCAGATTTGTTTTATAATTTCCTAGTTTATATAGCATATATATTATTATTTTGCTAGTATATATATAGTACCTTAAAATAGTTCGATGACGACAGAATAATTTCGTGTATATGAAGACAAAAAAGTAACCTGGATAAGTTGATTCAGAAGCATATCCCTTTGAGAGTATTATTTTGTTATATCCCTACTGTCACAATCCACACGTAATTTTTTATATTCTTTTAATTTAATCCATTCACTACAAGAAAACATGATATTTTGACATGTCTAAATAAACATTTTATGACAATTTTATGATAAAGTCGGAAATCCTGTTATTGATTTAGTTTAAATAGAATGGTTTTTTTATACTCTTTGTTTTTAATTTTATTTTGTGGATTATAAAATAGATAGTATACCTTTTAATCCATAAATCCAATTGACAAACGGTTTTCGGCTATAGCTAAATGTATAAGTTGACTATTTACCCCAAAAAAATCGTACCGTTTTGATCTGATTTGCCCTTCCGTTTCTCTCATTTCCCGGAACGTATCATATCTGCCTTCTTCTTCTTCTTCTTCTTCTTCTTCTTCTTCTCCTCCTCTACGGCTCGTCGTGATTAATTAGCTTAGAAAGATTATTAGGGTTTAGGTTAATTACACTTAGTAATTAAAACTCTTTAGTTTGGGTTTATATGGGCTTTAGGGGAAAAAATGATATGTACATTGATTCAATTATAAGTATATTAATCGGCAACCTAATGAGGTTTTCTATCAAAACGCATGAAATATTTTCATCAATTTTAAACCCCTCTAAACTAAGTACAAACCACTACCTATATGGTTGTATCGTCGATCATGGGTAATATTTCGACCAATTTATATCATGTATTATTCGTCAAAAGTTGTCGACTAGTTTTCTACAAAAATATGTTTTAGTCGATTTTTGGTCAAAATGTTTTGACTATTTATCGACCACTTATATCAGTCACAAATTCTTGATTAATTTTCGACCAACTCCAATTTTGGTTGAAAATGTGTCAATAAATATTTTGACCACTTTGTTGGTAAAAAGATTTGGTCAAAAATCTAACATTAGTGACTACAATATTATTGTAACCCAAGTGTATTTAATTTAAGCTCTGTCTTCTTAATTGGAATATATGAGCAATCTACTCCTATATATAATTCCTAAGTGTAGTTGATTAAGGATAACACAAAGTTCCAAAGAGTACTATACTATCTAAATATTTTGCTAAGGATTATAATCAGCCATAATGGGAATAGCCAGTCTCGTGGTAGCTCTGATGATGACAATGGTGATAATGTCTCACTCCATCTATGGAAGAGAGTTCTATGATGACCAGGAAATCAAAGTACAAAAACTTTTGAAGCAACTCAACAAACCTGCTCTTAAATCCATTATGGTACATTATACAAAATCTATATGCATGAACTCCATGCTTTAAATATTCGCGGACAAAACATTTTAAGACTAATTTTGTTTGGTTCTTTTTTTACAGAGTGAAGATGGAGATATAATAGATTGTGTTCCACTAACTAGTCAACCAGCTTTTGACAATCCTCTGCTTAAAAACCATACCATCCAGGTTAGCTTTCATTTTCAATCCCTCGTTTGTTTAGTTATGATTGTTTTGAATCACTACAACAATTTTTTTTTGCGACAGATGAGACCAAGCTTTATACCAGAAAGTGATTCTACGTACACCAATGAAAAGGTAAAGGCTATAACTCAGGTGTGGCACAAGAATGGAGAGTACTGTCCGGACAACACTATTCCGATAAGAAGAGTAAAGAAAGAAGATATCTTACGAGCAAAATCCATTGAGAGTTTTGGTAAAAAGACTCCCCCAGGCATCGTTGAAGTAGTTACAGCCTCAGGTCACCATGAGGTGCACCTTTTATGCACCTTCTTTGTTTAATTACACTTCAAAGTAGGCACCTTTTATATATTGGATTTTTCTGATGTCTGTGATTCGCTATGTCTAGATAGATATATTTCTAATTTGTATCCGTTTCAAAACTAGTTGAAATATCCGGTGTCATAAGCTCTGTAAAAGTTTGGATATTCGCCAAGATATAATTCTAATTTGGGTATTTTTTGGAGCCGGTTTAGTACGCGGTAGCGGGTGGGACTTTGGCAGGTGGAAAGTGTTTTGGAACAAAAGCCTCGATAAATTTATGGAAACCAAATGTAGCTAGCAATGACGAGTTTAGCTTGTCTCAGACTTGGCTCGTATCAGGAAGTGGAGGCAGTCTTAACACTATTGAAGCTGGTTGGCAGGTCTTGTACTTCTTTGGTTGTTCATTCTTGACTACACTTTCCTATAATCATACGCAAAAATTCTTAATTGACATTAATTTTGTTTGCCTTAATTTATAGGTTTATCAACAACTCTATGGTGATTACAATACAAGATTATTTGTTTACTGGACAGTAAGTTCCCATTTTCCATCCCAAACATACTCTAAAATAAAATAAAAAATCATTTATTGAAACATTTTTGAGGATTTACAATCCGGCCTCACAAGTCTAGGACCACTCTAAATAAACATTTAAATTATGTTTTATTTTTCAAACTAAGATTTAATTTCTTTCTTTATTTATGGAAATATATTAGAGAGATGGATACCAAACGACAGGATGCTACAATCTCCTCTGCCAAGGTTTTGTTCAAACGAACACACAATACAGCGTAGGTGGATCCTTCAGTACCGTCTCGCAATACAACGGAGCTCAGTACGAGCTCAACTTACTTATATGGAAGGTAATAATATTAGGCAGATCCAAAAATTAAAATTTTATGAAGATATAATATAAAACCACAAAAAGTGTAAAAATATTCTGATTGTATAGTAAATTAGAGACAACTATACTTAATGAATCTATTATATCTTAAAATGTTGCATCTAAATATTTTATATCATGAGCCCCAATATGTTGCAAAATATTTATGAATCCAAGTATTTCTTGAACCGCAATATGCATAATTTGTTTCCTAAGTTATATGAAATGAATATTTTGCAATTACCAGGACCAGCCAACAGGAAACTGGTGGCTACTACTCAATGACAATATCTTTATGGGGTACTGGCCTGGCTCATTGTTCAGTTCTCTAGGAAATGGAGCAACAACAGTTGAATGGGGAGGTGAAGTCTATGTGCGTGACGGTGCTCACTCAACCACAGATATGGGAAGCGGGCATTTCGCAGTTGAAGAATTTGGGAAAGCGAGCTATGTCAGGAATCTTATGACGGTTGATGGATCCAATACTCTGCAACAAGCAGTGGGACTTTTCTCCATTGTGACTAATAATAACTGCTACAGTTATAAGAAAGGAAGTGATGGAACAACTTTTGGGACTCATTTCTATTATGGTGGTCCTGGTAAAAACGGTAATTGCCCTTGATCTGATATGTGTTCAAAGATTTCACATGTATGTAAAATGAAATAAGAACATGTGATAGTCGTGATTTAAGAAAAAAATCCACGAGTTAATTGTTTTTGATTATTATGTGTGTCCTTGATATTGTGTGTGCAAGGTTTCAGATTTCACATGTGTGTAATTTAAATAAGAATGTGTATGTTTGATACAATCCTCAGTTTGTAGTTACTAGCTCTGGAACTCCCTGTAAGGCCATCTCCATTAGGAGGTTCAGCATTATTCTAAACAATAAAAGAAATTTAAAAAATTACAAAAATAGGAAAGAGAGTGTGGAAGAGTTCTCATGAGAGGATTTGGAGAAACCGGCTCTGAACAATAACATGATCCCACTTACCATTGTTGATTTATAATTGGATTAATATCTTTTTAATAATTTAAAATTTAAATAATAATTCAATAACATTAAAATTATTTTTTTAAGAGACTAGATGAGGATCTAACTGATGGAGGTTCTCTTGGCTTTTTGTAC
This sequence comes from Draba incana, assembly GCA_963576765.1. Classification (NCBI taxonomy): domain Eukaryota; kingdom Viridiplantae; phylum Streptophyta; class Magnoliopsida; order Brassicales; family Brassicaceae; genus Draba; species Draba incana. Next base: position 3,060,468 of record OY755204.1, on the reverse strand, counting down.
ATGCATGTTTGTGTTTGACTATATATAAGAACATTTATCTTTGCTCGAATCTCAAGCTTATAGATTTTTCTGTATTTCATAGTCATTTTAATGATAGAAATCAAGAAACTATCAACAACTATTTCCCAAGGAATATCGTGAGATTATTAGTTGGAAAAAAAAGGTTACTTTGAGGCTATTTTGAAATAAAATCTTATAAATGGATATATAGTAGCTTAGCTACTCTATATCTTATAGATCTTATAGATGTTCAATCGAGACAATTAAAAAAAAAAGTAGGTTTCCACACTCGCTTATCTTCCTAACCCCAAAGCCTTATGCAACTCTTGCTGACATGGAATGCACCATTTTGAAGGATAATATAGTAAAATTCATATGCATGTAAAGAGGATTGAAAGAACAAGAGTTATTGTTCTTATCATATTTTTAATAAGATTAAAAATACTAACAAATGGTTTTGCATTTGAGGTAAAAAAGTCATATTAATATTATATATAAAAAAATAAGCAACACCTTTTTTATAAACTGTAACGAAGTCGTTGTCACTAATTGTCATCAAATTTTCAAGTGGTACCTTGCACGAAACGTAAATTGCAGAAAAAGAACATAGACGGGCATTGTAAATTTATATATATCTACTGGATAAAACCTTGCACGACACTTTGCTTTGTATCAATCAGCTTTGACTTCTACGTTTAGGTTTGCGTTTTTCTTATTTACAAATGAAAATTATATGGTCATTTTTCATTTATCCTCTTTGTCATTTATCTTCTCTTGCTTACTTGTGTATTCTTGATGAGTCTTAAGTCATTGACACCAAGATATACTGCAAATTTATATAACCCATGACTTCATCTTCAAGTTTCCTCTATTGAATTATCTGTATATAAATCTTTCCATTTGTGTTTCCGCTAGAGAAGAAAAAAATGAGTAGAGAAAGAATCAAAGAAAAATCTTATAATCAGACACTTGTCTTTGATTATGAATATCAAATTTGACTATTTATGTTCGTTAAGTTTGACAATCTACGATGGAATCATGATTGATCATTTTTAGTTAGAATAAATACAAAAAGAAAAAAATTCAAAACTTTTTTCCACATACTAATATTTGTTTCTTAAGTTGTATATTTTCTTATAGAACATTAGTAAACGAAGATTAATTTGATAGTTAAAAAATTCGGGATCATTGAATTTTAGTCATTTTATGTAAGGAGAGACCAGTGTCGTCCCATGGGTAAAGCAAGAGAAACCCTTGCTTTAAGCCTCCTTTTATGAGAAAAGTTTTTAGGCCACATATACAATATCTATATATAGGTCTAATGGTTTGAGTGTAGATAGATAGAGTCTCCACATCACGGGTTCGAGTCTTTGTTTTTGTTTTTTTACTCTTTTTGCCATTTTTAAGTGAATTTTTAATTTTTGGGCCACATATATAATATTTATATATAGAAGTTTCTAAACTATATGGGCCACATTTTTTTGAAATGCTTTAAGCCTCCAAATTGTTCGGGACGGCACTGAAGGAGACTCTTAGTATCCAGCATTAAGTAAAATAAAATTCTTCACTCAGTAGCCATGCAAAATTGAATTGGTCATACTCATAATGTATTTTCTAGCCCAAACTATACGCTAAATTGTCATAATACGTAACATTAATAATCTGTCTGGGGAGTTCAGCGCAAGAAGAGTATCATGGAGATGTTCAAGTCATGGATCAATTCAAAATGTTCATCGTACTATAATAATATTATTGTAACTCTTGGTTCCGAGTGTTGACATACGAAATAGTCATATGCTACAGACTTTTTTTAGTGGTACGAAAGATAGCAATACAAATAAAGATGGTTGTAAAAATATAAGTGATGTAAAAATGACATCACGTACATAGTGTAACACCTCTTTGATTGGTTACAAAATAAGCATTACAAATTGTACTATTTTAAGTTGTGTCAAAGCCAAGGTCTTCAAGCTATGGTTTCTTATCTTTTGGAATGTATGAGAAATTTACTCCTATATATAAATTCCTAACTGTAGTTGATTAAGGAAAACAAAAAGTTCCAAAGAGTACTATACTATCTAAATGTTTTGCTAAGGATTATAATCAATCATAATGGGAATGGGCAATTTTGCGGTAACTCTGATGGTGACAATGGTGATAATGCCTCACTGTATCATTGGGCTTAGCGTTTCTAAAATGCTATCATATGTAAGCCCATCCCACCAAAGCATCTTGACCTCCCTGTGATTAAGGCTTTTTGTACAGGTTTGTTTTTTTTAACAAATTTGTTCATCAGCAGCTTATAGATTTATGTATTTCATTGTCGATTTGAGAAACTTTCAAGGAATATGCTGTAATTAGTTTGTAAAAAGTGGTACTTTGTCGCTATTTTGAGATGAATCCTACTTGGGGAGATTTGATTCATTCTGAATTAAAGAATTCAAAATGTAAGAATGAACGTTTGTGAATAAGTGATTATCTAATAATGAGTAAGGAATATCTACCTTTTTGCTAAACAAGATGTTCCAAAGATATTGTAGCTTAGCTTCGAGACAATAAAATAAAAATGTAGGTTTCTACATAATTAAATCATTAAATATATCACGCAGATCTAACATTAGATGATAGATATACCATATTGTTATTGTTTGTAACTTTGTATATATGTATGTTGTATTAAATTTCAAGATGTTAATTAGCACAATAATAATTTTGACATTTTCCAAAAGTATTTTGATGATTCTTACTATAATTAATTTATCCTTTAAAATACACTATTGGAATAAAGTTATTATGATTTTCTATTTATAGCTATAGTTATTTATAGATCAACTATGTATTTTATGTCACTGATATAGTTATTAGTGGATTAAATACCTAACCAGATAAAATAGTCTTTATATTCAATAAATTGATTCTCAAGAACTTGATTTTTAAATCTAATTTCAAAAATCTATTAAAAAAATTGGATTATAACAAAAAATTATTTTTCTATAGTACAGAAATAATTGTAAGTTGTTATTTTTTCCGATTTAGCCATTTTCATTTATGATGATGAAAAAAGATAAAATTTCTATTTCTTACAAGCTACAATATATGACATATAAGTACACTACACAAAACCCATATATATCATGTTCCAATTATCTTCCAACATTAATTGTTCTCAAAAGTTTAAGGCATACTAATAATTTTTATATTAATTGTCTTATTGCTTTAATTAATCAATAAATGATGGTTAATCGAACCGCGATTTTCGTACTTCTTTTGGTGACCATACCAATCGTAGTCGGGAATTTGACCGGAAATAACAAACTTTCCGATCTCCATGAGCGGAAAATAGAATTGCGGTTGAAACAACTTAACAAACCCGCCGTGAAATCCATCCATGTAGTCACAAACACATTTATCAATACTTCATTGTTTCCCAATATTCCTTTGGCTAATTCCTTTTATACTCTTATTATGTTAACATCAAATAGAGTCCAGACGGAGATATAATTGATTGTGTCTGGATCTACTACCAACCGGCTTTTGATCATCCTTTATTAAAAAACCACACCATTCAGGTTTTGTAATATACTTTTACCATTTCTTTCCTCCTTTAAATTCATATAAATTCTACGTTTACTCTAACATTTATACCCCTCTTTCAAAAAGATGAGGCCGAAAATTAAATCGATAGGGCACAACAATCGAGGTAATAAGACAAATACTATACATCAATTGTGGCGCACAAAAGGTGAATGTCCTGAAAACACTATTCCCATTAGAAGAACAACAAGAGATGATCTTTTGCGATCAGAGTCCATCGAAAACTATGGAAGAAAGAGCCCACCAACTATTTATGACCTTGACCGTGATCGGACAGAAGAAGTTCATGAGGTGTGTCTAAATTTTAATAGCATGCTTAAATTGTATATTTAAATTTAAATCAAAGGCCTAAATTTTCAATACTACTTCTCTTAACTGTATAGCATGCTTCTGTGCACGTTGACTATGGCGAATTCCATGGCAGCAAGAGCCGTATAAGTGTATGGAAACCAAATGTTTTAAGGACGAGAGAGTTTAGTTTGGCTCAAACATGGGTCGCCAATGGACATTGGAACACTGGTTTGAACACTTTGGAATCTGGTTGGCAGGTAACTAGTAGTATTCGTTTTTAGTTCACACTTTTCTAACGTAATTATTTTCAAATTTCCGGTCCATGAAATTATTGTTGTGTTCTTGCCAAAGATATCTATAATTCAAAAGAAATTGGTAACAAGTGGATATAATACTCGTTCAATTTGGAATTCCTAATAGTTATAACCATTTTTTATTTTACACTTTGTAATAGATCCAACATGTTTTGTACGGGGACATGAATCCAAGACTTTTTGCATATTGGACAGTAAGTTTCCTAAATTTTTTATGGTCAAATTTTGAAAGTTAATGCATTGAATATTGTACTCATATTTTTTGACAAAAAAATAACGTAGAGAGATACATACCGAGAAACCGGCTGCTACAATCTTTATTGCCCTGGCTTTGTTCAAGTGAACAGAGACATTTCCCTTGGTGCAGCTCTCAACACTATCTCGACCTACAATGGTGACCAACATGATTTCCTTCTAACTATCGAGAAGGTATAATTTGTGACCAAGCACATAACTAAACATTTTCACAAAGACTGTCATCTAAAAATTAAGTTATAATACGTTTTAGGAACAAATTACTGGACTTTGGTGGCTCAAGTTTGAGACACATCTAGTTGGGTACTGGCCAAGCTTTATAGTCCCGAAGCTAGCAAACTCAGCACGAAAGATCGCATGGGGAGGTGAAATTGCATATGCTGCTAGAGGCCGAGGGACACATACACATACGCAAATGGGAAGTGGCCATTTCGCAGAGCAAGGGTTTAAGAAAGCGGCTTATTTCAATAACTTAGAGTACATTGGTCCATATAATTATCCAATCAGGCCCTTTCCAGAAAATCTTGAACATGCCGTGACTCGGCCTGAATGCTATAACCTCGAGGTTGGCTCTAGCCAGAGGTGGGGAACTTACTTTTTCTATGGAGGACCAGGACATAACCCTCGATGCCCATGAGAATACATTTTCCCCCATATTGTTTTTGTACTAGTGCTAATAATATTATGAATTTAATCGAATAAGATCGGTTAATTTTTTCTATGAAAAAAATGTTTGTCACAAACTATGATCTCTTACACAGCTACACATTTCAACTAAGGGATCATTTGAAATAACAAATAAGAAAATAAATACAAACAAATGTTTTTTTGCATGATAAATAAGGACGTCATATCTATATTATATAAATGTTTACGGAATGGAAATGTCCGAATCGACTCCTTCAATTGAGTACGCGGTTTCATATTTTCAAAAGCAACACGTTTTTTTTCTTGGATAAATATAAACTGTTACAAAATCGTTGACTTGTCATCAAATTTTCAAGTGCTACCTTGCACGATATGTAATTTGCAAATAAAGAACATAGAAGGATAATATAAATTTATACACATTTAGCATAAATCCTTGCACGACACTTTCTATTGGATCGATCAGTTTTGACTTCTACGTTTAGGTTTACGTTTTTCTCATTCACAATGAAGAATATGCTTTACATTTATCCTCTCTCGCTTACGTTCTATATTCTTGATGCGTCGTTGACATCAAGATACTGAAAATATTATATAACCCATGACTTCAGGTTTCCTCTGCTGATTTATAAGTAACTCAATCTTACCATTTGTGTTTCCGCTATCCGAAAAAATGGGAAACTGCCTTACAATCTCAGATCCTTCTCCTGAAGATGTTGTATCAGAGAAGATTCTCAAAGCTCTTCCCGTTGAAACTCCGTTCAAGTTTCCGTCACCATTGCCTACTTTTACTCAACGTTTGTATATTCTTCGGTTCTTGTCGATCTCTCTTTCTTAATATGTTTGATGATTTTGATTTGTCTTTCATATCATCAGGTGGTGGATTTGCGAAAGGAACCATTGACTTGGGAGGTCTCGAAGTAAGTCAAGTTTCGACATTCAACAAAGTTTGGTCTACTTACGAAGGAGGACCAGACAATCTCGGAGCTACATTCTTCGAACCATCATCAATCCCTTCCGGTTTCTCCATTCTCGGATATTACGCTCAACCAAACAACCGCAAGCTTTTCGGTTGGGTACTCACAGCTAGAGATCTCTCAAGCAACACCTTAAAACCACCCGTAGATTACACCCTCGTAGGAAATACCGAGTCACTCAAAATCAAACAAGACGGAACAGGATATTTCTGGCAGCCCGTACCGCCTGACGGATACCAAGCCATCGGTCTAATAATCACAACCTCCTCTCAAAAGCCACCTCTAGACAAACTACGCTGCGTTCGATCCGATCTAACCGAACAATGCGAAACCGATACATTAATATGGGGATCAAACGGAGTCAACGTATCGATCCTACGCCCGAGCATCCGAGGAACACAAGCTACAGGTGTCTATGTAGGTACATTCACATATCAAACCCAAAACACCTCTCCTCCATCATTATCTTGCTTAAAGAACACTAAATTCGACTTTTCTACAATGCCAAACGCGTCCCAAATCGGAAAATTATTCGAAACATATTCTCCGATAATCTATTTCCATCCAGACGAAGAATATCTACCTTCCTCTGTTAATTGGTACTTCGGAAACGGAGCATTACTATACAAGAAAGGCGAAGAATCGAAACCGATCGTTATCGAATCAAACGGAACAAATCTACCACAAGGAGGATCAAACGATGGATCGTACTGGCTAGATCTACCTATAAACAAAAAGGAAAAAGAGAGATTGAAGAAAGGAGATTTACAAAACACAAAAGTTTATCTTCACATCAAACCAATGCTTGGATCAACATTCACAGATATAGCGATTTGGATTTTCTACCCATTCAATGGTCCAGCTAAAGCTAAAGTCAAATTCGTGAATCTACCGTTAGGGAGAATCGGGGAACACATCGGAGATTGGGAACACGCGACGTTACGGATCAGTAATTTCACCGGAGAGTTATGGAGATTGTTCTTATCGCAACACAGCGGCGGAATCTGGATCGAAGCTTCCGATCTAGAGCTCGAAAGGAATAAACCGGTGGCTTACGCGTCGCTTCATGGTCACGCGATGTATGCGAAACCTGGATTGGTTTTGCAAGGAGACGATGGGATTGGGATAAGGAACGATACGGCGAAAAGTAAAAAGGTGATTGATACGGGGTTAGGTTACGAGGTGATTGCGGCGGAGGAACCACCGTGGGTGGATTATTTGAGGAAATGGGGACCGAAGATTGATTACGATGTTGATGATCAATTTAGGGTTGTGGAGAAGTTATTATTTGGAGCTTTGAAGAAAGCGTTTGTGAAATTTGTGAAGAAGATTCCTGATGAAGTTTATGGTGAAGATGGGCCTACTGGGCCTAAACTTAAACGAAATTGGGCTGGTGATGAAAATTGATTTAAATTTGTTTGTTTTTTTTTTTGTCAAAGCTTATTTGTTTGTTTAATATCAAATTCTTTGTAATTTTTTTTATTATAATAACCTTTTTCTGTATGGTTTCTTGATTTAATGCAACCATGACCTTCAAATCAAAACTTTATCATCTTGAATTAACAAGTTTTACACCAATGGAGTTCATGAAAAGGAGCACAATTTTCCTTTTTTTTTTTTTTTTTTTTTCTATATGAGTTTCATAGCATTTTTACTCAAAAATTTAGAAATCCATGTAATTATCCTTATTGAATAGGTCAGACTCAAAATGTATTTTCTTGCCCAAACTACACGTTCTGTTTCATCACAATATGGCAGCTGAAGATATACACGCAAGAAGAATATGTAAATTTTTTACAAAAAATGATCAATAAATGGTCAAAAACGGCTGTTTTTGACGAGTTTTTTTACCAAATTACATTCGGAAAAAAACGATAGTTGGAAATGAGTTTTCGTCAATAAATGGTCAAAAATTCCTGACCAAAAACGTTATCTAGTAAAAATTTCACGCCAAAAAGGGTGATTCCATAAAAAATTTCGGCAAAAAAATGTCATTCCGAAAAAAATTTCCGCCAAAAACGTCAACCCGTAAAAATTTCCTGCAAAAAATATCATTCCATAAAAAATTCCAGCCAAAAACGTCATTTCGTAAAATTTCAGCTTAAAACGTAATTCCATAAAAGTTTTCTGCAAAAAAACGTCATTCCGTAAAAAAATTCCTACCAAAAATATGTGGTTCATAAAAGTTTCTAGAAATAATTATTCTTTTTTTTTTGTCAAAAGAAATAATTATTCTAATATACTAAATAACCCATTATTTCTCTTTGAAAGGTTATTTATGTAATTTTACCCACTCACCTCTATTAGAGGATTGCCCATTTAGCAAATTATAAATAGTGTCTTGCCCACTTTCCAAATTAAGTTTGAAAAGTTGCCTATTTTACTAATTTACCCTAAAATCATATCATTACACTCCACCTGTCAAGAAACTCAACATTTGTTACTTAAAACTCCTTTGCATCTAAATGGTGTAAACTAATATAAGCAAAATAAAACATCGCTAAACAAACCAACCTTACTGAGGTGAAGAACCCAACCTAACCATCCTTATCCAGGATGTTTTTCAATCTCTACATTATCTGCATTTTCGAAACAATGAAACAAATTAGATTAAAAACCATTACAATCCTAAACGTAAACCAACATATTATGCTTTTGTATAGAGAAACATATTAGATTCATGAAATTAACACATTTACTTGGTTCAAGAACACAATTAGTACAAGAATAGACAATTAGAAATGGACTAACTGATAGAGATTACCTCTGATCTAAGATCGGAAACCTTCTCCCGAAACTAGAGAATATGTTCTTTCTAACGACACCCATATGGTACTCTAGTTCTTTTGGATGGGTTCGTAAAACGTCTACGAAGTCAGCTGCTCCCAAAACAACACATAACTTTTAATCCATGAATCCGATTGACAAACGGTTTTCGGCTATAGCTAAATATATGAGTTGACTACTTACCCCAAAAAATCGTTTTGTTCCGATCTCATTTCCCAGAACGTATCATATCTGCCTCCTTTATCTTCTTCTTCTCCTCTCTTCTTCTTCTTCTTCTTCTTCTTCTCACTCACAATAACTACTCTTTCTTTTTTGTCTCTACGGCTGGTCGTGATTAGCTTAGAGAGGTTATTAGGGTTTAGGTTAATTACACTTAGTAATTAAAACTCTTTAGTTTGGGTTTATATGGGCTTTAGGGGGAAAACGATATGTATATTGATTCAATTATAAGTATATTAATCGGCAACCTAATTAGGTTTTCCATCAAAACGCATGAAATATTTTCATCAATTTTCAACCTCTCTAAGCTAAGTACAAACCACTACCTATATCGTCGGTAATATTTCGACCAATTTATATCATGTATTGTTTGTCAAAATTGTCTGACTAGTTTTCGACAAATATATGTTTTAGTCGATACTTGGTAAAAATGTTTTGACTATTTATCGACCACTTATATTAGTCACAAATTCTTGATTAATTTTCGACCAACTCCAATTTTGGTTGAAAATGTGTCAATAAATATTTTGACCACTTTGTTGGTAAAAAGATTTGGTTAAAAATCTAACATTAGTGACTACAATATTATTGTAACCCAAGTGTATTTAATTTAAGCACTGGCTTATTAATTGGAATATATGAGCAATCTACTCCTATATATATAATTCCTAAGTGTAGTTGATTAAGGACAACACAAAACTCCAAAGAGTACTATACTATCTAAATGTTTTGCTAAGGATTATAATCAGCCATAATGGGAATAACCAGTTTCGCGGTAGCTCTGATAGTGATAATGTCTCACTCCATCTATGGAAGAGAGTTCTATGATGACCAGGAAATCAAAGTACAAAAACTTTTGAAGCAACTCAACAAACCTGCTCTTAAATCCATTAAGGTATATTATACGAAATCCATATGCATAAACTCCATGCTTTGAATATTCGCGGACAAAACATTTTAAAACTAATTTTGTTTGGTTTAATTTTTCTTTTTTGACAGAGTGAAGATGGAGATATAATAGATTGTGTTCCACTAACTAGTCAACCAGGCTTTGACCATCCTCTGCTTAAAAACCATACCATCCAGGTTAGCTTTCATTTTCATTCCCTCGTTTGTTTAGTTATGGTCGTTTTGAATCACTACAACATAATTGTTTTTGCGATAGATGAGACCAAGCTTTATACCAGAAAGTGATTCTACGTACACTACAAGAAAACAGCGCGATTCCTACGGAAATATCCGTCGGAAGTCTGTCGGAATAAGAGTTTTCCGATAGATTTCCGACGGATATGTCTGTCGTTTCTATCTTGTCGGAAATGGAAATTCCGTCGGAAAGCTGTCGGAAATAAAACCGACAGCTTTCCGATGGGTTCCGACTACTAGTAAACCGACAGACTTCCGACGTCATTATTTCCGACATATTTCCGACGGATTTATTTCCGACAGTTTTCCGACGGATTTCCGACGTATTCGTAAAAATAATTAAATATAATAATAAATTAAATAATAATTAATTTAATATAAATTTAAATTTTAAAATTTGAATTATTTAAATTAAAATAAAATTAAAAGTAGAAATTAAAATAAAATTAAAAGTACAAATAAAAAGTAATATTGTTTTACAAAACGTTAATAATAAAAATCTAAGTGGTGGGCCCCGGCGGAAAATCAGGGTTGCGCCCCAAGTACGCCATCATCCGTTGCATCATCTCCCTGTCCTTGTCCCGCTCGGCTCTCTCCTTCACCCGCTCGGCTTCTAGGACGGCTTGTGCATCTCGTATCTCTTGGACCGTCGTCTTCAAACCTTCAATTTCGACGTCCTTTTCCTTCATCTGGGCTCTCAGGTCGGATGTCTCGCTGTAGTAACAAGAAGACTCCGATGATCCCGCATCGTCGGGAAGACCATAAAGCCGCCCTTTGCTCTGCGGAGCAACCTGCGGAACAAATTAAATTGTAAATGAAAAAGACTTGAAAACTAATTTAAATTTTACATACCTTTAAGACGAATTGGTTGATGATGTCGTCCGGGGCTTGGGTGAGGGGAGGGGTTCCTTCGACGTCTGGCTGAGAGAGAATGTACTCCTCTTCCATTCTTTGGACGCTCTCCTGAATCTCCCGAGCTACCTGATCCTGGACAACACCATTCTTGTCGGTGTGTGTCGCTAGCAGAAGTTCCAAGTTGTTGGGATCCCGACCCAACTCCTTAGCCTGCAGTTGTTAGATATTTATTTAATAATATAAATGTATAAAAAAAAAAATTTAATAAAAATCAAGACGTTCAATGAAAAACTTACCATATCCCTAGCCTTTGTCTTCTTGCTGGTAGCTCCAAGGTTGTGGGTGGCAGGTCCCTTGCCGTTGCGCTGGCTGTTCCGGTTGCTAGAGTGATATGTAGAGCTCTCCTTGGTCGCCTCTAGTTGCCAATAGGCGATGAACCCGTTCCACAACTCCGCCTTTTCCACCATCTCCTTTGGCACCTGACCGTGTAGCCACTTATCCTTCCACTCGAACACCTTCTTCGAGTAGTGCAGTGCTGCATAAGAGTCGAATTCTCTCCTAACCAGAGCGGTCATGTGTGGGTCCCACCTAAATTCTTGCTGCAAATACAAAAATTAAATATAAATAATAATAATTTAAATGAAAGTAAAAATTGTGAAAAAGATGACTTACCGCAAATTGGCGAAACCATATATCTTGATCCTCTAGTGGCATGGCGGTGTACGTCGCATAAGGACGGCTGAGCATAGAGTTTTCCATCTTGTTCAGGGACTTCGAAATCCCGCTGCGAGAATCACCAAACCTACGGGAAAAAATGCAACATTAGTCGCAATTAAATTAAATTTGTTAAAAAAAACAGAAATGAAACAAAAAACTTACCATCTATCTCTACCGAGCTGATCTGGATGGAGTCTAGTCAACCTCTCTCGTCCAGGAAGACCCATGAACTCCTCGACGCTAATCTGCGACGGTGCTGTGGTGGCTGCTGGTGTCACCGGCGTCTCTACAGGTATAGACGACGGTGTAGGTGTAGACGTCGAAGTCGAATGAGCTCTACTCACACGACGACGACGATGTTGGCCGCTGCCAGATGCAGTGGCGAAACCACCGTAATCCCTAGATTTATCTGATAATATATTTTAAATATATGAAAAATCTATAATTATAAAAATATAATGGTTTAAAAAAACATTGCTTTAAATTTCCAAAATTCTAAAATTTAAATTTCCAAAATTGTAAAATTTAAAATTCTGTGGTGGAATTTAAAATTTAAATTTGCAAAATTCTAAAATTAAAAATTTAAAGTTTTATAAGGTTTTTAAATAGTGTTATAAGGTTTTTGTAAAGTTTTATAAGGTTTTTAAATAGTTTTATAAGGTTTTTAAATATTTTTATAAGGTTTTGTAAACAATCTTATAAACCTTTTAAAAACTTTCCTAAATCTAATTGTTTAAAATTCTTTAAAATATAGATATAAATTTAAAAATTAAGTCATTATCTTTAAATTTACAATTATTTCGATATTCTAAAATTCTTAAGTAATTGTTACATAATTTAAAATTCTAAAAAATTAAAATTCTAAAATTTTAAATTAATCGTTATAATTGTTTAAAAATTAGTAAAACTTGCTAACAATATTCTAAAAATTTATGGAAAAAATAATTTCCCTAAATCAATTTCTCTAAATCAATTTCCCTCATTTTTCCTAATCATAAATCTAATTTTTCATAACAATTTAAAAACCCTAACAATTTAAAAACCCTAACAATTTAGTAAAAATTAGTAAAAATAGTAACAATTTACTAACAATTTCATAAAATTAGTAACAATTTCCAAATTTCATTTTATAAAATACTAACAATTTCCAAACCCTAATCCTAATCCTAAATCTAGCAAAAATCAATTCACAAACTCATTTATATAAAATCTAACCAAAATCAACATGAAATTTGAGGATACTTACAAATGAGAAGGAAGATCCGCCATGGGTAATCCGGCGAGGAGGAGACGGCGGCGAATTCCGGCGAGGAAGAGGGGATTCTCGGTGGCGGCTAAGGGGAGAGGAGGAGGCGGTTGGGGCGAGTCTCGGAGGAGGAGAGGCTCGGAGGCGGAGAGGATAGGCGGAAGGGCGATTCCGGCGAGGAGGAGGAGATTAATCGGCGAATTCCGGCGAGGAGGAGCGGTGGTGGCGAAGAAGAAGAAGTGATTTCAACCCGTGGAGAAGAAAAAGAAGAAGAGTCGGTTCTGTTATTAAATTAGAATTTCCGACGGAATTAAATCTGTCGGAAATCCGTCGGAAATTCTAATTTAATAATTTTCATTCCGCGGTATTTATTTTTCATTTCGCGGGTTAAATTTGGCACATCCGTCGGAAATATAAATATATTTCCGACAGATTTCCGACGGAATTGTGGTTTTAGGGTATGGGAAATTTAAGAAATGTTTTTTTGTTGTTTTAGGGTTAAGGAATTGAAGAAATTGAAGAAATGTTTATTAAATTTAAGAAATTTAAGCAATGTTTATTAAATTTAATAAATTTAAGAAATGTTTATTAAATTTAAGAAATGTTTTTTTTGGAAATTTAAACATTGTATATTTTTAAACAATATATAGCAAAATAAGAATTTTAAACCAAAATGCTTATTTTGGAAAAATTGTTAGCATAAGTTTTAAATTCTAAACATTTAGTATTTGGAAGAAAAAATACTTGATAATGGTCATTGTTACTTTCAAATTCTAAACATTTAGTATTTTCCGTAAACATCTACTGTTTTGTATATGTAACTGTATGAAAGGCTTTTGGTTGAAACATGACAAAATCGAAAAACATGTTCGGTATAACATCGAGAATGTTATTTACTCAATTATCTTTCACTTTAGTTGTCAGAATTGTATGCCGAGACTTTGTCTTCTCAAAATTCAGGAATTTGGCCTCAAAACCCTAAATCTGTCGGAAATCAGTCGTAAATATATATATATTTCCTACAGATTTCCGACAGATATATCATTTTTATATAAATAAACTTTTTTTTAATTTTATCCGTCGGAAATCTGTCGGAAATATATATATATTTCCGACAGATTTCCGACGCAATATTCATTTCATGCTAACCTTAAAAGACGACACGTGTTACCCTTACATCTGTCGGAAATCAGTCGGAAATATATATATTTTTCCGACTGATTTCCGACAGATTTAGGGTTTTGAGGCCAAATTCCTGAATTTTGAGAAGACAAAGTCTCGGCATACAATTCTGACAACTAAAGTGAAAGATAATTGAGTAAATAACATTCTCGATGTTATACCGAACATGTTTTTCGATTTTGTCATGTTTCAACCAAAAGCCTTTCATACAGTTACATATACAAAACAATAGATGTTTACGGAAAATACTAAATGTTTAGAATTTGAAAGTAACAATGACCATTATCAAGTATTTTTTCTTCCAAATATTGCTTCAACCATACTATTAACTTGTAACTACGAAAACGGATCATAAACAAGCTTAAAACCCCAAATCTGTCGGAAATCTGTCGGAAATATATATCTATTTCCGACAGATTTCCGACGGATAAAATAAAAAAAGCTTATTTATATAAAAATGATTAACTGTCGGAAATCTGTCGGAAATATATATATGTTTCCGACTGATTTCCGACAGATATATCATTTTTTTTAAAAATATATATATATATATATAAATCATTTTATATTAAATATATATATATATAAATAAATATACAGATAAGTCGAAATTATATATATATATCATTTAAAATATATATATATAAATTATCCAACTTCTTCGTCATCAAATTCTCCAACTTCTTCTTCTTCATCAGATCCTTCCGAAGGAATTGTGTCTTCGTCTTCATCAAATTCTCCAACTTCTTCTTCTGATTCTGAATGTACGATATTATCACCAAATTCAGTGAAATCAACAAAAAGGTCCACCGCTGAAGAATGATCAACTGGAGCCATCGGAGTAATTCTAGTTGGTTGCATAGCATCTTGCTCAGCAACTCCATATAGTCTCCCTCTTGGATTAATTGGAGTCACTGTAATCCAAGGATCTCCTCGATGTGTCACCCTAGGATAAGAAATGTAGCATACCTGAAACAAACATATTTAGTTTAGGCAATTACAATATCATTATTTATCTATAAGGCACGTATTATAAAATTTTAAAATCAAACCTGGTCTGCCTGTGATGCTAGGATGAATGGGTCATACTTTTGCAGTCTCCTAGAAGAATTTACTGAAGTGACGCCAAATTGGATCACCTGGACACCTTCTGGATATGACGGATCATACCACTCACACAAGAAAACAATGCACCTCATGCCCAACATTCCTGGATAGCGCACTTGCAATATTTCTTTCAGAATCCCGTAGTAGACTACATCACCACTTGTAGCTGAAATACCGTAATCTGCAGTTGCCCTCGGCCTTTCTTCATGAATCCTAAATGCAAATCCCCTAGTGCAATACCGAGCGTATGAAGTTGCTTCAAAGCTTGGGCCTGAAACTATCTCTTGTAACCATGTCGGAAACCTTTCTCCATTCTTCATTCCTTCAGAAACCTGAGATAATAATTTAGACAAATTAATAAACAAACATTTAATTAAGTAATAATTAATTCAGTAATTTTAAGAAATGTAAGCGTTTTTTTAAAACTTACGTAATATTGCAGCCAATTTGGCAACTCGTTTTCCTTAGATTCTCCAAGTTCGTCTTCTGTCATTTCTGGATAATAGCGACGTATTGATGCAATGTAAATCCTGAAAGCAAACAAAAAATATATAACATATGAAACCTATATATTACTTAGGTATTAAAAACAAGATGTATTTAAATAAGTTCTGTTTTTACCTTTCGTACTCCGCCATCTCCTCACAATTCGTTAGGATATACATATGTAAGTGACTCCACTCTGCTTGTGATAGGAAGCGTCTCTTCCCTCTCCCAATCACTCGGCCAACTTGCGAAAACATCTCAGGGACAATCGCGGCATATGTGACTCTCTCACCTTTATCATCATAACGAGCAGGACGTCTACTCTTCGTACTAACTTCCCGCGGAAAGTAATATTCCGCAAACTGTGATGATTCTTCATTGATACTCTGTGCGACAATAGAACCTTCAACTCGAGCCAAATTTTTGACCTTCTTCTTTAGATGGAACATGTACCGCTCAAAAGGATACATCCAACGAAATTGAACGGGACCACCTAGTTCAGCTTCGCGGGGGAGGTGTAGGGGAAGATGTTCCATAACATCAAAAAAAGACGGCGGAAAGATCTTCTCAAGATTGCAAAGGATCACTGGTATATTGGCATCTAAATTGCGGATCCCCTCAACTGTAAGTGTCCTCGTGCATAAATCCCTAAAGAAAGCACCAACTGCTGCAATAGCTTCGTGGACAGTTTGAGGAAGGAGATGGGTAAAAGCAAATGGAAGAAGCCTCTGCATCAGTACATGACAATCATGACTCTTCAGTCCCAAAAACTTTAGGTATCGTGAGTCTACGCAGTTACCCAGATTAGCTGCATATCCATCAGTGAATTTAACTTCGTGTTCAATCCACCGGAAAAATTCTCTTATCTTTTGTATTTGCAATCGGTACGGAGGAAAAGGATATGTACCATCGGGAATACGATCAAGATAAGCACGGTAGCAAATCTTTGAAACATCCATCCTAGACTTCACATTGTCTTTTGTCTTTCCCGGGATGTTTAACACCGTATTCATGATGTTGTCAAAGAAGTTCTTTTCAATATGCATCACATCGAGGTTGTGCCTTAATAAATGATCCTTCCAATACGGCAAATCCCAAAATATACTCTTCTTATGCCAGTTGTGAGCTCCTCCTACACCACAAAGCGGTTCATGCCCATTACCCCCACAATCAGGAGTCCTCTCAGCACCAAAATCTCTCAACTGCTCCAATATAGTACGACCGTCTATCTCATCAATTGGAGCATCAAACACTTGTTTATTTTTCTTAAATAATCTTTTAGACCGACGATAGGGATGGCCGTCCGGTAGAAACCTTCTATGGCAATCAAACCAACATGGCTTTCTTCCATTCCTCAATTGGAAAGCGTCAGTGTTGTCTTGGCAAAACGGGCATGATAATGTTCCATGAGTAGTCCATCCAGATAGCATACCATATGCTGGGAAATCGCTAATAGTCCACATAAGGACCGCACGCATCAGAAAATTCTGCTTCCGTGAAACATCAAATGCTTCGACACCGTGACTCCATAGCATTTGTAACTCATAAATCAATGGCTGGAGGAATACATCAAGTGATCTCTTCGGATGCTCAGGGCCGGGAATAAGAACGGAGAGGAATAAAAACTCTCGACGCATGCACATACCAGGGGGCAAATTATACGGTGTTACGATTACGGGCCACAAAGAATACTGCCTTCCATGCTTCCCAAATGGATTGAAACCATCTGTACTTAACCCGAGGTACACATTTCTTGACTCGTATGCAAAATCCGGATACAATATTTGAAAATGTTTCCACGCTTTTGCATCTGAAGGATGTGTAATCTCTCCATCTTGACGATGCTCTGCATGCCATCTCATTTGTTCTGCCGTTCGCACAGATTGATATAACCTCTTTAACCTCGCTGTCAATGGTAAGTACCACATACGTTTATATGGAATTGGAACTCTCCCACCAGTTTCCTGATACCGCGGTTTACGACAAAATTTACATCTTCTCCGGTCTTCGTCTTCTCTCCAATATAGCATACAGTTGTCGATGCATACATCTATCACCTGATACGGCATACCAAGACCAGCTACAAGTTTCTGTATCTCGTAGTATGATGCAGGTGCCTGATTATCTTCAGGCAAAATATCTTTCACAAAATTTGCTATCGCATCAACACACTCTTCCGCCAAATTGAAGTCTGTCTTAAGGGTCATCAGTCTACTAGCAGTTGATGAAGGGGAATGTCCGTCTCTACACCCATCATATAATGGTTGCTTCCCTGCGTCTAACATATCAAAAAATCTTCTAGCTTCTTCATTTGGTTCTTCTAGTCTATCCTCCCTTATTATGATCGATGGCAAATTCTCTCTAAACGCATCATGAACCATCTCAGCGGTACCTACACCAAAATCTACTTCCGTTCTATGTTCGCCTAAGCTATCCGTTCTATGTTCACCTAAGTTATCCATTCTATGTTCGCCTAAGCTATCTGCAACATATGGTGCACTGCTACTACTAGCACCATCATTATTAGTTTCTCCATGAAAAAACCAAATTTTGTATCCCGGCATAAAACCAACGGTATACAAGTGATGCCAAACTTGTTCTACATTAACATTACGAGAATTGCAACAATTTAAACATGGACATTTTATCACCTTTCGATTCCCGACAACCGCCATGAACTCGCATATACCTCGTGCATAACTTGGATTTAATGTATTCGACTCCGGATCATACATCTCTTCATCCATCCACGATCTATAATATCTAGAAGATGACATCTCACTCTCTTAACGATTTTTTTCTAACAAATATTTGGTTGGAAGTTGTTGTTGTTTTGTGAGTGAATGAAGATGTGTGGAATCATATATATAAATACGCTGACCGTCGGAAATCTGTCGGCAAAGCGTCGGAAAAACAACGGATATAATAACGGCTAGATAACGGTTATATAACGGCTATTTTTTCCTACAGATTTCCGACAAACTAGTTGGGAGTCTGTCGGAAATCTGTCGGAAATTGATATTTTCCGACGGATTTCCGACAACTGACCGGAATCTCCTCCGGCGTCGGCAACGGCTAGTTACACGGTCCAATAATCCGACCGATTTCCGACGGTCTGTGGTCCGTCGGAAATAATTCCGACAGATTTCCGACGGAATTAAAAAATTTCCATTCCGCCGGAAATCGGTCGGATTACCGTCGGAAAATTTCCGACGGAATTACTTCCGTCGGAATTTCCGTCGGATTTGCGGCTGTTTTCTTGTAGTGGTACACCAATGAAAAGGCAAAGGCTATAACTCAGGTGTGGCACAAGAATGGAGAGTACTGCCCGGACAACACTATTCCGATAAGAAGAGTAAAGAAAGAAGATATCTTACGAGCAAAATCCATTGAGAGTTTTGGTAAAAAGACTCCCCCAGGCATCGCTGAAGTTACAGCCTCATATCACCATGAGGTGCACCTTTTATGCATTGACTTTTATTTAATTACTCTCTTGTGGTTTAGTTACACTTCAAAGTAGGCACCTTTTATATATTGGAATTTTGTGATGTCTGTGATTCGTTATGTCTAGATAGATATATTTCTAATTTGTATCCGTTTCAAAACTAGTTAAAATATTCGGTGTGTCATAATATCTGTAAAAGTTTGGATATTCGCCAAGATATAATTCTAATTTGGGTATTTTTTGGACCGGTTTAGTACGCGAGAGCGAGTGGGACTTTGAAAGGTGGAAAGTGTTTTGGAACAAAAGCCTCGATAAATATATGGAAACCATTTGTAGCTCACAGTGACGAGTTTAGCTTGTCTCAGACTTGGCTCGTATCAGGAGATGGCGGTAGTCTTAACACCATTGAAGCTGGTTGGCAGGTCTTGTACTTCTTTGGTCGTTCATTTTTTACTACACTTTCCTGATCATACGCAAAAATTCTTAATTAACTCGACTTTTGTTTGCCTTAATTTATAGGTTTATCAACAAATCTATGGTGATAACAATCCAAGATTATTTATTTACTGGACAGTAAGTTCCATTTTTCCATCCCAAACATACTAAAAAATAAAATAAAAACATTTATTGAAATATTTTAGAGGATTCACAATCCGAAAGCACAAGTCTATTAAACATTCAAGCTATATGTTTTATTTTTCAAACTAAGATTTAATTTTTTTCTTTATTTATGGAAATATATTAGAGAGATGGATACCAAAAGACAGGATGCTACAATCTCCTCTGCAAAGGTTTTGTTCAAACGAACAAACAATACATCTTAGGTGGAGCCTTAACTACCGTCTCGCAATACAACGGAATTCAGTACGCTCTCCACTTACTTATATGGAAGGTAATAATATTAGGCAGATCCAAAAACTAAAATTTTATGAAAATATAATATAAAACCACAAAAATTGAACAGCAATATGCATATTTTGTTTCCTAAGTTATATGAAATGAATATTTTGCAATTACCAGGACAAGGCAACAGGAAACTGGTGGCTAGCGATCAATGACGTTGATATTGGGTACTGGCCTGGCTCATTGTTCAGCTCTCTAGGAAATGGAGCAACAAGAGTTGCATGGGGAGGTGAAGTCTATGTGCGTGACGGTGCTCACTCAACCACAGATATGGGAAGCGGGCATTTCGCAGTTGAAGGATATAGGAAAGCGAGCTATATCAGGAATCTTATGACGGTTGATGGAGCCAATACTCTGCAAAAAGCAGTGGGACTTAACTCCTTAGAGACTAATAAAAACTGTTACAGTTATAAGAAAGGAAGTGATGGAACAACTTTTGGGACTCATTTCTATTATGGTGGTCCTGGTAAAAACGTTAAATGCCCTTGATCTGATCTGTGTTCAAAGCTTTTGAAGATTTCACATGTATGTAATATGAAATAAGAACATGTGATAGTCGTGATTTAAGAAAAAAATCCACGAGTTAATTGTCTTTGATTATTATGTGTGTCCTTGATATTATGTGTGTGTAAAAGGTTTCAGATTTCACATGTGTGTAATTTAAATAAGAACGTGTACGTTTGATACAATCCTCAGTTTGTAGTTACTAGCTCTGGATCTCCCTGTAAGGCTTTTTGTACATGCATGTTTGTGTTTGACTATATATAAGAACATTTATCTTTGTTCGAATCTCAAGCTTATAGATTTTTCTGTATTTCATAGTCATTTTAATGATAGAAATACAGAAACTATCAACAACTATTTCCCAAGGAATATCCTGAGATCATTAATTGAAATAAAATCTTATAAATGGATATATACAGTAGTAGCTTAGCTAAAAAAAAGTTAGGTTTCTACACTCGCTTATCTTCCTAACCCCAAAGCCTTATGCAACTCTTGCTGCCATGGAATGCACCATTTGAAGTATTATATAGTAAAATTCATATGCATGTAAAGAGGATTGAAAGAACAAGATTTATTGTTCTTATCAATTTTTTAATAAGAATAAAAATACTAACAAATGGTTTTGCATTTGAGGTAAAAAAGTCATATTAATATTATATAAAAAATAATAATTTTCATCAAATTTTCAAGTGGTACCTTGCACGAAATGTAAATTGCAGAAAAAGAACCTAGAAGGACACTGTAAATTTATATATATCTATAGCATAAAACCTTGCACGACACTTTGCTTTGTATCAATCAGCTTTGACTTCTACGTTCAGGTTTGCGTTTTTCTTATTCACAAATGAAGAATATATGGTCATTTTTCATTTATCCTCTCTGTCATTCTTCTTCTCTTGCTTACTTGTGTATTCTTGATGAGTCTTAAGTCATTGACACCAAGGTATACTGCAAATTTATATAACCCATGACTTCAACTTCAAGTTTCCTCTGTTGAATTATCTGTATATAAATCTTTCCATTTGTGTTTCCGCTAGAGAAGAATAAAAATGAGTAGAAAGAATCAAAGAAAAATTTTATAGTCAAACATTTGTCTTTGATTATGAATATCAAATTTGACTATTTATGTTCGTTAAGCTTGGCAATCTACGATGGAACTCACGAGCAAAGCCACGATAAGCATTAGGAGAGTAGATACCTGCAAATTCAAATAATCCGTTAAGCAGGGATACCGTAGAAATGAAATATAAGAACAAAGAGAACTTGATGATCGCACACTTACATTCAGAGGAGAAGTAATCGAATTTCTTGAAATAAGCATACGTATAGCTATGTTAAAGTATCACAATATCTTTCATAATTGAAGTTACGGATAGCGAAACAAAAGGAACATCTTCACCAGTAGTAATCGACGTGCATCGACTTAACCTACATTAGCCAATGTTACAAATATCAATTAACCGGGGAAACGAGAGAGAGTTTTCATTATTAATCAAACCATCAACAACTATTTACCTAGCGATATCCCCTCGTAATATATTCAAAAGAACGGTTTCCGCTATATCATCTGCGTTATGTCCAGTGACTAACTTATCTACTTTCAATAACGCACGCAGCTTCTCGATCAAGTGCCTCCAGATCATTAAACAAAAGCAATAACACACAAAAACTGATCATTGTAGAACAAAGTAAAAAAGAAAATAGATCTTTACCTGTCTACGGAATACTCCACAAAAGGTGCAATTGTTCTTCAAACCGATCATTTTCACAATATCGTCCATTGTCCATCCGTAAAGATCGTTGTACGAAACAATCTGAAGAGGCAACCCATACTAGAAGGAAAAAAAAATGAAAAAAAAACAAAACAAGGCCATAAAACAATAACCTAATAGGCTAACTTGGACTTCATTCCGTTTAACGGTCTCAAGAGAATCATCACGATAACCTGTAATCCCTTCATCTATGGACAAAAGAAAGATATCCAGCCCGTAATCGTGACGTCTGTTTAGTTCTGATAATACGTACGCAAGAACCGTAGAATCTGCACAAACACCGAGTTTTCAGGTTATTTGATGAACAACGAGAAACCGAGGAATTCGCGATCAATGTTTTAGAAATTTGAAAGACAAGGAATTACCTTTACCACCAGAGGCACCTATAGCAACACGTTCACCGGATTTGAATAAACGATCTCCAACAATTACTTGATGCATCGCATCTTCAAAAACCTCATAGAAACACTCTCTGCGTATCTTTAAACACACAATAATACTCCATCATTTCTCAATACACTTTCCACAATATACATTTATGTACCCAACTCCAAATATAATCTTGATCAGATTCCAAATTTTGATCATTATACAAAAAAATGGAAGGTTTTTGGATTCATAAAGATCCAAGCATTACAATATAGAAGTTGTTACAAGCTTCTCCTCTAAAACCCAAAAAAAAAAAAAAAAAAAGAGATTTCAAAAGCTTACTTGTTGGAGAGTTTTGGGTCGTTTGAAAGCTTTGTATTTCCCTTGATTAATCATAATACATGTACATGGCTTATATAGTCTAGTTGGTTACAAAGAATCAGGAAGTGCGTTCCACATATTTAGGCACGATACAAACAATATGAACATAATATCTAAATATGCGTAACTGAATATCATTATCTCTAACACCCTCCCGCAGTCACATCGTCGGTTTGCAGACGGTGAGACTGGTACGGAACTCCTTGTGAAGCGAAGATGGAAGTCCCTTTGTAAAAATGTCTGCATATTGAAGAGAAGTAGGGACATGTAGAACCTTCACCTCACCAATAGCAACTTTGTCGCGCACAAAGTGAATATCAAGCTCAATATGTTTAGGCCGTTGATGTTTGACCGGATTTGTGGAGAGATACACTGAGCTTATATTGTCGCAGTAAACAACCGATGCATTTGTGATAGGGAGGTGAAGTTCGAAGAGTAGATTGCGTATCCATGTCAACTCAGCAACCGTATTTGCCACACCTTTGTATTCAGCTTCACAGCTCGAGCGAGAAGGGGTGGGCTGCCGTTTTGCGGACCACGAAACAAGGTTTGGACCAAGGAATACGCAAAACCCGGAAGTGGAACGGCGTGTGTCCGGGCACCCAACCCAGTCCGCGTCGGAGTAGGCTGTTAGAGAATCGATTTTGCCTTTGAACAACTGAAGACCATAGTGTAGCGTCCCCTGAAAGTACCGTATAATCCGTTTGAGAGCATGGAGATGAGGTTGGCGAGGAGTATGCATGTAAAGGCATATTTGGTGGACAGCGTATGAAATATCAGGTCTTGTGAATGTCAAGTATTGGAGAGCTCCAGCGAGACTTCGATAGAAAGTTGGGTTGTCAATTGGATCACCGTCATGAATGGAGAGCTTTGATTTTAGATCGACGGGTGTAGCAATTGGTTTGCAGTCGGTCATGCCAGCCCGAGCAATAATGTCCTGTGCGTATACCGCTTGATTCAAGACGAGACCTTTGGCGTTGAAAGCAGCTTTTATCCCAAGGAAATGACGAAGCTTGCCCAAATCAGTCATGGGAAATTCAGTCTTGAGCTTGGTGATGATTCGTTGAAGCAAAATGTTGGAAGATGCCGTCAAGAGGATATCATCGACATAAAGAAGGAGATACGCACAGTCCCTGCCTTTCCTGAAAATAAACAAAGAAGAGTCGGCTTTGCTTGTGACAAAACCCATCAGTTTCAGGAACTTGGAAAATTTCGAGTTCCAAGCGCGAGGCGCTTGTTTCAATCCGTAAATTGCCTTGTTGAGTTTGCAGACGTGATGAGGATAAGATGAATCGACAAACCCCGGAGGCTGGTGCATATACACTGTTTCTTCAAGGTCGCCCTGAAGAAACGCATTTTTGACGTCAAGCTGATTGATCGACCATTCTAAAGAGACAGCAACATTAAGAACCGTACGTATCGTTGCCGGTTTTACAACCGGGCTGAATGTTTCAATAAAATCAGCTCCCTCCACCTGTGATTTGCCATTAGCAACTAATCTGGCTTTGTGACGTGATAAAATGCCATCTTCATCATATTTGTGCTTAAACAACCACATCGAACGCACAATATTAGTATTAGGCGGACGAGGTACCAAATCCCAAGTCCTTGTCTTAAACATAGCACCATACTCATCAGTCATAGCAGGGTTCCAGTTAGGGTCGGCTAAAGCTTTGATATGGCTTTTTGGAATCGGTGACTTGGTTTTAGCTAAGAGAGAAACTATCTTTTTTGGTTTAGAGATACCCGATTGAGAACGTGTTTTGATCGTTGAAGAAGAAGGAGCTTTAAACAATGGGTCAGGCCTAGTGGGCCGAGATTTGTGCTTAGATGTGGGCCTAGGCAGATTAGAGGTGATATGCTCAAATTTAACCCTGAGCCACTCTCTCAAATTAAGAGATCGTGTAGCACTTAGGGATCGAATCCACAGGGAAAAGAATCACAAAGTAAAATTCCAAGTTCGAATAAAGCTAAGTAAATAAAAGTGTAATGAAAAGAAAAACAAACTAAATAAAGCAAGTGAATAGTGATTGTTGTTCTTTAAATCAATGAGACAAAGCGCTAGGCATTGGGTAATTCGTAGGCATGACTTTAAATCGAAGCACTAAATTACTGTCGGGATATTTATTAAGAACCGTTCTTAAACTCGAAATAAACTGTAAAACTAATCAACTCTCGTTGCAGAAGTTATCTATGATTAAATCCTAGCAAACCAAATTCCTTTGCGAGTTCTAAAGATTAAATCAAGCATTAACGAGCAGTTTCGATAAGTTCACAAAATCACTAAGCCAAATTCCTTTGCGAATAGTAATTTGCTCACCAAAAATATAGTTCCAGCTAACAAACAATGCTTTCGCATCTATCCATCAACCTAACATGTCTAATTCAGGATGATCAATCCTAAAGCAGAATTAAAACTATCAAGGTGAAGAACACAAGTAGACTGATCCCAACAGTAATAAAGTTCTAGCAATTTATCATCAGCCTTTGAAAAACCCTAAACCTAACAAGTAGATTACTCAGACATGATGATTGAAACAAGCATAATAACTGAATAATATTGCATTAAAAGAGAGAGTAAGAGATACAAAAAGGGTTCGAAGAAATCTCTGAACAGAGTCTGAACTTGTCTCCCTAAAAGCTCTGAATCAATCTCCTCTCTAAATCTCGATAAAATAAAGCGTTTTTTCTAACAATGGCTGTTAAAAACTATATATAAGACTCTAAAACCGACTTAGAATAATCATGAAATCTTTAGGAACTTCTGGGCTAAGACGGGTTTCACGAATCGGGTTTTTCTTCTGTTACGAACGGGGTGTCGATCGACACTCAGTGATGGTGTCGATCGACACCAAAGCTGAATTTCCAATCCGACTTTGACACTTTGATCTCTTTCTCCGAAATGCTCCAAAATGCTCCTAAATCTCCCATTATGCTCCAAATACCTATAAACCTGCAATGACTCTAAAAGAACACCAAAAACACCAAAAAGACTCTAAAAACATACTTATATCATGGCTTTAAATGGGTAAAAACCATGATATATCAACTCCCCCAGACTTAGCTTTTTGCTTGTCCCTAAGCAAAACAGATGTTATCACTCCTTTAGGAACTACATACCTTTGCAAAGCTAATCCGGTGATACTTTGATGTTTCCCTAGAAGCTTAGCAGTCCTCCAGATTGAACCCAAACCCCTTAAAGAAACTCAGACTTTCAGTCGCAGACCCCTTCAGTTTAATTAGGTGCGGTCTCATCAAGGGAATATCGATCGCTGGACCTTCTAGATTCTTTCACCTCCCTTAACACTATCCTGCATTTCACCCTCTCTCTTCCCTCTGAAACTGTATCCAATTAAGGACTATCATAGAGATGCAATGCCTTTTTGCCTTTGTAATGGCGGGTACCTCAGCAGAGGGTCCTTTACCATCTAAATATTCCATTTTTTTTTTCTCTGCTGATTTTCTGCCTTTGATTCTAGCACTTTTAAACTTCAGGCTTGCTTGCATTTTTTTTTACTTGGCATCTCTATGATCACTAGATCAGCTCTCAAGTGATGTTCTAATGAGAATCAGGGTCATGAGGCTTTTGAAATGGCGGGTACCTCAACAGAGGATCTTTTACCACCTGATCTAGGACAGTTAAACTCGTCATTCGGGAAGAAGTTTCAAGAGCGGTCCTTCCTCGCTTTCAAGTGTTTAGAAGCTGAATCAAGTCTTGCGATTACCAACGCCCTTGACAAGAGATTTAGAGTTCATTAGGGGCGGGGTCTTTGACATCCTTTCTGAGTTCTCCAGAAGTCTGAACTCGCTCCGTTAAACCGATCCACTCCCAGTTACCCACCTTGTAAAACCAATCAACTTGCAGTAGAAATGGTCCTTGAATGTTGTTCAAAGCAAGTGGATAGGGGGAGTTTCGACCCGAATAAAAACTCAAAACAGGACTGGCTCAATAAAAACTCAAAAGAGAACACAAATGTTAGCGACTACCTCCCCCAGACTTAAACGACACTGTCCCCAGTGTTATTAAGCCTAAGATCGGTGAAAGCAACATAAACAAACTGAAGAATGTTGAAAAACAATTGAGGGATCGTGTTACCAGTTGGGGTGTCGATCGACACCCATAGATGGTGACGATCGACACCAGGTCTGAAAATCCGAAATTTTTTCACCAAGTTCTGTTTCTGGAGAATGTCGAGTGCTCGTCATAGTTAGATTAGGCTCTCAAAGTTAGCACTGTTAGACACTCAAAGATAACAAGATTAAATGCAACTGCATAATACGATATTATAAGTTCAACAAAGTAGTGAAACAAACACAAAGAATCATAAAACCGGGATAAAATGGAGAATGTGTAGAACTAGGCATCAATCATCGTCCTCTTCCTCCTCTGAAGAAGCAACAGCTGGAGATGGCGAACGAGAACGAGGACGAACATAACCAGAAGTCATACGCTGCCACATAGCCTGGAGAGTCTGATAGATCGAACGCTGGAAATCTGCCATCTCCATAGGGAACTCTTGTGTCTCTAGAAATCCTGGAAGAGGCTCAGACGCGGCAGAAGAACTCGCACCTCTAGAAGCTCGTCCTAAACTAACCGAACGATCTGTGACAGCTCTAACCTCCCTCGGATCAGGCTCAAAGCGTAACGCATCCAAGTTACCAGCGATAGACTGCTGTCCGTCCAAAGGTATGCGAACCTGAACATGGTTCCTTGCAATATCACGGTAAGTCCACTCGAATGCCGTTTTAATCCATCTAGCCTGACTCATGTGCTTGTAATCGAGAGTGCGGTACTGGCTAAGCTGGGTGGCATTAGTGGTACTAATGCCACAATGACGAAAGATAGGAGTAAGAAGACTCCCCACTATAACCGCCTTCCTCTTCGTCTTACTTGTCTTCTCAAAAGGGGTCTTCCTCAAGGAGACCAAGTGGTGTGCAAAGACGGCTCCATAGAGCACATCATCGGGAAAGTCATCATTGCGAAGATGAGGGAAATCACCACAAAGACCATGGTATAGTGGTATAAGCTCAGAAACTCGCATCTTGTTAGGCTCGTTCTTGCACAAGATCGTCTGGGAGATAAGTCGAACCACATAGCGGATAGCTGGATGACGAATATCCGTCTGAGTCGCTGTCTTAGAATCATAGACACGCGAACCGAAAAGCTGCCAAAAGTCGCGAATCCCTGGTAAACTCTCTGGAAGAGCAATGCGATCGCGATCCTGAAATGCTAAACCATATAACTCAGCAAGCTCATCCAGCGAGATGCGGTATCGAATACCACGAACCATGAAAGTCAAAAAGCCCCGATTGGGTCTCACCCTCATCTAGATAGTAAACACGAACAGTGGCGAGAAACTGCCTAGCCAACTTTGGGTATAACGTATAATGCGTGGTTGCGATCTTTCCTAGACCCGCATTCTGCAAAATACGCTCCACATCCTCCTTGATCTTGTAGGCCTGAACAACTGTACGATCACCGACGCACGTTTGTTCTAACTCCACATCAGTCCACGCATTGTAGAAAAGCGTGTCATAATCATCCCAATCCTCTAAAATTGGGCGCTCATCAACTCCGCGTCCTAGTGCTACCTTAGAAGGTATGTCATGCCACTTCTTCTTAGTTGGTATCTTTGCCTTATCAAGTCTAGGCCAAGGATGACGACAAGGCACTTCTCCATTAGGTCCCAAATCCCCTTGAGTGTCAACATCCTCTGGTTCCTCGTGTATTGGCTTTGTCTTTGAGCGAACAGTCCGTTGGCGTTTTTGTTGAGGCATCTGCAATCAAAACACAAGAGACAACACCAACAAAACCCGAAATCAGACATAAAAATCGTAATTTGGGACTGGGCATCGATCGATATCAACATAAGAATCGATCGATGCCACTGAAAAGCGATCTCAGTTTTTCAAAAACCAACAAACGTGAATTTAAAAGACGATTCCCTGTAAATCAACACCAATATGCAATCTGAATCAACATGTATAACCACAAATCATCATTTAATTCAACCAATTTCATTCGAATCCCTAAATTTTCAACATCTCTATCTCAAATTCTTAAAAGTTCTAGTTCATGCATAAAACCTCAATTCAATCACATGCATTCACCAATTTCACTTGAAAACAACTCAAATAAGCCGGATTTAGCAACAAAAACAAGTGAAACGAGATGAATTTGGATTTGCAAACCTTTAACCCGAAATGAATAGATGAGATTTCGAAACACGTACCTTGCAGATCGGGAAAACGGAGACTAGAATCGAATAGAGGACAAAAAATTGAGTGAAATAGGCTCAAGTAACACTTGAGTTGGTGAAAAATCGAGAGAGATATGAATCTCTAAAGGTTTGTGCGATTTTGCGGTTTTTAGAAAAATTATGAAAAATGAATCGGGTTTTTATAGAAACACTTACCTTGTTCCTTCCGCAGGGCATCGACCGATTCTACATGGTGGTGTCGGTCGATGCTTGGTCTGTTTTGCCACAATTCCACGGTTTTCTTCGTTTCTTTCCTTAAAGACTTAAACTAAACGTAATAGTTAGTAAACAAATGATAATAAAAATAAATAGCTATACTTACCTAGTGGGTTGCCTCCCACTCAGCGATCGTTTTTAGTCATTAGCTTGACTGTGTCTGGTCTAGGCGACGGGTGCATTGTCCAGAGGAACAATGTGTCCTTCTGGAATCTCGGCTTTCGCCCAATAGTGTTTCACCCTTTGCCCATTGACAGTGAACTCGTTGCCTTTCGGATTGATCAGCACAATTGCTCTATGGGGCCTAACCTCCTTAATTGTGAAAGGACCAGACCAACGAGAACGTAATTTCCCAGGAAAAAGATGAAGACGAGAGTTATATAGGAGTACCTGATCATTTGGCTCGAACTTCCTTGAGATGATCTTCTTATCATGATAGGCTTTAGTGCGCTCCTTGTATAACTTCGAGTTCTCGAAGGCGTGATGCCTTATCTCATCTAGCTCATTCAGGTGGATCAAACGCCTTTCTGCAGCTGGTTTATAATCGAAATTCATCTGTTTCACCGCCCATGCTGCCTTGTGCTCAAGCTCCACTGGAAGATGACAAGCTTTCCCATAAAGTAAATGGAATGGCGTTGTCCCCAAAGGCGTCTTGTAGGCTGTCCTGTAAGCCCAGATCGCGTTGTCGAGCTTGTTTGCCCAATCCTTTCTTGTGACTCCCACTGTCTTCTCCAAGATTTCCTTGATTTGTCGATTCGAAACTTCGACTTGACCACTCGTCTGAGGATGATAAGGAGAAGCCACTCGATGTTGAACACCGTACTTGCTTAGCAGATTAGCGAACACTTTATTGATAAAGTGAGGGCCACCGTCACTGATTACTATCCGAGGTACTCCAAATCGAGGGAAAATGATGGTTTTAAACAGCTTAAGAACCACCGCAGAATCATTCTTTGGACTAGCAATCGCCTCTACCCACTTGGACACATAATCTACCGCGACAAGAATGTACTCATTACCATAGGATGATGGGAAAGGACCCATGAAATCAATCCCCCAACAATCGAAAACCTCCACCTCAAGAATGAAGTTCTGGGGCATCTCATGTCTCTTGCTAATCTTCCCTCGTCTCTGACAAGCATCACACTTAGCGATGAATGTGTTAGCATCCTTAAACATCGTTGGCCACCAGAATCCGGCTTGCAAAACCTTGGCAACCGTCTTGAATGTAGCGAAGTGACCAGCATACTCTGAACCATGACAATGGAAAAGCACATCCTGAATCTCAGCCTCTGCAATGCACCTTCTGTAGATACCATCTGAACAAAGCTTGTAAAGATAAGGTTCATCCCAATAATACCTCCTAAGCTCTCGCATGAACCTCTTCTTCTCATATCCTTTAAGATCAGTAGGCTCATCCTCTGCAGCCAAGTAGTTGGCGATGTCAGCATACCATGGCCTGTCACTCTTCGAGACAGCGAACACAAGCTCTTGGAAAGCTGTCGAGACGATTTTCGGAAGGCTAACAAGTCTGTCGACTTGGTGTCGAGCGATGCTAAGGTAAGTATCGATCGATGCTCTCTGTTTTGCACTTGTCGTCGATTCGAAGAAATTCAGTGTCGACCGATGATCAAATAAAGTGTCGATCGATGCTTGGTCCTGTAGACCACTTTCGACGAAATTAACTCGTTCTTCTGGTAAGAAATCATCAATAGGGACGTCTCCTTCGATTTTGATCCGAGAGAGATGATCTGCAACGCTGTTTTCAACCCCCTTCTTGTCCTTTACCTCTATATCAAACTCCTGAAGAAGCAAAATCCATCTCAACAGCCTTGGTTTTGCATCCTTTTTCTGCAGCAGATACTTAAGAGCTGAATGGTCCGTATGCACAATGACTTTAGAGCCAATCAGGTAAGGACGGAACTTCTCGAAGGCGAACACCACAGCTAACAACTCTTTCTCAGTAGTTGCGTAATTCCTCTGTGCTTCGTCAAGTGTTCGACTCGCATAGTAGATGGCGTGAAGCTTCTTGTCCTTCTTCTGTCCTAAAACTGCTCCAACTGCGTAGTCACTAGCGTCACACATGATCTCAAAGGGCAAATTCCAGTCTGGTGGTTGCACAATCGGAGCGCTCATAAGAGCCTTCTTGATCTTCTCAAAAGCTGCTAGGCATTCTGCAGAAAATTCGAACTTGACATCCTTGCAGAGTAAAGCAGTTAGTGGCCTCGCGATATTACTGAAATCTTTGATGAATCTTCTGTAGAAACCAGCGTGTCCAAGAAAACTCCTCACAGATTTGACATCATTAGGCGGTTGAAGGCCTGTCATAACCTCGATTTTTGCGCGATCCACTTCAATCCCAACTTCTGAAACTCTATGTCCAAGCACTATGCCATCCCTCACCATAAAGTGACATTT
Organism: Draba incana; assembly: GCA_963576765.1. Classification (NCBI taxonomy): domain Eukaryota; kingdom Viridiplantae; phylum Streptophyta; class Magnoliopsida; order Brassicales; family Brassicaceae; genus Draba; species Draba incana. The sequence continues at coordinate 3,028,379 of OY755204.1, read as the reverse complement.
CTCCCAGTTCAAAACCAAGTGTTTTTCCTCGCATCGAGCTAGTACCTTCTACAGATTGTTCAAGCAGTCCTTGAAAGAGGATCCATACACTGAAAAATCATCCATGAAAACCTCCATGTAATCCTCTATCATGTCCGTGAAGATAGACATCATGCAGCGCTGGAAGGTTGCAGGAGCATTGCATAACCCAAAAGGCATTCTGCGATATGCAAAAGTACCATAAGGACAAGTGAAAGTGGTTTTCTCCTGGTCGTCCGGATGAATGGGTATCTGGAAGAACCCTGAGTAGCCATCCAAGAAGCAGTAGTACGGATGATTCGCAAGCCTCTCCAACATCTGATCAATAAAAGGCAAAGGAAAATGATCCTTCCTAGTGGCTGCGTTTAGCTTTCTGTAATCGATGCACATTCGATGACCAGTGACTGTTCTTGTGGGAATCAGCTCATTCTTCTCGTTCTTTACCACTGTGACACCTCCCTTCTTAGGGACTACATGAACCGGACTAACCCAAGAACTGTCTGAGATGGGATAGATAATCCCTGCTTCCAAAAGCTTCATAATCTCTTTCTTAACAACCTCAGTCAAATTTGGGTTCAATTGCCTCTGATGCTCAATTGATGACTTAGACTCATCTTCTAAGTGAATCCTATGCATGCACAAATCTGGAGCAATACCTGAAATGTCATCAAGAGAGTAGCCAAGAGCTTTGCGAAACTTGCGCAGCCTCATTAGTAATAACGCGAGTTCCGCGTTGTTCAAGGAAGAATTAACGATGATAGGATAAGTTGAATTGGATCCGAGAAATGCGTACCTTAGCCCTGCAGGAAGTGGCTTGAGATTGATCTTAGGAGCCTTTTCTTCGCTCCAATCGCTGTTCTCGGCCTGGTGTCGAGCGACACCGTCAGATGGCATCGATCGATGCTAATGAAATTTAGCCAATTCCGTGTTTACAACCACTTGCATAACTTGCTCGCTTGCATCCATTATCGAAGCATAACCCGCAGCAGTCTCGTCTAGGCACTCTATTTCTGGCGTAAAGTTGATCAATGCCCTTTCCAAGGGATCTGTAGAGCGCATTTCATGGAAGTAATCTTCTGCTAAATGATCCAAGGTATCAACGAAGAAAGTCTGACCATCTATTGTAGGCTTCCTCATGATCTTTTCCATGTCGAACTTCATCTCTAAATCGCCTACACTCAGTGTGATCCTTCCACCTTTGACATCTATCATCGCTCCAGCTGTGGCCAAGAAGGGTCTTCCTAAGATAAGAGGATCTTTGGGTTCTTCTCCATACTGCAGAACCACAAAGTCCGTAGGAATCATGCACTCTCCAACTTTGATTGGAACATCTTCAAGGACTCCTTCAGGGATTCTCACTGTCCTGTCTGCTAGGATAAGAGAGATCCTAGTGGGTTGAAAATCAGTCATCCCAAGGCTCATAGCAACTGAAAGTGGCATCAAGTTGATGCTAGACCCCAAATCGCATAAGGAACGAGGAAATATTTCCGTAAAGATCAAGCAATCAAGCACAAAACTTCCTGGATCGCTGAGCTATTCTGGAATTCTGTTCTGTATCACCGCACTAACCTGCTCTGAGATCATCGCGCGTCCCTCTTCAAGACTCAAGCTCTTGGTAACCATCCGTTTCACATAACGTCGAATCACTGGAGTTGATCTTATAGCATCTATCAAGGGAAGCTCAACAGTGATTTTATCCATAATGGCCTTGCATCTAGCATCGAGCTCCTGTTTGGACTTCTTGTTACTCCTAGGATACAGGAGTTTGGGCTTGTATACTCGTTCTTCTGGTTTGTTCTGAGAAGAGCGTCGATCGATTCTACCCTGATGGTGTCGATCGTCACTTGTTTTTGGACTTGGCAAGTCTTCGATTTCATCATGCTCAGAATCTGAAACCTCGATGAGTGTCGACCGATGCTCCTTTGTGGCGTCGAGCGACACTTCAGTCGGATCAACAATCTCATCAACTTCGATATCGAGTAGCTCGTCGATTCGCTCTTTATCAGCCCCTTTCTTCAGAATCGGTTCCAGCTTCTTTCCACTACGTGTCATGATGGCCATAGCGTTGCGTTTGGGATTCGTATCCGTCCTTGAAGGAAGAAAACCATCCTGTCTCTTTACTGATTCTGCAGTCTGAGCCACTTGTGTATCGAGCTTCTTGACATGAGTGTTGAGAGCTTCGAATTTCCCGTTTAGATCTTGATACATGGCATCCATCTTCCCATTGAAGGTAACGGTCAGCTTTTGTTGACCTTCCAAAAGCTGCTCAAGCATGGATTTCACCTCGCTATCAGGAGTCTTAGCAGGAGGTATCTGGTATGAAGAAGAACCGTATGTCCTGGTGTAGTTACTGTTGCTGCTCTGGAATGGCTTCTGGAAGTCGTTCTTCTGGTACTGCGGGCTTGAAGGTCTCTGATAGCTGCTGTTGTAGTTACTCTGGTAGCCTTTGTTCCCTTGCTGATTACCATACCTCTGATTCTGAAATCCAATTCCATTAACGTAGTTCACGCCTTCTTCTTCATTCCCAGCCTCTGGTTCGAATTCTTCAACCTCTTGAGCAAAATGGACTGCCTTCTTTCCCACTAGGATGTTATGCACGTCGTCAATCTTAGCCTTAACTTCTTGAGAAAACTGACCACTGTTCCCACTGAGCTTCTTCCTCTCAAAGTCTGCATTCTTACTGCTGTTGCTTGAAGCCAAGTTCTCAATAAGCGCAATAGCATCTTCCGGAGAGTTAGTCTTGAAGTTTCCACTGCTTGCAGCATCGAGTGTCATCTGGTATCTCCAATCCACTCCGTTAAAGAAGATCCTAAGCAGCTGGATATCACTGAATCCGTGATGAGGGCAATCTCTCTGGTAGGACTTAAATCGCGCCCATGAAGCCTTGAATGCCTCAGTATCCTGCTGGCGGAAAGTAGCAATCTTCATCCTCAAGTCTTCAGACCTTGCATCGTCGAAGAAGTTGTTGAGAAAGGCATTCTTGGTGTCCTCCCAAGTAGTCAAAGATCCAGGCTCGAGTTGCTTTAGCCAGTACGAAGCATCACCTCCTAGTGAGTAGGGAAAAAGCTTGCAGAAAAGATAGTCAGTTGACACCCCATTCGCCTTAATGCTCGATGTTAATTTCTCAAACTTCTCAATATGATCCATTGGGTGTTCGTGAGGAAGCCCATGGAAAGGATGTTGGGCCACAAGACTGAAGAATGCAGGCTTTAGCTCGAAGTCGTTTCTCTGAAACGGTGGTGGGCGAATTCCAGCTCGGTTGGCATAAAACTGATCGGGGCGATTGTAATCGCCCAATGTGATACCACGGACGTTATGTGCTAGGCGTCGACCGATGCCACCATCTTGGTGTTCTTCGATGCCTGGGTTCTGTGCAGGTGCTTCGACGATTACATTCCCCTGGTCGTCGAGTCTGGCTCCTTCATCATTGTATCTCAGCCCTGCTCTGTCATGGAATACTCCTTCTTCTCCCGCAACCGGTATTAGCACTAGTCTGTCTCCCATTTTAGCTTCCTTAACTGCTCTCCTGTTCGTTCGTTCGTTCTAAGAGAGCTAATGTGTCGAGATCAAATCCAACTAATTCCTTGTCTGTTTTGCTTCTTGTGACGTGTTTTGGCATGCACCTGAAATTCAAAACAGAAAGCAAACAAAAGAGAAACTAGTTAGTAAATTAAAAACAAAGAGAAAAACTTAGACAAAATTCTATAATTGAAAATCTAATTGTGATTTCAAATTCCCCGGCAACGGCGCCAAAATTTGATATGCTCAAATTTAACCCTGAGCCACTCTCTCAAATTAAGAGATCGTGTAGCACTTAGGGATCGAATCCACAGGGAAAAGAATCACAAAGTAAAATTCCAAGTTCAAAATAAGCTAAGTAAATAAAAGTGTAATGAAAAGAAAAACAAACTAAATAAAGCAAGTGAATGGTGATTGTTGTTCTTTAAATCAATGAGACAAAGCGCTAGGCATTGGGTAATTCGCAAGTATGACTTTAAATCGAAGCACTAAATTACTGTCGGGATATTTATTAAGAACCGTTCTTAAACTCGAAATAAACTGTAAAACTAATCAACTCTCGTTGCAGAAGTTATCTATGATTAAATCCTAGCAAACCAAATTCCTTTGCGAGTTCTAAAGATTAAATCAAGCATTAACGAGCAGTTTCGATAAGTTCACAAAATCACTAAGCCAAATTCCTTTGCGAATAGTAATTTTGCTCACCAAAAATATAGTTCCAGCTAACAAACAATGCTTTCGCATCTATCCATCAACCTAACATGTCTAATTCAGGATGATCAATCCTAAAGCAGAATTAAAACTATCAAGGTGAAGAACACAAGTAGACTGATCCCAACAGTAATAAAGTTCTAGCAATTTATCATCAGCCTTTGAAAAACCCTAAACCTAACAAGTAGATTACTCAGACATGATGATTGAAACAAGCATAATAACTGAATAATATTGCATTAAAAGAGAGAGTAAGAGATACAAAAAGGGTTCGAAGAAATCTCTGAACAGAGTCTGAACTTGTCTCCCTAAAAGCTCTGAATCAATCTCCTCTCTAAGTCTCGATAAAATAAAGCGTTTTTTCTAACAATGGCTGTTAAAAACTATATATAAGACTCTAAAACCGACTTAGAACAATCATGAAATCTTTAGGAACTTCTGGGCTAAAACGGGTTTCACGAATCGGGCTTTTCTTCTGTTACGAACGGGGTGTCGATCGACACTCAGTGATGGTGTCGATCGACACCAAAGCTGAATTTCCAATCCGACTTTGACACTTTGATCTCTTTCTCCGAAATGCTCCAAAATGCTCCTAAATCTCCCATTATGCTCCAAATACCTATAAACATGCAATGACTCTAAAAGAACACCAAAAACACCAAAAAGACTCTAAAACATACTTATATCATGGCTTTAAATGGGTAAAAACTATGATATATCAAGAGGCTTGATTTTGAGAGGCAAAAGGAGCTTGGAGAATCGATTGGAAGAGTGAAGAAGCGTCATATGCTGTATCGAGAAATTGGTAATGATCGGAGCGATGAGAAGATTCAGCAGCAGGAAATTTGTCCTCATCAAAGTGAACATGTCGAGAGATGATAATTTTGTTGGTTTTCAAATCCATACAGCGGTAACCGCGATGTTGGGATGGATAACCGAGGAAGAGGCACGGTGTTGTCCGTGGAGAAAGTTTGTTCAAGTTCGAATGGTTTAAAATTGGGTAGCAGAGGCAGCCAAAAACGCGCAAGTGATCGTATATTGGTCGTTTGTTAAAGAGAAGAGTGTATGGGATTTGATTTTGGATGGCTTTGGAAGGGGTGATGTTGAGAACATGAGCGGCAACATGAAGTGCTTCTACCCAATAAGATGGTGGAAGACGAGCTTGAAACAATAGAGTTCGTACGGAGTTGTTGATCGTGCGGATCATTCGCTCGGATTTCCCATTTTGTTGTGAAGTATGGGGACATGAAAAACGAACAATGATCCATGAAAGTCTGAATTGTTAAACTCTCCACCATTATCACATTGGAATTGTTTGATCTTTGTTCGGAATTGAGTCTCGACATAAGCTGTGAAATGAAGGAACTTGGAAAAGACATTGCTTTTGCGTCTTAGAGGATAAACCCAAAGAAAGTGAGAAAAGTGATCGAGAAATAAAACGTAATAACGAATTCCGCTCATGCTTGGAACGGGAGATGTCCATAAATCGGAGTGGACAATTTCAAAAGGTTTGGAAACAAGTGTTTAAGAATTAGCAAAAGGAAGTTTTATTGATTTGCCCAAACGACAAGGTTCACAAGAGATATCAAAATGGCCCTTATTACATAATGATGGATTGGAAATTAAAATAGAATGAAGGGAAGCTGAGTTGGTGTGGCCAAGTCTCTTATGCCATAGAGTGGGGGTTGAAGCTAAAAGAGCGGTTGAAGCGACCGGTGTATTCATGAAAGAAGCTGGAAGGGAGTAGAGATCACCGGAGCTGTCACATCGGATTAGAGGTTTCCGAGTTTGAAGGTCCTTCACAGAAAAACCAAGAGGGTCAAATTCCACAGAACACCAATTATCCGTTGTAAATTTACGAACAGATATGAGATTTTTGACTATTTGTGGTGTGACAAGGACATTGTTTAAGGACAGGGGAAGAGTATGAGTAAGGATTGAGGTGGAGCCAGAGGCTGAAACAGGGATGAGAGAACCATTGCCTACTATGACCGATTGATTGATATTGTGATTAAGAGGAGGATTGAGAGTACCTGCATTGGCAGCGAGATGAGCAGTAGCTCCCGAATCCATGTACCAATCCGACGGCGAAGGATCTGCTAGAGTTTCGGAAGTGTAAGCTTGTGGTAGTGAAGGGAATTCAATGAGATTCGCCCGTTGTTGCAGAGGAGCAGAACTGTATGGAGGCAGGCGCCACGGGTACTGTGCAGTCCAGGACGGCTGCGGTGATGGCCAATACGACTGCGTGCCCCATGGGTTGCGCTGCTGGTTGAAACGTCCCCGACCTCCTCTGTTTCGGTTTGGAAATCTGCGATTTCCGCAACTGTTATTTGATCATTAATTGCGGCCTTGATAGTTTCGTTGTTATGGCTCGGTAGAGGCAGTGAGGGTTATAGAAGACGAGGCGGTGTTGGAATGGCTTGCAGTGGAACGAGTGGATTTCTTGAGATGAGACTCTTCCCATTCGAGCATGGATTTGGCAGAGTCGAAACTGGGAAATGGCTCTTTGTGTTTGATAACATTGATGATGTTATCAAATTTGTCGTTGAGGCCATTGATGATATACATGACGAGAGTGCGATCGGTGACGGGAGCGTCGAGATTATTAAGCAAATTAGCAATGGATCTCATTCTCTGGCAGTATTCATGGATGGAAAGGTCGCCGATTTCCATCGTACGCAGCTCATGGTCAAGCTTGATCGCCCTTGCCTCCTTGTTGTTTCTGAATTGGTTTTCAACGCGAAGCCAGATATCGCGTGCGGTGCCGTCGGGTTTGAAGGAGGAGAGGAAGAGAGGCTCAGCCATAGTACCATACAACCACAGCTTGACAAGACCGTCACGCTTGAGCCAAGCATTATCGTTAGCACCGGTGGGCTGAACGGAGCCATCGAGATGGCCGGATACGTCAAACGTCATACAGTGGGTTTGAATGAGCTCTCTCCAGGCATCATAATTGTGATCGTTGAGATCAAGGATGACCGGAATGTGGCTTTTGATGTTAGTGACGCCAAAACAACGTTCAGGTTGGTTGTTGTTTTCTGCAGCCATTTTAATGGCAAGGAATTTGAAGAGGAGAGAAGAGAGAGAGAGAGAGAGAAGAGGACGAAGGAGAAGAGAAAAGAGGATTAGGAGCCTGGATGCTCTGATACCATGAAAGCTTTGTATTTCCCTTGATTAATCATAATACATGTACATGGCTTATATAGTCTAGTTGGTTACAAAGAATCAGGAAGTGCGTTCTGAAAGAAAACAGATTTGTGTTTGAAGAAGATGCTTTTATTGATTCATATCTTGCTTACCTATTACAGAGTAGTGTGAGCTAGCTTTATACTCATAGCTAGCTAGGGTTACAAAAGGGGTTTCCTATTGTAATCTTCTTACACTTGTCACGCATCTGATACCTCATCTTGAAGGAGCGCATAACGGTTGGATAAGATTGTTTGACCTGCCGTACACTTCTCTGTCTTCGTCGAGCTCTTCTTTAGCTCTGCACTTTTGAGTTTGTCGTGTTGTGAAGAGGAGGATGAAGACTGGTGATACTTTAGCTCTGTTTTCAGCTTTGTCATGGGCTTCGTGTTTTCACTTCGGCCCAAATCCTTTATCTTCACACCACTCTCAGAACCTTCTGTTTGAGTAAGAGTCTTCACCAAACTTGAACCGGCTTGTGCTTTAACATCCCCCCTCAAACTTGGTGTGGGTGGTTCTTGCACACCAAGTTTGTAGCGTAATGAAGCAAAAGTGTTGTAAGGCAGCGACTTGGTGAAGATATCCGCGATTTACTGATGAGACGGTATGTGTTTGACTACCAAAGCCCCAAGAGCCACTCTTTCCCGAACATAGTGATAGTGTGTTTCGAAATGTTTTGACCTCTTGTGAAATGTTGGGTTAGCAGTGAGATATACCGAAGAATGGTTGTCCCCGTAGAGTTCTGGGGTCTAAATTAGAGGGACTCCAAGCTCCTTTAGTATCATACACAACCAAGACATTTCAGAGGCAGTATCCGAGAGAGCACGATACTCAGCTTCTGTTGAGCTCTTAGAGACTGAGTCTTGCTTGACAGATGACCAAGAGATTAAGTTATTGCCTAAGAATCTGCAGAAACCTCCGGTAGATCTTCTTGTAGTCTGACACCCTGCCCAATCGCTGTCGCTATATGCTCTTAAGGTGAAATCTGTATCTTTGTTAAAGGAAATTCCCATGTTAATGGTGCCTTTAACATACCTTAAGATCCTTTTGAGCAGCATAAAGTCAGAGACAGTAGGCATGTGCATCTTTTGGCACACAAAATTAACTGCAAACTGGATGTCAGGTCTTGTCAAGGTGAGGTATTGAAGCTTGCCTGCAAGACTCCGGAAGTATGTAGGGTTCTCAAACGGTTGATCTTGTGTAGGAACTTGATTCAGTTGAAGGGGCAGAGGTGTTGGCATAGGAGCACAATCAAGCATACCTGCCACATCAAGGAGATCTTCTGCATACTTATGTTTCGACAAGAACTAGCCTTGTTGATGAAAATGAGCTTGTATCCCCAAGAAGTAGTGCAGATTACCAAGATCCTTCATCCGAAAGTGTATGCTTAGATTAGAAAGCAAACCTTGAAGAGCCTTTGAGCTGTTTCCAGTGATTAACATATCATCTACGTATAGGACAAGCATGATCATGTCTTTTCCCTTGGAGTAGACAAACAGAGAGGGGTCTTTCAAGCTGCAAACAAAACCAAATTCAAGCAGGTAAGTGCTAAACTTGTCATACCACGCTCTAGGTGACAGTTTGAGCCCATATATAGCCTTGTGTAAGAGACACACATGATATGGTTTAGCTGGATCAATAAAACCCGCAGGTTGTTTCATATACACAGTTTCAGATAGCTTCCCATGTAAGAAGGCATTTTCACGTCCATCTGCTTAATGTCCCAGTTCATTACGGTGGCTGTGTGTAGCACAGTTCGCACTGTGGCTGACCTGACCACAGGACTGTAAGTCTCCCAATAATCAATGCCTTCCTCTTGGTCAAAGCCTTTAGCAACTATTCTTGCTCTGAGTTTATCCAAGTCTCCATCTGCAGTGAGTTTAGTTCTAAAGACCCACTTGTTGCCAAGGACATGCATGGATGGATGATATGGAACAAGGGACCAGGTATTAGTTTCCTTACAATTACCCATTTCGTCTGTCATTGCCGACGTCCATCCAGGATCCTTAAGTGCACTAGTGAGTGTTTTAGGCTCAGGATACGACACCTTTGTAGTCAATAGAGCATACCTTAGATTTGGTTTAACTATTCCTGCCTTTGATCTTGTAATCATCTTGTGACAAGGTGTAGAATGATGTCGAGGTGAAGTAGTTGCTGTAACCTCAGAAGAATTCATGAGAGATGAAGAGTTGTTGCCTATAGGAAGTGAATCTAAGTCAGCCGTACACCCAGGACTCTCATTCTCAGAACCATTCGAGGAATTAGGAGCAGGCTGTAGAGCTGAGGAACTTAGAGGTGTAGAGATATTACCTTGGCCATCAGAAGATTCAGACTGAGCCGAGACCGAAGAAGGAGAGGCTGGAAAACTAACCAGAGGCACAAGAGGAGAGAGAGATGTAACAGACTCAGCTGGTAGAGAGGGGCTGGCAGGTGGTTGAGGAGACAATCCTTGCTGCCAGGCTGTGAAGAGAGGAGTGCCTGAAGTTTGCTGCAAGTGTTTATACTTCTCAGAGAAGGGAAATGTTGCCTCATCAAAGACCACATGGCGGCTAATATATACCCTCCCTGTAGTAGGTAAAAGGCACCTATAACCTTTGTATTTCTCATTGTATCCCAAGAAGACACATTGTAATGATTTTGGATCAAGCTTGTTATTAGCATAGTCTCTGAGCACTGGATAACAAGCACTACCAAAGACACGAAGAGAGTGATATTCAGGGATCTTACCACAGAGAGCTTCATGAGGGCTGACATTGCCTACCAGGGCTGTATTAGGGAGCAAATTACTTAAAAAATTTGCTGTGTAGAAAGCTTCTGTCCAATACTTTTGAGGCAGGTGACTTTGGTAGAGCATGGACAGTCCTAAGTCAGTGATGTGCCGATGTTTCCTCTCGCCAAGACCGTTTTGCTGAGGAGTATGGGGACACGAGATGTAATGTTGAATACCAAACTGTTGGAGATGAGTAACAAGCTGGTTATTAACGAATTCACCTCCCCCATCACTCTGAAAAATTGTAATTTTCTGCTGCAATTGATTTTCCACCAAGGCTTGAAACTTAACAAAAACTGAGAAGAAATCTGATTTAAACTTCAATGGATAAAACCATGAATATCTCGAGTAGTTGTCAACAAACACAGCATAAAACTGAAATCCTTGTACTGATTTTATGGGAGAGGGACCCCAAAGATCACAATGGACCCTCTCTAAAGGTCTAGAAGCAACAAAATTAGAAGGAGAAAATGATAATCTTGAGATCTTTCCAAGCTGACATGCCTCACAAGTCTTCTTGGTAAGTTTATTGATGATGATTGCCTTTGTAGACTGCAACTGTTGGAGAACTTGAGGATTAGGGTGCCCAAGTCTTCGGTGCCAAACCTCATCACTAGTGCTTTGATGTCTAGTTGAATAGAAGACTTGTAAATTGTTGTTCTCCAACTTGTATAATCCATTATGGTTGCTGCCTTTCTTGAGAAGTAGCTTGGTGGCCTTATCATGAATTCAGACATAATCAGAATCAAATTCCACAGAACAAGGGTAGTCCTTTGTGAGCTTAGACACTGATAACAGTGATTTGGCAATTGCAGGACAAACAAGAACATCAGTTAAAGGAAGTGTACCTGTAGCTGAGGCTAAGTTTGTAGATCCTGTGTGAGTAATCGGAAGAAAATTCCCATCTCCAATCATTACTGCGTCTGAACCAGCATAGGGATTTGACTGTTGGAGATTGTTAGTTGAGCTGGTAACATGGCCAGAAGCACCTGTGTCAGGATACCACTCATGACCTGAAGAGTCTGAGATATCCGTGATACGCATCGCAGCTAAAGCTTTAGGAATGTCCTCAGGCTGATATATTTTCTTGAACCGATGCCAACATCTCAAAGCATCATGACCAATCCTCCCGCAAATCTGACAAGTAGGTCTCTCATCAGTAGAAGAGCCTTGAGATATTTGTTGGTGAAACCCCCTGCCCTTAGTGGAGTAGTTTCCTCTACCTTTATTACCACTGTAACCACCTCTTCCTCTGCTAGGAGTGACATAATAAGCTGGTGCAGATCCATTAGAAGGCTCAGCATAGAAAGCCATATGAGGACTGACCATTGATCCCACAGTATAGCTTTGAAGACGATCAGCAAAAGCAGTAAGGCGAGGAACTACATCTTCATATCTAGGGACTTGAAAGTTACTATCCATCATTCCTTCAATACTAGTCTTAATCGGTTCATACTCCTGACCTAGACCATTTAAGGCAGCAAAGATCTTCATTTTCTCACTAACCGGATTACCAATGGACAGGAGATGAACACACAATGTCTTAACTTCCCTAAGATATTCTTCCATACTCTTAGTTCCCTTAGTGACAGTTTGCAACCTTCTTTGTAACTCAAAGAGCCTAGAACTGGTTACCATATTGAAATGATTAGCAAGAAGCATCCACACCTCATGTGAAGTTGCAGCTCCAATAACCACACTAAGAATTTCTTCTGAGAGAGAACCCAGGATCCAGGACTTAACTACCATATCTGACCTTATCTAGGCTGAGTAGAAGGGATTAGGAGTTTCCCCAGTAGATCCATTGACGCCTGGCACAGAGATACTTTGAGGAGGAGAGGGAGTCGCACCAGTAACAAACCCCAGGAGTCCTTGACCAGACAGGAACGTTTCGAACTGACATTTCCAGAGGATGTAGTTCTTTTATGTAAGACGCACAGTAACACTGTTAGCAATATTTAGAGTCGGACATGAATAGAGTTCCATGGCTTGTTCCATGGCTCTGATACCATGAAAGAAAACAGATTTGTGTTTGAAGAAGATGCTTTTATTGATTCATATCTTGCTTACCTATTACAGAGTAGTGTGAGCTAGCTTTATACTCATAGCTAGCTAGGGTTACAAAAGGGGTTTCCTATTGTAATCTTCTTACACTTGTCACTCATCTGATACCTCATCTTGAAGGAGCGCATAACGGTTGGATAAGATTGTTTGACCTGCCGTACACTTCTCTGTCTTCGTCGAGCTCTTCTTTAGCTCTGCACTTTTGAGTTTGTCGTGTTGTGAAGAGGAGGATGAAGACTGGTGATACTTTAGCTCTGTTTTCAGCTTTGTCATGGGCTTCGTGTTTTCACTTCGGCCCAAATCCTTTATCTTCACACCACTCTCAGAACCTTCTGTTTGAGTAAGAGTCTTCACCAAACTTGAACCGGCTTGTGCTTTAACACGTTCCACATATTTAGGCACGATACAAACAATATGAACATAATATCTAGATATGCGTAACTGAATATCATTATCTCTAACAGTTTGAGAACGGGACGTCTCTCGTTGCATAAGCAACAGAGACGAGAGGCTCCTAGTTTCTTGCTCTTAACTTCGCTTGCTTCCATTTTCACCGGAGCTCTTACGAATTAGAATTTGCCGGGATTGATTTCACAAATCGACGGTAAAACGACATCGTTTTGGAATTGTATCCATAAGCCTAAAGGGCTTTTACAAAACGATCAATGAAAATTTGGGTTTGTAAAAAACTCTAAAGCAAAATACCATAAACATGTTTAGTTATTCCGATTCGTTGAACAAATTTTCTGAAGAAAATCTCTATTTGTTCTGTTTTCCTATTGCTCTGTTTTCATACTTGCTCTGTTTTCGGTTGTTCTGTTTCTTTGTTTTCTTTGTTTTCTTTGCTTTCTCTTGCTCAGTTTCTTTACTTGTTCTGTTTTAGACCCAAATGAAAGAATATAACATTACACCACAAAGAAATATAAACATCAATCTATACTCAAAATATGGTGTAGACCAATTAAAGAGGTATACAAAAAAAAAAAAAAAAATCAACTTGCATTAATTTTTTTCAGTACTTTTAGTAATTCTGATACAAATGTTTTTGCCTTTGTGTAGTGTGTGTACTAAACTTTATCCTTATGAACAAAAATATTAGCAGACTAAAAAAAAAGTCATGTGTTTACCAGACCAAGAAGTGTTGTGTATCTTCCTTTCGATTCATTCTAGTAGTAGCGGTTGACACAGCGGCTTTACAATGGTATTATCGAGTTCCATAAAATACGTTACAACGACTCCAAGAAGCGAACAAACAGCTGGAACAAGTCCTAACCCGTATCTCGTCACCGAAAAGTAAAAACTTTGTTCAATGTTTACATCAACATTCGGCGAAGCAGCTGCACCATTTCCCAAATCATCCATCAACAATCTATTCGGTATTAAGATAGTATTATAAAAGAACTTACTTTGGTGTGACTGAAGAATATATAAAGCAAGACCGCACGACATTTTGTCTAAGAAGCTTAATGACCCGCAAACGAATGCACATCCACCAAGTTCCGAACCAATCAACACACTCTGCATACTAATCGCCGTCACCTATGGTTACCAAAAGATCGATTTTTTAGGTTACATGTAAATGTGTTTTGTAACACATGAAGAAAATGTTCTTACCAGAATTAATGCATTCGCGATGCCGATAAATATAGAGATCGCGTACATGAAAGAGTTAATACTTCTAGGCAATAATAGGATTGATACACCGCAAAATATCCAAATAATACCACCAGCACAATAATACGCCTTGAGGCGTTTTCCATTCCACGGAATCTCCTACATTTATATGAATATAAAAGTTACATAACACGGAAAACACATATAGACGAGTTCGTTTAAACTTGTAGTACCTGAAGCATAACCGATACAATGAAGCTGCAAATGTAGATAATTGCAGGAATCTGAAATTATAAATTGTTCAGACAAGTTTGATGATCGAAAAGACGATAGTGATTCTATTTCACTTACCAGAGCTTTAGCGGATTGAGCCATTTGCAAATCATCAATAACAAAGAATGCAAGATATGCCTGAGAATATTATCAAAGTCATCTTGAAATGTAAGTATTGATCCAAACTCAAAAAGAAGCAAGAAAAAGATACAGAAACTAACCTGTGAAACATTTAATACTAATCGGGTGAGAAGATAAACCATAGCGACTTGATAATATAGAATTTTACGGAACCAATAAGTCCACGGTGTTCTTGTTCTAGTAGTTTCTCTTAAATCTATCCGCATCCTTTGAAAACACAAGAAAACAAACTCATTTCATCAACTTCGGTAACACTTGATTATAGTAATTCAACGAAAAGTGTACATACCGTGGTTCTTTAGTCCCCAAAAGAAATATAACCACAAAGCAGCAACCAACGGTGATGCATAAATAAGCAATCCAACGATACTGTAGAATCATATCGAAAGGCATTAACTTTGATATACATATATGCAACAAAAGCCAATAAAAAGCACAAACCTGAGTTTCGGTATTTTCTTTTGTCTCAGCCTTACTAACACCAAATACAACTAAAGCAATCGCATATAAGCCTAAATTAGCAACCTGAATAAACAATCAATAAAGAAGTTAAGAATTAAACCGAAAAAAGGCATATTACTATAAGACCAAGGGGGAAAAAAGAGCTAACCATGCTAAACGCGTTACGTGAGCTTGTTAGTGCTACTCTGCTTGTTGAATTAAATGTAATACAATTGACCATAGCCCTAAAGAACATAAAAGACTATGTGAAAACGAATAATCACGCCGAGTAAATTTAAGATTCAATCTAAAGAGAAATCTTTGTTTTACATGTGGGAAACCTGAGTAGCAGCCCATCCTATATTGAAAATAGCTGCAAACATACTATACGATATTGTTTCGAACGTTAAAGAGCTACTCTGGAAGATTGAACACGGTAAACAACCGCCGAAAACCGAGGAAAACGAGATAGCTACTAATAAAGATCCTCCAGCATGCCAAATTTTGAAATGCCCAAATCTATCAATCTGTCAAATGATAATAACACATAGATGTCAGATTACTGTTACATTGCTTATTCTTACTTTCAAGCATTACCATACCACAAAAATCATGACACTAAGAGTAATACCAATTCACCAATGAAGATTGTAGCAAAACCATCAGCAACTTGACCAGAAAGCATTACAATTGCAGCATCTCTACACAAGAAACATAAACAAAGCTCAATAATTTCACTTAGGTTAAAGAAAGTTTTCATTTTTAACAAAATTGAATTACCTTGGGGAGAGACCAATTTGAGTTAAGAACAAGAGGAGGTAAGTGAACCAACAAGAAGCAGTAATGTCATTAAGCATATGACCAACTCCATAGTAGAACACAGATAATCTACCAAGTGGTTTTGTGAATGGATCTTCTTCATTCTCACCAACAACAATTACCGATGACGTCATCAAACAAAATCGTTTTCAAAAGAAGAAAACAAACAAAAAATTTTGTTTTTTTTCCTATTCAATCCGAATCTGCAGAGACGTGCATGAAATACCCATCAAGAATTTAGAATACCCAAAACCTTGAATTGACTAAAAGTATCTAAACATACAAACTTTCTGATAAAAGATGAGATTTTTCAGAAGGGGAAAGGTACAAACTTTATTACCTTTTGAGTGAAATTGAAGAAAATTCCAATCCCAGAGTTGAATTTTGGTTAGACCCTTTTGGTATTAAGAGATTCTTTACCAAAGAAAAGGAGGAAAAAATAAGAAGGTGGGAGCTCAACGAGAAACGTAATTAGTAAAATGATGATGATGAACTCTTGCAATGACTCATATGTTTAAAACGTTAATTTATTAACTTGTTGCGTAAATTTGTCATTGTTTTTTGTTTTCTGCAGTGTTTTAATAACCGGACCGGACCGGCCGGTCGAACCGGTCCGACCGGGAACCGGCAAGCAAACCGAGTCTGAGACTGCTAAAGAACCGGATTTGAGGAAAACCGGTAAAACCGGCGAAAAACCGGATGAACCGGTGAATCGAACCGGACCGCCGGAATCCGGTGCATTCAAAATTTAACCCTATTCTGAGATAATTAGTGCTGTTTGGCTGTCTTTTTTAAAAAAAATTGATTTAGTTTATCGATACTAAAGAGATAATAAGAACAGATGACGTCTTTTACCTTCCCACTTGTGTACTTCATCCCAAAAGTTACAGAAAATCAAAATTTGGGATCAAAATATTTCTCCAAGTTATTTCTAATTAAACATAACCTGCATAATCTCAATTCCACAAAGTTTCAGCTTCGTAAGAGTAAGTGTTCTTAGACATTATTTTTCTGTTTTTTTTTTTTTAATTTGTGTTACAGAGATTGAGATCTTCCATATATCTTCTTTTTTTCTAGTTAATGGAGAGCAACGATTCAATGAATGAACCACCAGAACCACCTTCATTTCGTTCAATTCGGAGAAAAGACGATATAGCGTGGAAATATATCACTGAGCGTATGGGGCAAAATGGAAAGAAAACTTTGATTTGCGATTTTTGTCGGAAGGAGAGCGGAGGAGGAGGCATCAACAGAATGAAACAGCATTTAGCTGGGGTAAAAGGAAATATAGATTCGTGTAAGGAGGTTTCTGATGAAGTCCGGTTTCTGATGAAGCAATCGCTTAAAGAAATTGAAGATAAAAATAAGGAAAAGAGAGGAATACCAGTTGATGATGATGAAGTTGGACAAGGTAAACATTCTCGACCACCTATGCCTCAAAGTAGAAAAAGAAATAGAAGTGGTGATCTACTTGGGTACTTTAAAACTGGTTTTAGTGATCCTACTCAACCTAGTATAAAGGCATGCGTACAAAGCAAGGAAAAAGTGCACGATGCTGATTTGTCTGTTGCTTTATGGTTCTATGATGCTTGCGTTCCCATGAATGCTATAAACTCTAGGTTTTTTCCAATTATGTTAAGCAAAGCTGCTAGTTTGGGACATGGATATACTGGTCCTTCGTATCATGCTTTGCGGGTTGGGTTGTTGAGAGATGCTAAAGAACATGTGTCTTTGAGCATCGCAGCTATGAGAAGTAATTGGGCCAACACGGGTTGTACTGTGATGGGAGATGGATGGAAAGATACAAGAAAAAGACCATTAATCAATTTTTTGGTGTATTGCCCAAAAGGAATTCAGTTTATCAAGTCTGTTGATGCGTCCGATATATACACAAATGCAGAAAATTTGTGTAATTTGTTTGCTGAGATTGTGGAAATAGTTGGTCCTGATAATGTGGTTCATTTAATCACAGACAATGCACCTAACTACAAAGCTTCGGGTAAACTCCTTTCGGAGAGATACCCAAACATTTCATGGTCTCCATGTGCAGCTCACTGTCTCAATTTGATATTAGAGGATGTGGGAGAGTTACCTAATGTTAAAGAGTTAGTTTCTATGGTCCAACAAGTAACTATTTTTGTTTACAATCATAAGGCAACTCTAAACTTTTTGAGGAAGAGGCTTGACTGGAAAGAAATCATTCGTCCTGGAGAAACTCGTTTTGCTACCAATTTTATTGCTCTTCAGAGTGCACATGAACGTAAGGATGACTTGCAAGCTTTGGTTATTGATCAAGAATTTAGCAATTTCTGAAATTAGCAAAAGCAAGATATGTAAAGGCAGTTGTTTTGGATGAAAACACGTGGGCTAATTGTTTGTTGATTGTAAGGATTATGGCTCCTTTGGTACGCTTGTTGCGTGTTTGTGATACTGATGAGAAGCCGTCATTGCCGTATGTCTACGAAGGAATGTATCGAGCACGATTAGGTATCAAAAAGATATTGGGGAAAAAGAAGGAGTTGTACAAGCCTTATACGACAATCATCAAGAACAGGTGGGACAAAATGTTGCGCCACGATCTTCATGCTGCAGCTTACTACTTGAATCCGGCTTTCATGTATGATCAAGCGAATTTTTGTTCAAAGCCAGAGATAATGAAAGGGATGCTAACTTTGCTTGAAAAACAAAAAGGGTCAAACAGAGCAAAGCTCTTAGAAGGCATGACAATGTATAGAGAACGTGAGAATAGCTTCTCTCATGCAACAGCTCTAACTTGCAGCAAAACAACTCGACCTGGTAAGTTTTTGGCATCTCTTTTCTTAGTTTATGTTTCATATTTTCACATCAGATTATCTTACTGCAGATGAGTGGTGGAAGTTTTTTGGTTATGATACTCCTAATTTGCAGAAGCTAGCAATTCGAATTCTTAGTCAAACTGCATCATCATCTGGTTGTGAGCGTAATTGGACAGTGTTTGAACGGATTCACACAAAAAAGAGAAATAGGTTGGAACATGAAAGACTGAATGATCTTGTCTATGTTCATTACAACTTGCGCTTACAAGATAGGTGAGGAAAATTTTATAATTTTGTACGCTTATGTTGATGTGAAATTTCTAATGTCATTTACATGTTCAGGTTTACCAAGCGAAAGAGGTCGTATGATCCGATTGATTATGAATCTATTGATAAAACTGAATTTTGGGTTGTGGAAGAAAGTGGGGAAGCTGAACTAGATTTTGATGAACTTGAGAAAACACTTCTCGAAGAATACCCAAAAGATGGAGAAGACTCTAATACTCAAACAGTTTACGGTATGTTTTTTTTACTTTTGAATAGTCTACTTTTCTCTTGAAAATTAAATTAATTATGTTTTTAATCTTTTGTTTTAGATGATCAAGAAGAAGATGTAGGAGATCTTGGAGATACAGATGAAACCATTGACTATTCATGAATGAATAAGCAAATTTTATTGTATCTAAGTCCTAAATTATCCACTCTATTTTCCCTCTTATAGTTTAATAACTATTTTGTCATATGATTTTGTTTTTTGTTCATATGCTTGAGGGAAAAATTATAACTATTGTTATCTTTTGATTTTGTTATTGTCTCTATGTTTATTCATGGAGGAATTATTAAAACCCCAATATGTTTTATTTCCTACCTTATTATTAATTTATACAAAAAAAAAAAATCAAAAACCCGGTCCGACCGGTTGGACCGGTCCGACCGCCCACCCAGTGACCATACCGAGTCAGTGTCCGGTCCGGTTATAAAAACATTGGTTTTCTGGGATTTCGAATTGATGGAAATTTAATGACAAAAGAAGAAATAATAAAGAAATGTAACGGTTGAGAAAGGAAAAGATTCTAAAAAACCAAAAAAAAAGGAAAGAGTATCTTTTTATTTTTTTGGTCAAGAGGAAAGAAATAGTAGAACATTCAGATAGATCATGGAGAGAGAAAGAAGGAAGAAGATAATCTGGGAATTTGTGCGGTCATGTGATTGTTTCTATGGATTTTGGGTATGGGAGATTTTTGGATAATAATGGTTTCAATGGATTCTTGAAATCTCTAGTCGTGGACTTCTAGTTTGAATATAGTACGATTTTCTTACTCTGCCGGTTCTTTTAGTTGCTTTTGACAAGTGCAAACAATTACTTATACTTAAATTACCCTAGATAGCAATGGTCGATCAAATAAAAGGATATTTTTTTTTGGTCAACAAATAAAAGGATATTAATTTAGCAATTTTAATGAAGAGAAATAGTTGGCCAAAAGTTCTTCGGGTTGTCCGAAATGTTCGACTAACTTATCTTGAGTTAAATACCATCCACAAGCCTACTTTTGAATATATCATTAATTTTGATACTGTTTACATAAAATCTGAGAAATATCAAAAGTTCCTATAGATTAATATTTTCTTTCCACGAAATTGTAATCTATGATCTTAATTATTATTTTTCTGACAATTTTTATATATTGTTATTTAACGTGTGATTCAATTTTTTTTTGGTTATGAAAAAATTGAATCACACGTTAAATAATAATATAAAAAAATAATTCATTAGAAGATCGATGTTCACTTACGGAAATGCTATGTAATTCTGAAATACATTTTGATAAAATAAACGATACGTTTTATGATTGTTTTTTTTTTGTGTGTGTAAAATGTAAAATTTTATACCATTTTAGGTTTTTGATAGAATTACAAAGACAAGTAGGCAACATTAGAAATCAGAAAGACCAAAAACTACTAACAAAGACTACGTATCAACAAAAGACAAAGAAATGGGCAAAACCGAATAAGATAAGCACATGGCGTAGCATACTAGTAAATTCTAGATGAAGAAACACCGATTCCAAACACTTAAAGCTCGGAAATTTGCGTTGTTGCCACAGTTCTATAGAACTTGAGTCTCCATCGTTGTTGCCGCAGTTCTATAGAACTTGAGTCACCCAAGGCATGCCCTTAAAACCTCAGTATTTTTATGATTGTTTGTTATCGGTATTTTTGTTATATTTTATTAACAACTCTTCACTTTGTCTTTTTTATTGTTTTTTTTTTTAAACAATTCTTCACTTTGTCATTGTTTTAAAAGTTATCTAGCTAGATTCCAAATATGTGGTCACGCTATAAATTTGTGTTCTCAACTGCACCAATATTAATACGTATAAGCATGATTAACACCCTCCTATAACCCATTGTTAATCATGCTCTAAGATATTGCAATTTGTATATCTACGACAGTTTAAGCGGGCAATATAAACTTCGTGCTTCAGTTCAACCATCACATTCGATTTGTGCCTTGTGGTTCCTTTGATATATCTCTTAATTGGCAGAAAATATTTTAAAAAACAACAACAACAACAACAAAAACCTTGCTTAGGTGAGAACTTGAGAAAACACATTTTACGAGAAGCACCATGAGATATTTTCACCTATTTTTTTCAACGTCGTAAAAGATATGGAAAACACAAATTCAGCGATGCAAATAAAAAGTTGATACCCAAATCTACAGTAATTAAGAAAAATAATTACGAGTGGAAGCAATTAAGGCAAACAAAATCAATAAATATCATACTACTTTTGAATTATAAATTCTGAGTTTTTTTTTCAAAAGAAAAGATTTTAGAAGAATAAAATAGATAAAAGCATGCAAGCCATAAAAAAACTTAAGGTCGTGTCTTATTTTGCGTCATACAAAGTTACAAACAAAAAAAGGTGAGAAGAGTTGTCACGAAATTGTAACTGCTCAAAATCAACGTTTCATACTATTTACTTGCCACTTTTCATTATCTTTTATATTATTTTGGGAGCACTTTGCTTAGGTGTCATCACCACAATTTTTTTCCTTTTTATTTTTATTTATTTATTTCATTTTCTTATACTTATTATCAAACACATTTATTTCCAAATATACTTATTTTGATTATTATAACTCTAATTGTCAAACACATTTGAATCTTCTTAAACTTGCCAAAATGAAAATATTTTGAAATTTTCAACTTGCCAAAATTAAAATATTTCAAAATTATAGATTTAAATCATAGAATTAAATGTGAACAAAAATTTAACCTATATACCAAAACAAATTGACTTAAAATAAAATAAAACTATTTATTATTTTTTGAAAATATATGAGCATGTAAAAATATGTTTTTACATGTATTGTTTTGTTTGACAAGTAGATGTTTTCAATTTATAAATGCACTTTCCTACAAGTAAAAAAAAATAATTATTAATGAAATTTGTTGGTTTAATTATTTCACGGGTGGAACACATTTGTATGCAAAATAATCTCAAAATTCAAATACATAAATTGGGTCTTAGATTACGTATAATTATTCTTCATAATTTTTTTGTTAACTAAAACTATTGATTTTATTCGATAATCATTTTATCCCGCGTATAACGCGGGTAATTTTCTAGTTTTTATTTATACGAGGATCATCATAATAAACAAATTTACAAAGATATAGACAACAACTTCGAGCCCTAACCATTCTCTCCAAAACCTTTGAGAGATTGTTCGACCACTGTTGTTAGGTACATGGTCGGATCCAGCGCTTGGAGAGATGGTGGTCGACTCAGGGTCTGAGCCAGTGGGAGCAGTGGCTGGGCCGATGTTGTTAATAGCATGATCCATATAATAGAACACTTGGGCTTCTGGAGAATTTGGGTCCAAGTGGAGTAAAGCTGAAACATGCATTCCAAACGAAAAATTATGGGTTTGCTAATTTGAATTAGTTGATAAAAAAGCTAATTTGAATTATAATCATTTCTTTATAAATTTGGTGAAATTTGTATATGTATGCGGGTGTACGATTGATAGTTTAACAGATTTTGCTAATATTGTCATTGTGTCAGTATCTGGATTCAAAAAAATACACACTAAAACAAATTTTCATACAAGAAAAGAATATAAACAAACAAATCTCCAACATGAAAAGAAAAGACCAATTTAATTAATCAACTTTCATAGTGGACTTTAATATCATTAACTACACTAACAAACGAATCATAAGAAGAAGAAAAAAGAAAAAGAAAAAAATAGAAATAAGAATAT
The DNA here is from genome assembly GCA_963576765.1 of Draba incana. Taxonomy (NCBI): domain Eukaryota; kingdom Viridiplantae; phylum Streptophyta; class Magnoliopsida; order Brassicales; family Brassicaceae; genus Draba; species Draba incana. The sequence goes on along the minus strand of OY755204.1, from coordinate 3,005,755 downwards.
CAACCCATACATGATTTCAATTCTTATACACCGTAATTAACATGATTTCAATTCTTATACACCGGCCGTAAGCAAAATGTGTCATTTGGTGAAAGGTTTTTAAATTATGGAATTGTGGAAAAGGATTGTGTAGGACATGGTAGATTTTGTAATTTTTCCTACTAAATTTATCATAAAAAACTAATAGATTTAGTTCGCAAATATTTTTCTACATCTCCACAACAAAATAAAGGACTCATCTAACCAATAAATAGATCCATGTAAGAATATTTATATTTTTATGTGATATGTCTTTTTCGATTTAATTATTAAAAATCAAGTTTATGTTAAAGTTTAGGATTCTAATATAAAAGATAACATCGTGATGGATCGGTTTCGATTAATGACATTAGAATTCAGGTATATTGATAACCCTCCTCCCTTACCTGGTTAAGATCTTTCTCTAATGTTTGTATTTATATATATATATATATATATATATATATATATATATATATATTGCATCCGTAGTTTATAAAGTAATAATTATAACTACATTAAGATGGGGCTTTATCTAAAATATATATAAGTAGTACGTGTATATGAAAGGGTGGTTACGTGAATTGTAGTGAACCATTACATCTTATCAAATTGTATAAAACCCCATAAAGAATAACACAAAATGCACATTCTTTTTTTCCGTAAAGGAATAGAACACAATCAAATAAACAAATAGGAGAAAACGGCTTACTAGTACCTGCACTCTGGGTAACTGCGAAATTCCTATCTGCACTTTGAGAAAAGGCCTAAACATACTCTAACTCTGGAAAAACGGTTTATTAGTACCCTAACTCTGGAAAAACGACTTATTAGTACCTCCTCTTTAAAATATGCTTAAACCTACTCCAACTCTTAGTAATCAAGCATATAAATACCTGATCGATTACAGAGTTACAGTAGAAACTCTATAAATTAATACTCTATAAATTAACATATAAAATATGCAATAATAAATAATTTATGGATTTATAAATAGATTTTATATACGTAATCGACATAATTTTTAAGAAAATAGATACTCTATAAATATAAATGCACATATAAAATATGCAATAAATTAATACTCTATAAATTAACATATAAAAAATAGATATTCTATTTATAATGTTTAAGGCTATAGTTTTTATATACGTAATTATGATTTGGTTTTTTAAAAAGTCACAAAAGATAAGCTTCGCTAAAAAAAACCGTAACATGAACAAAAACCGTAATAGTTTTTATATACATAACAATTACCCCTTAGTACGATTAATACAATTACCCCTAAGCACGATTAATCATATTTTTCAAGTAACAAATAATACATCTTTTTAATCGATTAACACAATTACCCCTTAGTACGATTAATCATATTTTTCAAGGAACCATAGTGAATAAGTATAGACATACAAGTTAAAAATTTGTGCAAAAGACGATATCTTCTACATGATATAAATTTACGAGAAGTCTTTTTTTCATTCATAGTCATACAATGTCAAATATGTCCAACAATTTGCTAAAAAATATTTAGTCTTCTAAACTAGATAATTATTTACTATAAGCATCAAATATATGTAATATTATATACATAACATAAATCCATAAATTATAAATTATTTATTATTGTATATTTTATATGTTAATTTATAGAGTATTAATTTATAGAGTTTCTACTGTAACTCTGTAATCAATCAGGTATTTATAAGCCTGATTACTAAGAGTTGGGGTTGGTTTATGCACATTTTAAAGAGGAGGTACTAATAAGTCGTTTTTTCAGAGTTGGGGTACTAATAAACCGTTTTTCCAGAGTTGGGATATGTTTAGGCATTTTCTCAAAGTGCAGGTAGGAATTTTTGCAGTTACCCAGAATGCAGGTACTAATAAACCGTTTCCCAAACAAATAGAGAAAGGAGTTGATTCCTCTCCATCAAAAAGAATCGTAAGGATCAAGAGGTCAAGGGAGGAAAAAATTAATTGGTGAATTGGTTCCATTACATGTCTGATAAAGCAATGGATCAAGGTTAGTGTTTCTTCTTCTACAAAAAAGTGATTGTGGTTGAGTTAAATCAAATTTAGATGATGTTGGGATTGATTTCATAATTGAAACTATTAGGATTAAACTTACACCCCAAAGTAATAATTTTCTAAAATCTAACCACATATAGCAAAATATGATGTTATATATATTATGAAACTATGGAGAAGTATTTTTTGACCCAAAAAAGAAGAGAAGTGATCAGTAAAAGGTACGAACTAGGGCATTTAACGACATTAGCAGTGACATGACAAATGGAAGGAAGAGTGAAAGCGAGAGAATTGTTGATCTGGTTCTGGAGACCTAAGTCAGGATCATTTCTGTCTTGAATGATCACACAAATACAATTCTTGTCGGAATTTAGAATTGTTTTGAGGCCGGAGCAACAATCCGGAGTCGGAGATTTTGCTTGTCCTTTCATGTAAGGAATACATTTGGCCATACCTAGACGTTGTTCCTTACAAGCTTCCTTGTCGATTGGCTTATCTTCTTTTCCAGTAGCAAAAATCACTATAGTCGCCATTTTTTATTTTTTTTGTCGTCTATGTGGGCCACATGCCGACCCACTAGCCATTCTATGTGAACCACAAGCCGGTCCACTTAGCCATATTCCTCTCTGCGGGAAATGGGAGTCAAACACGTGACTCTATGGTGCCGAGTGAGTGGATGTACCACTGGACTAAAGTCCTTGGGCCTATAGTCGCCATTATTAAAGCCACTACTCGAGTAATCTTCCATGATTTCATTTTTCTTATTCTTTTTTGTTATTCTGATTTGATTATTATTATTATTATTATTTTTGTTTGTGAAGGAAAATGTGAAAGAAAGTTGTTCTCAAATGTCAACATCATTATCTCCATACGCGTAATCGTTGTTGACTTATTATGTGCATGTTTTTTTTTTGTTTTTGAAAAATATTATTATGTGCATGTTGTGCATCATTTTAATCGATCGATCGCATCATAGCAAATAGGCTTAAGTTAATCATTTTATATCTAAAAAAGATTAATTATTTGTTATCAATGTAAAGACGAAAATGTTATTCGATTAAGGTAAGCAAAACATCCTACTTTTGAATAAAACTTAAGAAAATGCCAAAATAGTTTTTAAAGTAAAAGAGTAGAATAAAAAATTCTAATAAAACTGATAAAAGCATGTATACAAAACATAGAAAAAACTGTTGCTCGTGTCTTATTTTACGTCATAAAAAAAACAGTTTGAGAAGAGTTCTCTTGAAGTGGAAGTAACTACAAAAATCAACGTTACAAATTTTTCACTTTTCATTCCTATTTTCTTACACGAGGAAAAAAGTATACAAAATTACCAAGAAATGGACAACAAGTTCGAGTCCTAGCCATTGTTTAGAGAACCTTTGAGCGTAGTTTTTGCCTGGCAAAGAGGTAGTCCGATTATTATTGTTTCCATCATCGGATCCTGAGGTCGGAGACATGCTGGTGGGCACCGCAGCCGAGCCAGTAGGAGCTAGGCCAGTTTTGTTTGAACCGTTAGCTAATTGATAGAACACTTGGGCTTCTGGAGATTTTGGGTCCAAGTGAAGCAAAGCTGAAACCACACCCATTCCAACATTTATGAGTTTGCTATTTTAGTCTATAATTAACTTTTCAAAACTTTCTTACTAGTTTAATATGTATCTATCCCAAAAAATGCAAACATCAAAAATTCCATGATTTCAAGTTTTACATTATAACCATATGGTAATTTATATATCCTAATCACTATTACCAACATGGTAGATAATACTCCATCCGTTTTGTAAAGAAGGTCGTCGTAGACTTATTACATTTTTGTTTCCAAAAAAATATCTTTCTACGTTATTTGACATATGAACCATTTTTTCTATTTTGTCCCATATTTGAAACTGTATTTAATCCAAGTCATTTCGTTAAAGATATATTAATATGTTTTCAAAATTCTTTAATCCGTGTGAAATCTGTCAAAACAAAAAAAATTGGTGAAACGGAAGGAGTATACCCTAAACACATAGATTCAGTAGCACACACTTTCTAAATTTCCGAAAGAAAAATGTAGCATTCCAACTAATTAACCAATAGTTCCGGATATAGTTGTCACCAATCCAACCACAAATAGCAAATATTTATGTTTTGTTATAACATTATAGAGAGGTTAGTTATCAAGGCACGAACCAGGGCACTTAGTGACGTCAGCAGTGGCGTGACAAACAGAAGGAAGAGCAAGAGCCAAAGAGACATTAATTTGGAGACCTAAATCAGGATCATTCCGGTCTTGTATGATCACACAAAGACACTTTTTGTTGGAATTAAGAACTTGTTTGAGACCAGAGCAACAATCCGGCGTCGGAGAGTTAGCCTGTCCTTGTACGTAAGGAAGACACGTGGCCATACCTACGAGCTGTTCCGTACACTCTTCCTTGTCTTTTGCTTTATCTTCTCCGGAAGCCACCATCGTTGCCATTATTATAGCTGTTGCAAGTAGCATTAGAGTAAACCTCCAAGACTCCATTTTTGTTTTGTTTTGTTAGTATTCACGATTGAATAATTCTGAATGTTGTTGATTCACTCGTTATGATTTATATATAACCTTTTTAAGGGTCTTTTCTATCCTTTAAAATTACTTTTTGTTTATTAAATTATGTGATGATTGTATGCGTTGTCGTGTCGAGAAGGTCATGTAAGTTTTTTTTCTCTAAAATGCGAGAACAATAGATTAATTATTTCTATGTGGCTCTCTCTCTCATACTCTCAGGCATATATGGGAACACACATGTATATATCTCAAATGTGAACATCATTGTCACCGTATGCTAAATTTCGACTAGAGCATGATTATTGCAGATCCAATCGGGTTTAATTATTGAGTGTCTAAAGTATTAATTAATTATGTTTTAAAACACTTTCGATTATGGACTTTTCTATTGGAGACACCCAGGTGTCTAAAAAAAAATATTAATAATTTATTTTATTTTATAAAACAATTTCTTAAACATAAAATCATTTAAAACATAAAAAAGTTTAACAAAATTTGAAAGATAGATGATAAAAAAAAAGTTTTTAACACATAAGTTTTCAAAACAAGAAATTTAGATTTGGTTTGGTTTGTAAAAGAAATTTGGTTTGTAAAACAAGAAATGGTTTGGAAAACAGATTTGGTTTGTAGAAGAAGAGAAGAAGAGAAAGAGATTTGTAGTACAAGAAGCATGGATTTATTTTGTGAACAAATTACACTCTCTGCCGACATGCAAACAACCAAGTAACTTGCACTTAATCTTAAACAAATTAGCATAAAACACATGTCTTACATTAGCCGGATTCATGGGCTCTTCCTTCCGCTTCTGCTAAAACAATTAGAAAGAAGAAAAAGAAACTCCCAATGTTGTAAAATTGTTTCGAAAGTCGCATGCCTGCATCCTCTTCCTTGCTAAGTCATCTAATCCAAATAGTAAAATAAACTGTTTGATGTAGCCAAAGTTGCTAACTCATTTCTATTAAGGCTAGTGGATCTCATAGTTTCAGCTTGAGATTGCAAAGCTTTATACTCTTGCGCCATCACAACCTATACAGTTCCAAGAATACATTCAAGTAATAATCAAACAACTTGAGGAAGTTTCATACAAAAAACAAAATCTGACATCTTCTACCGAAGCGTTTCCATCTCTTTCCCCAATTCCATTGATCGTCACTTCCACCTGCCTCGCACCCGAATGCGCAGAACAACGAAAAATTATTTGACATTAAGATGCAAGTACTCAAGTCGAAACAAAGAAAAGAGAAAACATGAACTGATCTTAATGCAACAACATGAACGAATTGTTGCTTCTTTTCAAAAGCACAAGTCACCATCAACAAATTTATTTTCAGAGGCAGAAGACAACGAATCAAGTACCAAGTACTATTGTTCTACCTTGATTCCACACGTTCATAGCTACCATTAATCATAGCAAATATTATTTCCCCAAAACCAAGCAATCAGAGTTTGTGAAAGGGATCAATCAAGCATCAATCTACTTCTTCAACTATAATAGTCAATGGGATCATTCGAGCATCAATCTAACCATTTTTCCTTTCAATTCCAAAAAACTCCAAAACCAACATACAAAACCTTAATTACAATTGAACTTTATTTCTCACAGAAGAAGATGCAAACAGAGCATCTATAAACAAAATTGAATAAACCCAGAGAAGATAAATCAATTACCCTTAATGGAGAGAGAGAGAGAGAGAGATAAATCAAAGAAGAGAGATATTTTAGTCGATTAGTGGAACGAACCTTTCATAACAGAGAAGCGATGATGATGAACCGCTTGAGTTCAGATGACCAATTTTCCGGTTGCTTTCGTCATCCAGAACAGCTTATCTGACCTAGATACTTTGACCAGGGAGAATCCACCAATAATATGGGAATTTCTGAGTCATTTCTCGACTTAAAATCGGCGTGTCTCGGCGATTCGACGGAGGATTTGAGAATCACTGATGATTCTCCTGCAGAGAATACAGAGAGAGAGAGAGAGAGAGAGAGCTTCGCGTGAAGACGCGAGAATTATTTTTTTCCCATGATTTTTCAAACAGACCACATTTGGCCACGTCACCAGGTCTAATCTGCAAAAAGATCCAAAATTGGATCCCAAACCACATTTTTAGACCCCCAAAATTTTGATTATATTATAAAAAATTAATTAGACACTCTAGTTAGACACTATTGTGTCTACAATAATCATGCTCTAAGGCTCCGAATGGAGAAAGTTCGGTACATGGCATGATAGGTGTAAAGCGGGATAAATAGTAGCATAAATACTGGTGTGATGCGAACAGTATAGGTGATGTTAGAAACAAACATGCGGACACAAGTGTTACTATTTGTTTTCACATCATCTATATTGTCTGTATCACACCGTCACTATTTTAGAACCTAAGAAGAGAAAAACAATTTCAACTCTATCTTTTTTTGTTGGTAAATCCAATTTTTATAAGAATATTTTACATATACTTTAGCATAAAATTCAGCTGATTTTGTTGTTGGTTGTTGTTTAAATGAAAATATGATAAATAAGAATGATAAAAATGTTATGTTGTTTATTATAGTGTTTGTGGGGCATACTTATGTTCTCGTAAAGCTAATTTTCGAACTTTATTCCCTAAATATCAGGCTCACTAGTTAGATTAACAATTCATCTTTGAGTTTAATTTTATACAAGAAAAGAGTTTGTGAGCATGCATAAGAGACAGAGGAACAATGTCCTCTTAAACGCGACTGCCATTCCACCTCAGGTTATCTTCAGGACTATTGACCAAGACATAAAGAACATCATCAGCGCAAGACGGTTTATCCGGCGACGGTTCAGCAATATGATGCAATTCTATCTTCTTTGTTTTTTATCTTATTTTTTGCCAAGGAAACTTTTGTAAATAAGTTGCTTCTGCAGCTTAACTTCATTATATGATATTAACATGTTTAGAAAAAAAAAAAAAAAGCATGCATAAGAGAAAAGTGGAGAAGAGAAAAGTGACCACTACACCAACCCACTAAGTGGAACATGTCCAATGATTTGACTTTTAATTTGTGTTGCATTGACACTTGGCACGCACAGTATACCCCTTTAACACCTACAAGCTACGAATCATAGTGTCATTTATGACGTCACTTGATTCTGTACATTTTCACCCCGGTTCTTAACCATTTTTTACTACCCACACCCTAAGATTTTAGTGTATTAGTTGTCCAAATGCCGAGAAAAAAAAATGAAAGTTAACCAAATAATGTTTATTAGATTGATAATTCACGGTTAATCGGCTTTCCTTCTCTCTAACTTCTCTCTAAAAAAGAGAAAAAAGCTCAAATCTTGTTTGCCCGATATTTGGTTTTTCCGGCGTCATGACTTTTTATATATATTTATTAGTTTTTAGTTGTGTTTATATGATCTTTGGTTTTTTGATCTATGATCAGATCTTTTTTCCGTTTATCAGATTTGTCTTCTGGCGAAACCGGATTTGCTTTCCGATTTGTTTTGTACTAGGTAATTCTCCTGTGTACAACGCGGATAAACTATTTTTTATTTTTTCTTAATTATTTTCTTTAAAAAATATAAAAATATGTATTGGTTTTTAATTTTGCATATATTTTTGTTGATTTTTTTATTGTTAGTTTTTATCTATCAATAATATTTTCTTGTTTATAAAATTAATCTTTGGAAGCTTAATTTTGCCATTTTATATACGTAAACGGGTATTCAAATTAAAAGGTATAATTCAAATTAATACAGTGAAGTGTGCAATCAAAATATTTACACCAATTTTCAAGAATATGCATGTATGTGATAAATTATTTTGCACTCTCATTTGATATTGTAAGAATTTCCATGTTTCTAATTTTTTTCAACAAATAAATTTAAAAGTAAATACAATATTAACGGCTTATTTGTAAAAAGATATATACATAAATATTATAGAGAAGTGACCATAAGAAATGAAGAATCCATGTGATATGGAGTTTGCCTAAAAGGACATTAGTATTAGAAAAATGTACTAAATTTTCTTACCGAAGTTATTTAGATAATTAAAGAGAAGTCCATTTGACAAAATCTTTTTTTTAGGACAAATTTATATTCGAGTTATAGTTATATAACATATTTTATTAGATTTAATTCGATTGTTTTTTTACATTTTAAGTAAAAGATTTTCAAAATTTGTTTAGAGTTATAGTTATATGACCTACTTTTTACAAATAGGAATTCGATTATTTTCTAAGATTTAAGTGTAAGATTTTCAAAATTGAATTAAAAGATTTTGAAAATAATGATTTGCAAAGATATTTTCGTGATAATTAATTTTCTTAAGGTAATAAACATTTAGTGTTTTGCAATGTTATATTTGTTTTCTGTCCATATAACATTTAAAGAAGCCATGTCACATTTTTTAGAGAATCACCTCTCTAATAATATATAGGGGATATGTTGCCCTTTCATATCTTATTTAGATCCTATTTAGTCTTTAGATCGGATCTCTTTTTTTCACCGGTTTGCCCGGATCTCTTTCTAGGAGAATCAATCTTTGCTCATCCTCTTCTAAGTGGAGCGTTTTAACGGCATAGGAGTAAAGTCTAAGGAAGGATGATGTGGTTGGATTTCTTCGGCCGATTTGGAATAGATTCAGTAGCGTCGGTGATTCCTAGACGGTTCAACAAAGGGTCTACTTCTTATTGTATTGAGTGTTCCCTGATTTTATTCCCGATGGATTATGGGGGCATGATTTTTAGCTAACGGTTGAAGGTGGAAGTGGCTTCAAAATATGGCAATTTATACAAGATCTAGGCAATTTGAAGGAAATTTTCGATGGTGATGGATGTTGAAGCTTCGCCGGCGTTGTTGCCATGATCGGCCAAAAGCGGTGGTCAGGTCCGATCCTGAGTAGAAGCAGAGAAAGTATGGATTTCTGGCCCAAAATATTTAATGTATTTTCGTATATAACTAACGGCCCTAATTTTTTTTTTTTACGTATCAATGGCTCCAAATTTGTTTTTTGCTTATAGCCTTCACATTTTCAGGACCGGCACCGGCGGTGGTGGTTGTTGATGATGTCATGCATCCAGAATCTTCATCTTTCCTGAAGTTGTTTCTCTGCATGCTAACACGTGTTGATCTGTTCCATATCTTTAGTGTTGGGCTTGTGCGTTAATCTTGTAGTAATGTTTCTTCAGCCTTTTAGGCTTAATGAATTATAGTGGTTGACAAAAAAAAAGATTGATAATTCACGGTTAATGTATTGTCAGGCGGATAGCCTTGCAAAAAATGGAAAAGTGGATAACCTCGCAAAACATGCGCTCATGAACAATAAAAGTATTGTCACGACTCTAGTATGAATGAAAATTACATTTTTAGTTTTTAAAAAATTGATAATTCACATTGGATGTGTGTTAGTGAGTTAATTGTGTTATGTACAAGTTGAAACTTTTTTGTATTGTTTTCAGTAAAATTCTCGGGTGTTCAGAATAAATATAACAACGAATAGCTCACTCATCGAATATTTTAATAGATCTAAAACATGATATTATTTCTATTAACTAAACAAAAATGGTTAGATAATTTTATCTTTGAGAGAAATCTGCCTAGACCAACATGATAATTCTTCCCCAAATAGAAATCACGAACTCATGACTACTTGGTTACATAAACTGAGACTTACCCTCTCGAATTACACTATATCACAATCAGTGCTAATTATGCCTACAAAAACCAGTTTTGTGGTTCATAGTAATAATTTTGTAAGTTTTTTAACGATATTCTCACTCAATTTATGGCCCATAAATACATAAAGCCCAAAAAAGTAAATTTGTTTCTACTGGCCCAATACTATTTACAGATTCTTCTTATCTTCTTCACCGACTCATGAGCCACACGCCAATATTTAATATCTACTCAGATATTTTGAAAAGCAACAAACGGAAAAAGAAAAAAAGAAAAAGAGAAAAAACAGAGAGAAAAATGGGAGTAGTAACGATCGACGGATCAACGGTACGATCCTTCGTCGCCGACGAAGAAGAATTCAAAAAAAGCGTCGACGAGCGATTCTCAGCTCTAGATCTAAACAACGACGGCGTTTTATCGCGATCTGAGCTACGAAAAGCGTTTGAATCGATGCGGTTATTGGAATCACACTTCGGCGTCGATGTTGTGACTCCTCAGGAGGATTTGAAGAAACTTTACGATTCGATTTTCGAGAAATTCGATACGGATCGAAGCGATACGGTGGATTCGGAGGAGTTTAGATCGGAGATGAAGAAGATCGTGCTTGCGATTGCTGATGGGCTTGGATCGTGTCCGATGACGATGGTTTTAGATGATGATGAAGGTAATTTGTTGAAGAAAGCTGCGGATCTGGAAGCTTCTAAGCTTGAGAAGAAGGCTTAGTGATGATTTTGTGATGTTTTTTTGTTTGTTTGTGTGAAGTTTGAAATAAGAAATAAAGAGTTTAAAAATTGTGAGATTTTTGAATTTGTGATGTTGAAGTTTGAGATTTCAAAATTTGGAAAATTTGTGTTGAAGAAATAAAAAAGATTCGTCGCCTGAGAGATTCGAACTCTCGCGGCCAGATTAGATGAAATAAAGCTCGTAACACAAACCTATATACTAAGATAAATATGTATTAAGAAGTTTATTTTTGATGATTATTTTTTTTAAAGTGAAAATTGCGGTAATGTTTAGTAACAAATGTTTGTAGTTATGCTATAGCATAGATAAGGTAATCAAACAATATTTGTAAAACATAAAGATTGGAAAAAAGATAGTACACTTTTTATTTCAAAATTTGTGTAGTTTTACTAGCCTTTGTTAAATAAAGATGTGGATAATTACAGACAAAGTATGCAAGACTTTGATCGAGGACTATTCAGAGAAGAAATCTGACTAGAAAGTATAAAAGATTTATTTCGGATTTTGAAATGAAAATAAATAAATAAATCTTGACCAATATCTCTAGTCTAGTGTATAGAACAATATTAATTGCATAGGTAACTTGTCATAAATTCAAAATCTTTAATCTGGTAGGTTGAATATGAATGTTTTTTATTAACATTCTACTAGACTTTGACCGCGGCTATTAACAGATTTGTTGTGAACAAAAACTAAATTTGTTATGAAGAAGATAAACTCACGAGAGGATTTAGAATTGTAATTGCTGTTAAATGTAAAATAAAGCTTTACATGAGATTATATACAACTTAATCTATCCGGTAGTAACCGGTTAACTAAACCAAAGTAAACCAATTCTATATCCTATATATTATTTGATAAACATTTTGGGAGCACTTTGCTTAGGTGTCATCACCACAATTTTTCTCTTCTTTATATTTATTTATTTATTTAATTCTCTTATACTTATTACCAAACACATTTAATTCCAAATATACTTATTTTGATTACTATAACTATAAATGTCAAACACATTTGAATCTTCCTAAACTTGCCAAAATTAAAATATTTTAAAATTTTCAACTTGCCAAAATTAAAATATTTCGAAATTATAGATTTAAATCATAGAATTAAATATGAACAAAAATTTAACATATATACCAAAAAAATTGATTTAAAATAAAATAAAACTATTTATCATCTTTTGAAAATATATGAGCATGTAAAAATATGTATTTACATGTGTTGTTTTGTTTGACAAACAGATGTTTTTTATTTTTCATAAATGCACTTTCGGACAAGTAAAAATATAATTATTAATGAAATTTGTTGGTTTAATTATTTCATGGGTGAAATACGTTTGTATGCAAAATAATCGCAAAATTCAATTATATATATTAGGTCTTAGGTTATATATAATTATTCTTCATAATATTTTTTTTTAATTAAAATTATGGATTTTATTCGATAATTATTTTATCACGCGTATAACGCGGGTAATTTTCTAGTCTCTAATAAACCAAAGTAAACTGGCTAATCTGGAAGGTTAGCTAAGAACATTTGAATAAATTTAAGGAAATTATTTCTTAGTTAAATTGTTAATCTATTGCAACAAATTAATGTTTAAGGAAGTTTAGGAAATTTAATGTATCGGATAACTTTCGGTAAAAAAACAATTCAATACAATTTGACCAACCTTAAGACCTAAAATAAATGCTCATAAATTTAGAATCTTGGAACAGAAGGAACTATAAAAAACTTAGAGATTAAGTACAAACGTTCTCGCAATTAAAGTCAGAGATTGTTGTGACCAAAAAAAATAAATAATCAGAGATTGTAATAAAAACTATTCTAAAGAAAAAGCATTTAAAATCAACCACCAACTTCTTCAATGTCCTCTTCCTCCACCGTCAACACTACCGACGGTGGCGATAATCAACCGGAGCGGCGGAGTTACACGTGTCTGAATGTGACATCATTATAACGATTCTCTCGTCATCTTCCTCTTCTTCTCCATATTGTCCTTTATGTAATCTTTTTTTTTTTTTTTTTTTTTCTTCTTCGACTCTCTTTGAAATTGGTCTTGATGATGATTATGAAGACGAAGAGAACTCAATCCCAACCATCGAGATCTCACCTTCGATGTTGTGTTATTCTACCTCAGACGATTCTACTTTACCATGCTCTATATGTAGAGAAGATTACGTGGTTGGAGGATCTGCTAGTAAGTTGCCATGCAACCATTTATACCATTGTGATTGCATTATTCCGTGGCTCACAAGTCACAACTCGTGCCCTCTCTGTCGATTTGAGCTCCCGGTTGCAGCTAGTGGAGACGACGGTGATGGTTAGGCCATGTGTTAGCCCTAGAGGATGACTTGGAGGAAGATATTGGAGTCACACTCGATGATGTGTACCAAAATTTCGACGGCTAAATTAAATTTTAGGGTTTGACTGATTTTATATGTTTTAGAACATTATACCAAATCACTATAGATTTACTTTGATTTTAATATACATTTTCAATTCTACATGGTTTAACCTAATGTTAAAATGAATTTTCAGGGATGATGTACCTTCTTAAGAAAATTAATTTTGATGTAATGAGTTTTCTCCTTACACATTGCATGAAAAAAAAACGAAAATGCTACAGTTTGGTAGTATTTTGGAAACTCGAGGCTATTAGGTTCATTTCGCTAAAGTAGCCCAAATGTTAATTCACATATGAGAAGAGAACCAGCTATTGTGTTAATAAGCAAAATTTCTAAATGATTATTTTTTTTCTCATAAAAAGAGAAACTCACTTATACAACACATTGTACATGTATATTTGAATGAAAATAATTAGTGAACTCCACTCTCTCTAAATATTTAGTTGGTGGATATGATATGATTTCTAATTCATCACATTGGACACACTACAAGAAAACAACTAATCTGTGACGCCTAATGGCGTCACAAAAGCGTCGCTAAAAACCCGTCGCAAGTCTGACGAATCTGCAAATTCGTCACAAATTTGTGACGCTTTTGGAGACGAATAAAAAAGCGTCACAAATTTGCGACGGTTTTGAGACGAACCTAAAGCGTCATAGATTTGCGACGGTTTAGTGACAATAAAGAAGCGTCATATATTTGTTACGAAATTGTGACTCTCTTATTCTGTCATAAATTAGCGACACTATTGTGACGGTAAAATTCGTCACAATTGCGACGAATTTGTGATGCTTTTAAAGGATTCTATTGTTCTTAATTCATCACAAAAGTGTCACAAATTTGTGACAAATTAATAAATATGACCTTTTATATATTCAAAATATTTTGTTTTTAAACCAGATTTGAGAATTGAAATTGTACAAAATTAAAAAGAAATGAAAGCTAATTGAAACATTAATCCAAAATAAACATAAAGGCATTCAAACATGAATTTAAAAACAAAAGAAAGTTCACAAAACAAAATAATGTACATCTTTGGTCATTTGAGGGATAAAACAACGTTTCTCCTCCTTTGCCTTGGTGTGTAACTAAACGGCTGATTAACTTTGGAATCATCATTTGGACCACATGTAAAGTCTTCTCGATCCACCGACTCCAGCAAAAGCTCAAGATGTGGAGATTCGAGCTCGAAAATCACCTGCAACGATTTTCTACAAATCTGAGTGATGGAAAGATGCAATGGGGAATATCATAGAGAGTCTTTAATTTCCAAATAAGAAACTGATTTTACTCCTCTACCCTAACAAAATGGTCATATCTCATGTTCTTGTTGTCATACCACAGAATTTTGGCCAGGCTTAAGGAGTGGAGCAGGAACATAGAGGTTGCATTGTGGTCCAACAGACTGCAAAAATAAACATGTGTAAGAGAGACTCTAAAGATACTTTGTACATTGGATGAGCTTTTTATGACAGAGCTTTACCGGCCAGTATCTTCCGACGTTGAAATTATTGATGAAAGCAACTCCTTTACCCCAACCGTTGAATGATAGATATGTGTCTTTAATTTCATCTACACAATTAATAAAGAACTCACCAGCAAACATAGCTGGTTCCTTTTGACCAACATCTACAGTTATTGGCAAAAGAAGCAATTAGTTTCATTCATGTCTCTACTGGTATAAATTTGAACACATAATAAAAGCAAATTTGGAGAATGTAGGAGACCGGAGATTCCATCACCGCATTCTTAACTTAATCAAAGGTATGCTGAAAGAAAAAACAGAGCACTGACCATTAATAAGCTCGAACTTCTCACTTCTCTTTTTGGTAAGTTGCATCTCGAAACTGAGAGTTGGCACTTGATTCAAGTTGTGAAAAGGAATTGGTATCATCTTCCATCCATGGAGAAGTTGACCATCTAGATAAACCGAAGACAAAATACCCTGAACAGAAAACAGAATAGAGCTTCTGAACATGGATTCCAAAACTTAAATAAGCTGCCTGAGTTTATGATAAGCCTACCATAGATTCCAAACTTTTTAAACTAAAACATCACATAAAATGGTTTATATAAACCGATCTTTCCCGGTTTAGCAATAATAGCAATAATAGATTATCACAGAGCCGTGTAATTCAAAACAAACGTATCACCATGAACCAATCGACTCATTTTAAGCAACCCGGTTTGGTGAAAGCATTCTTACTAAAGTTCAGGAACAATACCTGCAAGAGCTCACCAAGTGCTTCTTCAGGAGCCATTCTTATTACTGCTTTTCCCAAACCAAGTCTCTGAGTAAAACTGTTTGGATTACAAGTCACAGTGAACACCCATTAACATCAAAACAAACATCTTGATTTCACTTCTTCTAAAGGAAAGCGTAAAGAGAGAAGAAGGTTTGAAAACGTTGCCATTAGAGATCTATGCTAGGTGACAACACTTATATGTAATTCAGAAACAAGAGTGGACACCTTTAATGATGCTAGCTCTCTTAGACATTTCATCAAACAGGTTGTGTGCGCTTATAGCTAATCTCTAGAAACAACTCATTTTGTTCCTTAATCCAATCCTAGCAACAAAAAGCCATTCATTTCTCGATTTATACCCAAGAGCAAAGGGGAACGAGGAGAAGAAGAAGAAGCCAGGCGCTTTAGCTTTGAAGACATGAGAGAAGAAATTGCAAATCGAAAGGGGAACGAGGAGAAGAAACAGAGAGAAGAGATTTTGAAGAAACAGAGAGATTAAAACGATTTCGAAGATAATGCCTAAGAGAGATAGAGAGATAGAGAGGATGATTACCTGAGCGAGAGGAAGAGAGCGATTGTGGTTGCTTGAAGAGGAGAAGCGATTAAGAGAATAAACGGAGAAGGATAATAGGTGAAAAGGAGAAACCGTCAAGAGAACATGATGGAGGAGAGACGGTGTGGAGCAGGTGAAAGAGGCGAACCGGTGGTGGAGCCGGTGAAAGAGGGGATTCGATGAAGAAGAAGAGAAGGAGAAGAAAGATTAGGGTTTTTTCTCACAATTAAAAGGAATGATATTTTTCTAAGTGTTTGGCGTGGAAAATATTTGGTTTAGGAACAAAATTTTGATTAATTTGGTGAGGGGGAAACCCAAAATATTAAGCGATAAGTGAAAAAATTTCACTATAATTTTCCCGCTCAGTGGAAATCCAATTATTTTGAAACCCAAAACACCAAAGCGTCACAGTTTCGTCGCAATATCGTCACAAATTTGCTACGCATTTGTGACGCTATGAGTATACACAGCTTCAAACCCTAAACCCTAAACATTTACATGAAAATTTGGTAAGTCAATAGGTTTAAAATAAGTTTTCTATCAAGGTATGACCAATGTCAATGATTATATTTAGGTAAATTGAACTTATCATCTTTATTTATAAAATTTTTGTTTATTTCTAAACTTTACAAAGTTAAACTAATTACTTTCTTATCACACTTATGTGATTTGTATGAACAATTTTTTTTTTTCAAATTAGAAGATTTAAATGCTTAGATGTCAAATTCTTAATCCACTCATGATTAATATACTTATGTGTAATATTCTAGTACTTGAATTCACATTTTAAACACCAAAATGGTCCTAGGCGTCGTTAATCCGTAGCAAAAGTGTCACAAATTTGTTACGCTTTTGTGACTCTACGTGAAACCCTATACTCCAAAACATCCCATCGAAATGGTGACTCATCTTTGACCATTTTGTGACGCTTTTATGACGCTTTTGTGACACTTTTGTAGCTAATCCGTAGCAAAAGCGTCACAAATTTGTAACGCTTTTGTGACAGTATCTAAAACCCTATACTCTAAAACAAAAATTCAACTGGGCGTAGCTAATCCGTAGCAAAAGTGTCACAAATGAGTAACAAATTTATTAGTGTCACTAATGCGTCGCAAAAAGTGTGACGTTCATTAAAATAGTCACAACTCCGTCGCTAATTTGTGACGCTTTTACGACAGAAGTTTTCCGTCACAAATTTGCGACGATTTTGATACGTTTTTCATTTTCGTCACAAATCTGTCACAGTTTCGTCCCACTTCCGTCGCAATCTTTTGTGACGAAAAAAACTGTCACAAAAATCCGTCACAGATTAGCAGTTTTCTTGTAGTGACATAGAGTTTGCATAGATTTTTTTTTTTCGACAGTTTGCAAAGAACGAGTCTCCTAGTCCGCGTAATGGCATTAACTATTGACTTCAAAGATATTTCCTCAAATTTTTATGTTAATCACCTATTCAAAAAACAATACAGCTATTTATTATCTGCACAAATATATATCAAATCTCTTATATGTAACTAAACGCACCAAAACCATGGTTTGCCTTAATTTATTGATGGATTTAAATAAGCTTTGACTTTTAAATCGATCGACATTAATATAAATAGAATAACTATCAATTTTGAAAATTAATATGACCTCTCCCTATGATCATAAGCTATATTAATTAAAACTAAAAACCACCAAATAGTGGTATTGATCAAGTAAAAGCACTTCACAGTTGCGCCAAAGCTACAAGTACAACGAAAGGTGGACCATATGTGGTTGGTACACTTCAAGAAATTGTTTTTGTATAAAATTATTTGTAGTTTTGTAGAGATGATGAGGAATTATATGTTGTAATTTTGTATAACGAGCCAGAAAAATAATATACATATCGGTGGGTAAGTTTTCTAATACATCTGTTATATAAAAAAAGGTTTTTCTAATACAATCTCGACATAACCCGAATTTCAATCCGACTCTCCATATGATCTATATAGTATTTCTTTTTGAGATAAAAATAATCACAAGTTACGTATACAATGGAAAGTCAACTGAAGTTAAGTCCACCCTGTCGCTCTTGTTTGCTTCTTTGGCAAAACAAAAAGTCAACTAATATTTTATGTAGTTGTGTAGGTATGTATGCATGTATGTATGATTTTTATCTGTTGGTAAAAATATTTTTTTCGTGCGTCTGCATCTCTGTGGAAATATTTATACAATTTAATAAATTAAAAGAATAAACCAAGGAGAAAACATTTTTTGTTTGTTTTCTAAGCACACCATGACGTATAATCTGCGTCGACACCTCAGACATGTGTAGATGGATGAGCTCATGTATATACATATGTAAGTGGCTAAATACATAGAGATAAAAATTAGTGAGATGCACATTACAAAGTATCTAAGTGGGTTTAGTTTAATTGGTTAGATGGTAATTGTGTTTTCGTTTTGATCAAGTCTGAATTCAAACTAAATAAGGCTATGTGAAAATAATGATCTGAGTCTAGTGAAAACTCCACGTTTATTACCTTTGTTTGGTAATAAATCTATGCAAGATATAGAAAGCATCATTAAACCAAAGCAATTAACTT
This sequence comes from Draba incana, assembly GCA_963576765.1. Lineage (NCBI taxonomy): Eukaryota > Viridiplantae > Streptophyta > Magnoliopsida > Brassicales > Brassicaceae > Draba > Draba incana. The sequence continues at coordinate 2,986,998 of OY755204.1, read as the reverse complement.
AAAATTAGGGTTGAATTAGGTCGGTTTTCAAGTGACAGTTTCCTGACTCGGATTTTGACCCCACAAAATAAAGAAATCAATATCAAATTTGCATAAGATTTTGATTTCCATCTACTAATATTGTTAGAAGTTAAATTCCACAGACGATGTCATTAGCAAAAGGAATATTGGCAGACTATTAGTATTAATCATTTGAACATGTAGACACGCCCAATATCATAGGCTATACAAGAATGAATGACACTTGTGAACAAATATACATGTTTATTAAACAGAAACAGCATCATAATTAATTAGTTTTCTACAAGAACTATAGGGAAAAAAAAAACAAATGCAAAAACAAGAAAAGAACAAACATGCCGACATTTAACACTTTGCACACAAAAAAAAAAAAAAAAATTGTAACCAAAGATATATGGTTCACGGCTTCACGCTATGTATGGTTATATGTATTATATTATAATACTATAGATTAGATTTTTCGTCAGTTGGTTAATCATAAATCATACACACATTATTTTATTTCCGGCTGTAAAAAAAGTAAACACATAAAATGTTCTCATGTAAAATAATATGATATATACACTTGAAAAGTTTATTTAAATCAAGTTGTTGTTGTGAATGTCATGGAGGGCAAGTCCATCGCTGTTTCGTCCTACACCTTCTTTATCATTTTCATATTCAAGTTTGTTATTAGTTTAATGTTTTTTTTTTTTTTGAGAAATAGTTTAATAATTTTGACTAACCAACAATCCCTATATTTTAAAATTTATAATAACTATCTATATACATAAATACTCAACCGCCGCAGTATTATTCCACGACATACCAATAATTTTGTTCAAAACTACACATCTCAAAAAAAAAAAAAAAAATCCTCAATCCTTTCTAACTTGTTCTTTTTGGGTTTCTATTTTTGAATGGTTAGAGAATCAATGGAGATTTCTCAATATCATCAAAGTTTCAATGAAGGTTCAAGTTCTAGGGTTTCCATGAACAAGAACTCACAAGTAATATCCAAGATCAAGCCTAAGATTCGTATAATCCATATATTCGCACCGGAGGTCATCAAGACCGATGTCAAGAACTTCCGTTCACTTGTCCAGAGTCTCACCGGAAAACCGGCCCCTGGAGAGGCTAAAACCGGTAAAAGAAGAGCCAAACGGGGAATTCCGACGTCTCAAGAACTGGTTTGCGGAGATCATCAGCCGGTTAACAGGCTCTCGGGTGGTTTTACAGGTTTATTAACAAATGGAGGAAACCATCAAGTGAAAGAAGAATGGGGATCAGGTGATCAAAGTACTTCGAACACAAACACTTACTTTGATCTAGAAGGTTTGATTCAAGATGTTGGAGAAGATTACTTCTCTTCTTTTCCTATAAGATCTTCTTCTTCTTCACAAGTCGAAGGTTTCATCTACAACAACAACAACAACAACAGCAACGATACAAAGGGTCATAATTCGTCCTAATTAACAAGATTTTATTTATAGGGTTCTTCTTGTTCTACAAAAGAATGAGATCATGGTTTTTCTGGGGAAGAAAGGCAAAGAAGTTGTATATAAACATCTAAATTTTTAATTTGATGAGAAATTTAAAATTTAAAATTTTGGTGGAATGACTTCGCCAAGGTTTGTAATGAAGAGTTTAATTTTTGTGCAGCCCTTCGTGGAGAAGTGACTGTATCTAATTGAGAGGACAGAATACCCTAGTTGTTTTGATTTGTAACTTTCACTGATGTGCTATTGTTGGATGTGTAGTAATTCTTTGGTGTGTTTGTGTGAATGATTTTGGCTGTATTTTTTTGGGAGAATTTGAATGGTAATTAGAACAAAGATTGACCAGTATCCGATTGTCTAATGGTTAAACTACATTTACACTAAAAAAAAAAACGTAAGGAATAAAATTTTTGGTTCTAAATTACTCTAGATATTCAACATTTTTCGTAGCCTTGTCCTTGGTAAAACATATGCCACAAAATAAAATTGTAAAAAGAAAACTAAAAGTTGAAAAAATAATACAATGTTATAAATGTGCTCCTGAAATCTAGATCCACCACGGACCACTAAATCACATATAGTATATCTTTAATTCTTAAACCCAAATCACAAACATTAATAAATCATTGTTCTCTGCCTCCAAATCCAACTTTCGTGTCTCTTTGTATCTTTTTTTGATTTTTTATACTATTGAAATGTTTCTTTTTTCTTTACAAAACGGAACTAACACCAAGCAAATTTAAATCAAACCCTTTGAAACTCCTATAGAGTGAAAGTGAGCAACCACGTCTTTTCAGCCTACTTATAAGTATTGTAGCTAGCAATACTACATAACTATACATGTTACATAACTGTACATGTATATCAAGAGTCTAAATAGAATTCTCATTGATCGGGTCTTTATAAGACTATGTCCAATTATCCCAACTCCCAAGGGCTAGGCCAAACTAATTAAGGACTATAAACTAAATTAAAAATTCGCCTAAACTAAATTACTCGTTGTGTTAAGAGAACGTGTAAATTAACATTGGTAAGCTATTTGTCCAAGTTTAAGGTATACATACCGAAACAGTTCTAAATTTATAATACATGGTAACTAATCGATAATTAGATCTTAGTGTGTACGCAAATTTTTAGTTATAGTTTGAGTAGTCTAATTTTCCAGGTGTTAGGATTCATTTTTCAATGTTCTAACTAGTTTGGTTGCATAAAACCGACTGAATAAAGAAAATTTCAAACCTGCCTTTTCTAGGTTTGGAAACGTTCAGGCAGCTTTAAAAGCTCATAACTATTTGGGTTAGATTGGTGAAAAATCTTTATAATCTTTATAATCTTTATTCCACTTTTAATTTGTACCGCTGTAGATTGTACCAATCACGAAAATTTTATCAAAAGCTTTACCAACACTATTACACTAATCTTTATTTATACAGCTTTATCTCAAATCTTTATCTATACAGTTTTGCATTATGCTATAAAGCTTACCGCTCCAGATTTTAAAAAAGTTAGGTTACCAATCGGACCTTTTATTTTTTCGTCGTAAGCTCATAACTATTTTAACCAAAAATAATAATAAGTATGATATTACTATTAACAATATAATTAAAACTTGATAAATTAAAACTTGATAAATTAATAATTCTTCTAATTTTAACATGTTTATAAATTAATAATTCTTGTCCAGATATTATTAACTTTTAGAAATTTCACCGTATAAATGCAAAATAAATTGACCTGAACCGCGTAGAACCGCCACCGGTACAGATCCAACAATCCGTTGACCATCTCATCTAAGCCAAATTAATCCGGCTTGGTTTTTACAAAAGGCCAAAAAGTCCCAAAACTGAATCAAACAATAATGATTCTCTGTCCCGGTTTACTTTGGTTCGCCTTCTGAAAGTTTTCGAAGGTCAAAATTGAAATTTTATAATATAATCCAGCTACTGTCATTTGCGAAAGTACTAAAGTGTAATTTGGTCGTCTTTTCGCCATTTATATACTACATAATATTTTTGTTATCACACGCAGCAATAAACTTTCAACAATCGTCTCTTTTCCTCTCTTCTCGATCGCCGTCAAGCTCACCGAATCTCTCTGGTATGTTCTTCTCAATTTCTCAGCAATGATTCTCTTTCCCTATTGTTCTTCCATAATTCCAGTCCACGATTTCTGGAATCTGGAAAAAATCGCCGGAAAAAATGGATTCGCTGATCGAATCTTGAGATTTGTCGATAAATTTCTTTGTTCTTATGTAGTTTCTGAGTCGGTGAGTGTTGATTGCTTGAATTTCCATGGATCGACTTTGTTTTGAGAAGGTTTTGGTGGATACTGTCACAGGTTTTTGAAGTTTTTGGAGAATGGTGTTTTTCCGAAGCGTATCGGCCTTGACTAAGCTGAGGTCTCGCGTTGTGAGTGTTCTTCTTTGAAATTTCGTTTGTAATTTTGTGTTTTGATTGCTGTGTTTGATGCTAATCGATTGGTGATTGGATCTATGTAACCAGGGTCAACAATCGTCGCTCAGCAATTCTGTTAGATGGCTTCAAATGCAGAGTTCTACTGAACTGGTAAATTATCTCCTTTGTTTCATGTTGATGCATGTGATCTTGTAGTTTCCAGATTTTATCCAAATGCTTAGTAACCTGGAATGGAAATTTTGGTTTTATTCATTCTGTTTAAATGGTGTTGATGCAGGACCTGAAGTCGCAGCTACAGGAGTTGATTCCGGAGCAGCAGGTAAGTTTTGATTCCGTTTACATGAAATGAAACTTTTGTGATGTTGTCACTTTCTTTACACTGAATTGGTTTATTGTGGTTACATTGGTTGAGATTGTTTCTAAATTTTGCAAAGTGAATCTCTTTTGCTTTCCCTTTTTTCCTCATAAGATTTCCAATTTCAGGATCGTTTGAAGAAATTGAAGTCAGAACATGGGAAGGTCCAACTGGGAAACATCACTCTTGATATGGTAGAAACATGATGTTTCACGCGTTTGGTTTGGTTTGTTTGTATGAGCCTTCCTTTGAAACTCATTTTATCCTCCTCTAAATATAGGTCATTGGTGGGATGAGAGGGATGACTGGTCTGCTCTGGGAAACTTCATTGCTTGACCCGGAAGAGGTATTGATTACTCTTTGTATATAGTTACAATTGCTTGGTTAGATCTTAGATATATAATATATCGAATGCTCTTCCTTCCCATTCAAAGGCTGTTATTGCAACTATTTTATCATTTCTTTCAGGGAATACGCTTTAGGGGCTTGTCAATTCCTGAGTGCCAGAAAGTATTACCTGCTGCCCAGTCTGGAGGAGAACCATTGCCTGAGGGTCTTTTGTGGCTTCTTTTAACTGGAAAGGTGCGCCTTTTCTATACATTTTTTTTAGTTGGTCACGGGCATGTCCAGATGATTAGTGCCCATCATTATAATTTCCTTTTTCACCCCTTTTTCGTATAGGTACCTAGCAAAGAGCAAGTTGAAGCACTGTCAAAAGACTTGGCAAACCGTGCGGCTGTGCCAGGTTTGGCTGTTCACCTTCTGGCTCAGTTTATTTGTTCATCCAATTTTGTTAGTCATTAATGTTCTAAAGAAATTGTTTAATAGAAATGAAAAATATTTGTAGTTTTCATGTTACACTTTTACCTATTCTTGACTTCAATTATGCAGATTATGTGTACAATGCCATTGATGCCCTGCCTTCCACAGCTCATCCAATGACTCAATTTGCTAGCGGTGTTATGGCCCTGCAGGTGTGGGTCTTTAAACTCCCATTGTTGTTTGCTCGTTCTTGTTGTGGTATCTGTTAAAAATGATCAATTTTGAGCGAAATTATAATCTTCTTTTCCTGATATCCAGGTGCAAAGTGAGTTCCAAAAGGCATATGAGAGTGGAATTCACAAGTCAAAGTATGTGTTTGGAGTTTCATTTAGTTCTCGATAGCATTTCATATTAGCATGCATCATAACAAAGATCTTTCTGTCCAGGTTCTGGGATCCAACGTACGAGGATTGCCTCAACCTGATTGCTCGTGTTCCTGTTGTAGCTGCATATGTTTATCGGAGGTTAGTGAAGACTAGTATTTTTGTATGCTTTCTCATGCTTCTTACTGGTTCTGGTTTCAGGCACTGATTGTGTACCCTTTATAGGAAAATATGTCATCCGCTGTTTTTGTTTCGTATTTACCTTTCCACGAAATCATTGCAGGATGTATAAGAATGGTGATTCCGTTCCCTCAGATAAATCTTTGGATTATGGTGCAAATTTTTCCCACATGCTGGGATTTGATGATGAAAAGATGAAAGAACTCATGAGGCTTTACATCACTATCCACAGGTCTGTACTAATTTCTTTATCCATACATGTCTCCTAACTATTTTCTTGTCATTATTACATTTTCAAGATTTACAAATATAAGCATGATAATTTCTATTTTCTACTGGTTCTTGGTTTTAGTGATCATGAAGGTGGAAACGTTAGTGCTCACACTGGTCACCTGGTATGTATGCTCATAGTCTTTTTATGTCAACTGTGAATTTTTATGGTACCTTCTGGACATTTCTGATAGTTTATCTTTTGCTAATGATACTTGTCTATATAGGTCAGTAGTGCACTTTCAGACCCATATCTGTCATTCGCAGCTGCATTAAACGGTTTAGCTGGACCACTCCATGGTTTGGCTAATCAGGTAATTCTCTCTTGTCTATATCTCTCGATAAATCTTGTACTGTTTCATGAGTTTTCCCTGTTGTATTAAATAGGAAGCTTGTGATGGTTTTTATGGTACAACCATAAACTCCAGGAACAGAATCTTAGTCATTTCTTTTTATCTTTTGTTGCAAACAGGAAGTTTTGCTTTGGATCAAATCTGTTGTCGAGGAATGTGGAGAAGACATATCGAAAGACCAGTTGAAAGAATACGTCTGGAAAACATTAAACAGTGGCAAGGTAAAAACACAATATTCTTCCTGCTTTGTGACTACCAGCCAGGCAAACAATCACTAATGAAACATGGTGTCATATACTTTTACCAAATATTTAATTGACAAGACTTGATTCGTCTACAGGTTGTTCCTGGATATGGACATGGTGTTCTTCGCAAAACTGATCCAAGATATGTATGCCAAAGAGAGTTTGCCTTGAAGCATTTACCCAATGACCCTCTTTTCCAGCTGGTACTTTGCTTTTCTCTTCTTTTTTCTTTTGCGCCTTGTAAACTTCTAGCATTGGTTAGTGGCTAATAAAACCTTCATCTCTATAGGTGTCAAAGCTTTATGAAGTCGTGCCTCCTGTTCTCACCGAGCTCGGAAAGGTAATATTTATAATTTGTTTACCAGAGTGATCATTTCGTATAATGGATTTCATAGAAAGTATTGACACATTATCCGCCAATAACTCAATTGATGTCTACGTCCCATGAAAATATCAGTTTGTATGTTCTCTGAATCCTGTTATTGTTTGTTACAGGTGAAGAACCCGTGGCCAAATGTTGATGCTCATAGTGGAGTGTTGCTCAACCACTACGGTCTAACTGAAGCAAGGTAAGAAGCATACTTCTCTTCATATCGCTGAGTCTTTAAGGCTAGTACTCATATATAACATTGCTGCGTTTTATAGGTACTACACCGTGCTCTTTGGTGTCTCAAGGAGTCTTGGTATCTGCTCTCAGGTAGGTTATACGCCTTAGTTGCTACACACATATTTAATATACGACTTGTATGCTCAGCTTTTCTCATTTGTGTTTTGGTTTAGCTAATATGGGACCGAGCTCTTGGACTACCACTCGAGAGGCCAAAGAGTATTACGATGGACTGGCTTGATGCCCACTGTAAGAAAGCTTCATCCGCTTAAGTCACCACGAGTCCTGAGTCTTCGTGTGCCACACTGAATAGCCTTTTACCTTTCTATTGACAGAGAAAACATTGTTCATGTAGAAAATTTTTCTTTCGAGATTTTATTTTCTTTCCCCTGATGAGGAAACACTTGCAGTTTGCAAATTTCCATTCCGGAAAACTCGTGATAATAAATAAACAGTTGTATTTCAAACTTGCATAAATCTTTCACATTGTGACTGACGAAGAAACAAGATTGCAAAAGAAAAAACTCGCGATTTGCGATTACGAGCTGTTCTTGTTCTTGTTGGTAGGAGTATCCTTATCAACATCATCAGCAAGAGGAGCTGTGAAGTTAAGCCTTTCCTCGGTGTTGGCAGTGATAACCGGCAACCAAACATCGGCAGTACCGCTAAGAAGCGACTGAACTTGAGGATCAGAAGCTATAGCTGATGAAATCATCTCATCAACATCATCTAATTTAGCTGATAACTTATCCAATTCCTTAGCTATCTCCACCTAATAAAACACCACACACACAAAAACCTTGAGATAAATATGTGTATCAAAATTGGAGATATATGAACAAGAGAGACACACACATCATTGAGGTGTTGAGAAGACTTTGAAGGCACTTTAGTAACTTCTAAACCAAGAGCTTCAATCTTAGAACGTAGCTCAACTTCTTCTGTATTCGTCAATGATTCCACCTGATTACAAAAACACAAAAAAACACCAAATTCCAATTCAGTAACTTTATTCATTCACGAATCAAATTGTATCTAATAAGATTAAAAAAAAAAAAGCTTCTTCCTTTAAGATGGGTTTTGTGATTCCAATCTGAATATTGAGAGAAAAAAACCCAGAAATTCGACGAACATAAACTCGAAATACAGAAATTTTCCCCAGATCATAAAGAATTGGGGATCGAATTAAGAACAAATAAAAAAAAGTTGTGAAATCGAAACCTGTTGAAGAAGACCCGAAAGAAGCTGGAATAGCTGCTCGTCTGGTTTCCCCTCAGCCATCGAATTCTCTCTGTCTCTCTCAGATTGTAATCTTATCAAATCAAATTAATCTGAGTAGTATGTTTATGTTTCGTATAATCGTGGGGTTTTAATTACGCTTGATTAATTCGGTAACTTTACACATAATAACAAAACAGACGACGGATCACGGAAGGGACGCGCGTAAATCCCACGCGATGGTTTTTATTTGAGATCTCCGCCGACGTGGGTTTTGACTTGCTTTTCAATGATCCCGTAAAAATGCGGACCGGCAACGTATTAAATAAAATTGATGGTGTTACTTTAATAATAAAAGAAATTCGTTTTTAGATTATACAAGAGAGAATGTAGTTGGTTTTGTGTAGCCAGGTCAATGCTTATCATCGTCTAGATCATCCACATTAACCTATACTCTATATACTCAACTCTTTTGTAATATTCCAATATCTTATCTTAATATCAAATTTGACCACGGATGTGGTGGGCTAGTGGTTAAACACTTGTAGTTAGTTTCATTGTGCCCCTAGTTCAATCATCCTTGGAAAAAAGGGCATTCTCAAAAGAGAGTGGACTAAAAACTGATTCCGGGCCCACAGAGATTAAAGTTTTGGTCCGAACTTCGAAGTTATTAAAAAAAAAAAAGTTCAAATTTTGTTTTGACTTAATCATTAGAGCAATAGTAACGTCAGAAAAGATTTTTATTTTATTTCATTTCAGATAATTAAGAATTATTCAAAGGGAGGATAAAATGTCAGCTTGAAACAAATCAATGGAAAACAAAATCCAAAACACACAAGAAACAATCAACGAGTCTTATCTTGAAGAATCCAAGAGCTCGAAAGAAACATGCAAGAACAATTTTTGGGTTCACCCCCTAGAGGTGAACCTTCTCATTCACTCTCCTCTTCACTAATCAATCACATTTTAGTTGAGGAGCCACTAATCTAACTAAATCATTTTAAAAAATTAAATTGGATAAAATGTGGGACCATAAACAAAAACAAATTTAACTAAAATAAATAATAATTATCTAATTAAACAAATTAGATATATTCTAAACCCCAAACTCAAACCCTAAACTCCAAAACTATACCCTAATTTGGGAATAGTTAACCCAAAATAAATCCTAACCCAAACTCAAACCCTAAACCCCTAAGCTATACCTAATTTGAGAATAATTGACCCAAAATAAATTCTAAATTTCAAACTCAAACCCTAAACCCTAAAACTATACCCTAGTTTGGAAATAGTTAACCCAAACCCAAAAATTTAACTACAAAAAGTAATTTTCAACGGATTTGTATTTTAAAGTTTTAGGTTTGGGTTAACTATTCCCAAATTAGGGTATAGTTTTGGGGTTTAGGATTTATTTTAGGTTAACTATTCTCAATTAGGGTATAGCTTTGAGGTTTAGGGTTTGAGTTTGGGTTGAAGATTTATTTTGAGTTAACTATTCCCAAATTAGGGTCTAGCTTTGGAGTTTGGGGTTTAGGGTTTAAGTTTGGAGTTTAGAATTTATTTCAATTTTTTTCAAACGAATTAATGTTATTTTTTAGTTAAATTAATTATTTTAATTTGATTAATTAGCTTTAGTGACCCCCACATCTTTGTTTTGATTGGTTAGTGAAGAGGGAGTGAATGAGAAGGTTCACCCCTAGGGAGTGAACCCAAGAATTGTTCAACATGCAAATATCGAAGAGTTAGGGTCCGGGTCCGAACTCTTCATAATTTTTTTTTTAAACATGAAAATATGGAAGATATAAATAGGGAAATTAGCAAATGAGCTATAAAGATTCTTACAGGATGTCTTAGGAGAAATGCTTCACAAAAAAAAACTATAACTAAAATTCTAACAAATTAACCTGATCCTAAGATTCATGTTTTGCCACACATGCTAATTTTCTTTACTTTTTAATTATAATTGTTTTTTGGGTTAGTTAGCAAATTGTCCATATAAATATCTCATGATCAAATTTTCATGTTTTTTAGATTAACTTGAGACAAACCTTTCTTGCTTTCTTCGCAATCTTAGCTCTTTGCATTTCCATATGTAACTCAATCTGCATCTTCTCCATCTCTCTTTGTGCTTCCAACATTGCAGCTAACTCCGAATTCGCCGAACCCCTTCCTCCTTTATTCCCACCATTATTCACATTTCCTCTTCCGCTTCCTCCTGCTCCTCTTTTTGGCTCTTCCTCTTCTTCTTCCTCTACGGCGCAAGAATGTAAATGCGTACCATAATCACATTCCTTGCAATAATAAGACCATAAATTATCCGGAACAATCTCTTCACAAACATCGCATTTAAAGACCAAACCGTTTTGGTAAGGAGAACAAAAGAGCAATGTAAGCGGATGCGCGTGTCCTTCACGCTCCACGGATTCAGGCATAGCTACACATCCGACATGTACATTGTACTCACATATAGAGCAGTTGTAAGCAAACGCGGATCCATACTCACCGCACGCGTTGCACGTGTAAGTTGACGACTCGTACGGTGGGGAATAGAGCAAAGTCAAAGGATGATCAGGGTGAGACTTGTGACGTGTCTCACGTGGAAGCTCGAAACATGACTTGTGCAAGAAGTAATCGCATTCGGATTTTGTGCATTTGAATGCTGCGCCTATTAGGTCTAGGTCGCAACCAGAGCAGATGATTTCTTCTTCAACTTGTGCTTTGTGAATGCGCAATGGATGGCTATGGCTTTGGTGCCTCACCGATGGTTTTCTTGAAGACATTATAGGTTATATCTTTCTTTCCTTTTTGTGTATTTGAGGTTGTTTTTGTAGTCTTATTAAGCTTAAGGGATTTCAAAATATTTATAGAGAAAATGGTAAGACTACTTGAGATTATGAGTCTTCTTTAGGGTGGGAGTAGTGATGTGTTTTGATTTGACTATTAACCAAGTTGTAGCTTTATATATTAGCTATATTGTGACAATAATGTCACTAGGCGCTAAAATGATTTTAAGAACCCTTCATCTATGTAAATAAGATTGATTCTCAATTGGGATAAAGTCAAGAGATGGAACTTTTCTTCTTGAGTTCATGCATCGCGCGCCTAGTTTTATTTATATAATTGATTAAATGGCAAATTGTAATTAAATATTCTAAAAATATCGAGTTATCCAGCTAGAAATGTAAACAATATATAGGGTTGACATAGTGAAGGATGTGAGGTCAACTAACTACGCATATATCGGCTCCAAGTCATTGGAATAAAAGAGACTACGACTTTGGGATTAGAATATAGCCTCCATTTTTATCGCTGCGTCTTGTTCTCGAAAAGAAAACGGAGTCGCCGGTGACGCTGAAGAAATAATTACAAGCTTTTTATGCTGCATAATGCTGTCACAACATCACACTCCCGAACATAAATTGCTTTGTATTGGTTGATGAGATGAACTATTTTCTAAAACATGTTATCTTTGATCTGATCTTGAATAGCAGAATGCGATTGAAATGAGTGAACATAAAAAGAAGGATTGTATTTCTTTCAATGTATTTGTAGGACTTTCAAGCCCATGTCCAACTCTTCTATTAGTATGATATTGTCCGCTTTGGGCCCAAGTGGCAAAGCCCGCACAGATTTATCTTTGGATTCCTACCCAAAAGGCCTCATACTAATTTAGTTGGACATTACTTATATATTAGACCATTCTTGTCTAATCTTCAGATGTGGGACTTAGTTTGCTATCCCAACAAACCTCCCCTCAAACCAAGTACCACACAAACTTGGCCTTCTACCTCCAGCGAAACTTGGCGCCCATCTTGTATCGCCTGTTCTTCACCTAACCCTTGGGATACCGTAAGAAATACCTTTCGATACAAGTTCTCTGCACCCCTATTCGTGAGGTCACCTTGAGGAATCTCCTCCCACATCGAACACGCCCACACCCACTTTTTCAGGTCCTCTTTTCGAACCAGAGCTCTGATACCATTTGTAGGACTTTCAAGCCCATGTCCAACTCTCTTATTAGTATGATATTGTCCGCTTTGGGTCCAAGTGGCAAAGCCCGCACGGATTTATCTTTGGATTCCTACCCAAAAGGCCTCATACTAATTTAGTTGGACATTATTTATATATTAGACCATTCTTGTCTAATCTTCAGATGTGAGACTTAGTTTGCTATCCCAACAGTATTCGAAAGATTCAGGATATGTTGAAAGTTAATAAGTTGGATTCGTTAGATGTGTGACATAAGTGAATGAATCATGCCTAAGAGAAAGTGATTAGGAGATTACCAGGAGTAAATGATAGAAGCATTGGGGTTTCAGGTTGTGATATTTGTTTTCGAACAAATCAATGTCGTTGTGAACAAACTAGATAGTACGCGTGGTACTAAATACCAGGGCCGGCTTAGACCCTGTGCAAGTTGTGCATTGGCACAGGGTCCCACTGCTGGGACCTACATTTATAGCTAACATTATTTGCAAAAAGGGCCCTAAATGTTTGGAAAATTTACAAAAAGGGTCTTATATTTTGTAAATGTTAAATAAAAAGTCCTAAATTCTACATAATTTCATTTTTTGTTTTGTTTTAAGGCACAAAGCCCATTTCCATACTGAGCCGGGCCTGCTAAATACATACAAATGAAGGATTATTTTTGTTGAACGGTTATATTCTAGTTTTATATTATTAAAAATATATTTAAGTGAGAGTCAACATGAAAACTCGGAACGAATCAATGAAAAACAAGAACCAAAACACATGAACACAATTAACAAGTTTCAGAGCTTACAAAAACCAAGAGCTGGAGAGAAATATGCAAATATGGACTCATCTTTTCCATATTTGCATGTTTTTATGGAAGAGATGTGTGACATGTGTCTCATGCATGATCAACGATTTTTTATATATTTTTTTAGATCAACTTGAGACAAGTTTCTCGCTTTATTTCATCTCCCTTTGGGCTTCCAACATTGCTGCTAACTCCGAAGTTTCCAAGCCCCTTCCTCCTTTATTCCCACCATTATTCACACTTCCTCCTTGTCCTCCTCCTCCTCTCTTTGGCTATTCCATCGCGCAAGAATGTATATGCGTACGATAATCACATTCCTTGCAATAATAAGACCATAGATTATCCGGAGCTATCTCTTCACAAACATCGCATTTAAAGACCAAACCGTTCTTGTAAGGAGAACAATAGAGCAATGTGAGCGGATGCGTGTGTCCCTCACGCACCACAGACTCAGGCATAGACACACATCCGACATGTAGATCGAAATGGCAGATAGAGCAGTGGTACACGAACCCGGTTCCATACTCACGGCACGCGTTGCACAAGTAAGCTGACGGCTTGTACGGTGGGGAAAAAAAAAGGGTTAAAGGATGATCAGGGTGGGCCTCGTGACGAGTCTCACTTGGAAGCATGAAACATGACTTGTGCAAGAAGTAATCACATTCCGACTTTGTGCATTTTAATGCTGCGCCTACCAGGTCTAGGCTGCAGCCAAAGCATATGATCTCTTCTTCGACTTGTATGTTGTGACCGCGCAACGGATGGTTGTGGCTTTGGTGCCTTACTGCTGGTTTTCTTGAAGCCATTATATAAAAGCTAATATCTTTTTTCTTTTTTGGTGTGTGTTTGAGGTTTTTAGATTGTTTTTGTGATCTTATTAAGCTAAGGGATTTCAAAGTATTTATAGTGAAAATTGTAAGGCGACTTGTGATTATTAGTCTTCTTTAGGGTGGAATAGTGATGTGTTTGGATTTGATTATTAACCAAGTTGTAGCTTATATATTTACTGTATCGCGCTAATATGATTATACGATTTATTCATCTATGTATATACGATTGATTCTTATTTGGGACCAAATCAAGAGGTGGAAGTTTTCTTCTTGAATTCATGCATCACACGACTAGTTTTATTTATATAACTGATTAAATGCCAATCGAAATTCAAGCTTCTAAAATATTGAGGTATCCAGGTAGAAATGTATACAAGAGAGTTGACATAGTGAAGGGTGTGAGGTCAATTAACTACGGTGGGTCTCTAATGCATATACTCCAAGTCATCTAATTGAAGAGACTATGACTTGAGATAAGAAACTATAAAGTATGATTTGATGTGGAAACAATTTATGTGAAACTAATAATATGGAACATAGGTCAATCTACTTATTGCCAATTGATTTTGACTAGATTGTAACATTATACAATAATGTCACGCTCTATATGAATATGGTTCACATTCAGGATTCAAACTGGGGTAAATAATTGTAAATAAAGATTTTTATTTTATTTCATTTCAGATAATTAAGAATTATTCTTAGGGAGGATAACATGAAAAGCTTGAAACAAATCAATGGAAAACAAAAACCAAACACACAAGAAACAATCAACGAGCTTCAAGAATTTAAGAGCTTGAGAGAAACATGCAAATCTGGAAAGAGATTAATATCTCATGATCAACTTTTCCATATATCCTTAGATTAACTTGAGAATATTCTTTCTAGATTTTTTCGCAATCTTAGCTCTTTGCATTTCCATATGTAACTCAATCTGCATCTTCTCCATCTCCCTTTGAGCTTTCAACATTGCTGCTAACTCCGAATTCGCCGAGTCCCTTCCTCCTTTATTCCCACTCTTATTCGCGCTTCCACTTCCTCCTCCTCTCTTCGGCTCTTCCTCTTCCCCTACCGCGCAAGAATGTAAATGCGTACCATAATCACATTCCTTGCAGTAATAAGACCAAAGATTATCCGGAATAATCTCTTCGCAAACATCGCATGTAAAGATACCATTCTGGTAAGTTGGAGAGCAGTAGAGCAAAGTGAGAGGATGTGCATGTCCTTCACGCTCCACGGTTTCAGGCATAGCTACACATCCAACATGTACATCGAACTGGCAGATAGAGCAATGGTAAACGAACCCTGATCCATACTCATCGCACGCGTCACAACCGTAAGTTGACGACTCGTACGGTGGGGAAAACAAAAGGGTTAAAGGGTGATCAGGGTGAGACTTGTGACGAATCTCACGTGGAAGTTCGAAACATGATTTGTGTAAGAAGTAATCACATTCCGACTTTGTGCATTTGAAAGATGCACCTATTAGGTCTAGCTCGCAACCAGAGCATATGATCTCTTCTTCGACTTGGGCTTTGTGACCGCGCAATGGATGGCTATGGCTCTGATGCCTAACCGAAGGTTTTCTTGAAGCCATTATAGGTTATATTTTTTTATTTTTAGGTATATGTGTGTTTGAGGTTGTTTTTGTGATTCTTCTCAAGCCAAGGGATTTCAAAGTATTTATAGTGAAAATAGTAAGACTTGTGTTTATGAGTCTTCTTTAGGGTGGAGTAGTGATGTGTTTTGATTTGACTATTAGCCAAGTTGTAGCTTCTATATATTTGTCACTACGCGCTGTTATGAATGTACGAACCCTCCATCTTTCTGAATACATAAGATAAGATTGATTCTCATTTGGGATTTAAAGTCAAGAGGTGGAATTTTTCTTCATGAATTTATGCATCACGCAACTATTTTTTAAATATAATTGATTAAATGGTCAATTGTAGTTAAATATTCTAAAAATACTGAGTTATCCAGCTAGAAATGTATACAAAAGCGTTGACATAGTGAAGGATGTGAGGTCAATTAACTACGCTGGGGTCTGATGCATATATTCAAGTCATTTGAATAAAATAGTCTATGAATTTGAGATACTTAAGAAACTAGAAATTACGACTTTATGTAAATAATCGATGTGAGTAACTAAAATCGGATTGTATATACTAAATTTTGTTATTAATTTGAAATCTATACTAAAATTTCACTAAAATTATATTACGACTCACGTGACGAGTTTTTAAAAGCAAACTAAAATATTTGTTATTAGGGATCGATTAAAGTTAATAAATTAAGATAAAGTTTATGTAAATGCAAAAAATATATGTGAAATACATTCCAACTCCATGCGCTTTATCTCGCAATACATTCCACGTTTTTTTTGACGAGAAAGACTTTCGGAGCACATCATCGATCAACCACGCGGCTTATCAGACCTTGATGTTATGTTAATCGTAGTGATAAAAGCTTGTTATTGTACTTGTTTATCAGATCTTGCCGGTGCTAAGATCACTTACTGTATGGAAGAGAGGGCTGCCGAGCCGAGATGGGCCATCTGAACCAAAGAAGTGCATCAATTAATTAATTGGTGTCCATTAACACGAGAAATAAGGATTGTAATATCAAAGGATGCACATCAAAGGTGATATCTGGCCTTGTAATCTACCAATCAATTCCCATAATAACTCTTTATAAAAGAGTAAAGTTTTCATTAAGGAAAAAGAATGTACACTGTTCACATATATATACATTTAAGGAATAAGCAAAAAGAAACTTATTAACCTCCTAACCAGACTCAAGGGATCTTGTGAGGATGGTGGAAGCGCCACAAGAGTGGCCTGGTTTCGAACCAGAATTACGTGAATTGGCATACCTTCGGGAGTCTTTCCCCGAATTCGATCTCATCTACCGTCAAAAGGAGAACAATACGAGAGCGGATTTGTCAGCAAGGAATGCGCGCACGCGAAACAAGATTTTCAGTTTTGTCGGCACTTCTACCCCCTATTGGTTTACTGATACAGATAATGTATTTTCGTAAGCTAATAAAGAAGTGTGTTTTGTGAAAAAAAAAAAAAAAAACCTCCTAACTAACTTATAACAACCCTATAACAACATTGTCATTCTATACTCATCACTCAATATGATCTTCATAAACCGCGCAAGAATGTACATGCGTCCCATAATCACATTCTTTGCAATAATAAACCCAAAGATTCTCGAACAATTCTTGGGTTCGCCCCTAGGGGTGAACATTCTTCATTCACCCCACTCTTAGTAGCCAATCAAAATCAACCTAATTTAATCATTTAATTAAATCATAAAAATAAAAAACTGAATTTTAATGTGGGGACCACAATTTGAACATTATTCACCTAAGAAAAATAAGTTTAATAAACCATCTCTGAAATTGTCTTGAAGGAATCTCCCTCGCGTGTCTCTTTGTATAGTCTCCTTCGTCATTCTTTTTTATTTTAATTTAATATTGTCTTCCATTATAACAAGAACATTATAACAAGAATATGAATTGTAGATTGAATCTTAATAATATAATTAAAAATAATTACTATTAAAAATCATTTCTAAATCTTAGATTCAAACTCTACCCCTAAAACTATACCCTAATTTAGGATTAGTTAACCCAAATCCAAAAATTTAAAGTATAAAAATTGATTTACAATGAATTTGTAGTTGAAATTTTTAGGTTTGGGTTAACTGTCCAAATTAGGGTATAAATTTAGGATTTACAATTTATTTTGGGTTAACTATTCCCAAATTAAGAGTATAATTTTAAAGTTTCGCTTTTGAATTTGAGGTTTAGAATTTATTTTGGGTTAACTATTCTAAGATTAGAGTATAGTTTTGAGGTTTGGGGTTTGAATTTGAGGTTTAAAATTTATTTTGGGTTAACTATTCTCATATTAAGTTATAGTTTTGGGGTTTAAGATTTGAATTTGGAGTTTACAATTGATTTTGGATTAACTATTCCTAAATTAAGATATAATTTGAGGTTTTAGAGGAAAATAATATTAAAAGAAATTGAAAAAGAAGACGAACGAAACCACACATAGACACACGTGAAGGATATTTACATATCATTGACAAAGTATTCCTTCAATTTTTCTTTTTACAATTTTCATGAGGTGAATTATTAAGCTTATTTCTTTTTAAGGTGAATAATGTTCCTACGGTAAGTTTGTGGTCCCCACGTAAAAATTATGTTTTGGTTTTTTTTAATGATTTAATTAAATGGTTAAATTAGATTACATGGATGATTTTGATTGGCTAATTGAAAAAGGATGAATAGGAAAGGTTCAAAATTCTCCTGACATATCTTCTTCACAAAGATCACATACGAATCTCTCACCGTCCTCGCAACCTTTGCTAGGCGTATTGTAAAGTAGAGCAAGTGGGTGTTTGTGATCTTCACGCTCCACGGTTTCAGGGATAAAAACACATCCCACATGAACATTGTATTGGCATTCAGAGTAATTGTAGGTGAATCCGGATCCATACTCACCGCACGCTTCGCACGTCTAATTGGACTTGCCACAAGGTGGGGAATAGAGCAAGATCAATGGGTGATCAGGGTGAGATTTGTGATGTGTCTCACCGGGTAGGTCGAAACATGACTTGTGCAAGAAGTAATCGCATTCTGACTTTGTACATTTGAAAGCTTGTCCAATTAGCTCGAGCTCGCTTCCAGAACAAATGATCTCATCTCCTTCTTGGGATTTGGAAACTCGCAACGGATGATTGTGACTCGGGTGTCTCACCGATGGACGGTTAGTCGGTGTAGCCCTAATTCATACTGTTTATGAAATTGCTTTGGAACTTTATTAAATACCAAAATCTGAAGACGACTTTGATCAGTTCTAGAATTATGATTTTGGGTTTCTTAGTAACCAAGTTGTAGCTTAGATAATTACATTTGGCCAATTGAGATGCATAAACTATATTCTAATTAAAATAAAAAAATTATATAGCGACAGGGGTTATTAGTAGGTCAATCTCTCCAACTCAATGCTTATATTCTGCGAGCAAGATCAATTATTCATTTTCTTACAATTATAATCTCTTTATTAAAAAACAAAATAAATAAAGATATAAATAATTTGTCGCATCTGAATTTAATGGCCAACAAAAAAAACTCTCTGTATATTTGATTGAGTTTTTCATACAATCATATAAGTGTCACACAAAATTACAAATCACACAAACTTTTAAAAATAGAGCACACCATACATGCAAATGCAACCACACAAACATATACCAAATTTATATACAAGCCAATTTGCTTTAATGATGTGATCCGGAAAATGGATCAATTTTACCAGAAAGAGTGTCTTTTATAGCTTTCAAAGCCTTTTCAATTTCATCATAAATAAAGTGACGATCTGGTATGACAGTTGGATCCACCGCGATCGAAATAATCATATTCTCCACATAACTTATAAAGTGAAATTCCGTCTTCTCCTTGGTTCGATCCCTCCTCGCTGCTGTTATCAACATTGTGTGGAAAATTTGTCAGTTGGGTTTTAGCCCAATTGGTTTATCTGGTAATCAGAAATGCAGGGATTACCCCCTGTCGCTTAGTCGGAAGGCATTCCAAACTCGGGATAAGCAGAGTGGTATAGCCCGTAAGGGCCTATCCGCTAACGCGGAGGACCAATCTACTTGGTAGTACCCTGGTGCGTTCCTACTGGGGCTGACCGGATAGCTGATAGGATTTAAAAAAAAAAAAAACTTCTAAAGTGGATCAACAATGCCTGCCAAACATAATATACATGATCATAAGAGCTCTTCATGATTACTATTACAAACTAATCATTTCAATTCTTCTATGAATATAAAACGTACTTGTGGTAAGTATATGTTTCCATAGCAGCTTATAGCGATGTAAGTGATTTGATTGCCGTGTAAACTTACATCTTCCACAGGGCCAACGATGTTTGAAAAGAATGTCGTTGTGTTCAACATTGATCGTTTGTAAAATACTGCTCCTACCTACAATATATAACATGAGTTTTACAAATGTTTTCACAGTGAAAAAGCAAACAACTTTTGAGCTCGCTTATCTCAATGTATATATACCTTAGGTCCGAACATACTAGTGAAGAACTTGTTATTTGGGACAGGGATAAATTTACATGTCCATGCACCTCATATATGTTATCTAAAACTGATAACATTACCCAAATTTCCATAAAAATACAAATGTGTGGTCATAATTTGATCAAACGTTATCGACTAAAAATGTTGAATCCACATCTCACGGTTGAAATAAACTCGTTTCAAAAGTCTTGCAGCAATTCATATTCATAGTTTTTTTCTTTTTGAAACTATTCAAATTCATAGTTCCTATCTAAATGGTTATCTAATTATGCCAGTGTAAAAACAAAAACAGATTACCAATTGGTGGTGAAAGAGTCTTATTATGCTGTTGACCAAAATAAAAATAAAAAAATACAAAAGCAGATTTTTATTCAACTATTTCGATTATGACATTAAAGATAAAATATTGTGACCAAAAAAAAAAAAAAGGGAAGATATTAAAGATAAAATTCCTTAAAGGAATAGCAATCACAAGCTTCTTCATCATATCAAATTTTGATCATTTCATTTCCTCACCCACTCATATCTCCACTTAGGCTCATCACCAAAATGGATTACAGAATTATTGATCTTATTCCTAATTCGCATATTCTCCAACTCAGTTCGAGCATTCCTCAACGGCTCCATTCTTGAAGCTCCCAAGATCGCTTCTTCTTCTTCTTTTTCTTTCTTTAGCTTGTGTTCTTCATAAACCATGCAAGAATGCACATGTGTTCCATAGTCACATTCTTTGCAATAATAAACCCAAAGATTATCCGACATAGTCTCTTTACAAACATCACACATGAACGTCGTACCGTCATCTCGACCTTTACACGGTGTGTTGTAAATTAGAGTGAGTGGATGTTCATGATCTTCGCGCTTCACGGTCTCAGGGATAAACGTGCATCCCACATGAAGATCGTACTGACACTCAGAGCAATGGTAAAGTGAAGCTAGAACCATACTCACCGCACGCGTCACACCCGTAAGATGGATTATCATATGGTGGGTAATGAAGTAAGGTTAAAGGGTGATTAAGGTGAGACTTGTGATTGATTTCACGAGGTAGGTCAAAACATGACTTGTGTAAGAAGTAATCGCATTCTGACTTGGTACACTTGAAAGCTTGTCCGGTTAGCTCAAGCTCGCATCCAGAGCATATGATCTCATCTTTGTCTAGGGATTTAAAGACGCGTAGTGGATGGTTGTGACTCGGGTGCTTCACCGATGGACGATTTACCGGTTTGCTTGAAGCCATTGCAAGTGGATTTTGATTGTTTGAGTGTGGAAGAAGAGTTTAGAAACTATGTAAATACCAAAAACTATAGAGGATTTGTGATTTTTTTTTTTTTTTTGGCTAAATAATTTTGAGTTTGTGTTAATATATAGAAGGCAATAATAGTCAGTAGAACTGCAAAATTTGGACACGGAACTACTATTAGGAAGTTGTGACAAAACACTAGTCTTCATCTATAATTGATCAAGTTGTTACACTAGATCAAAGCATCTAACCGTTGACTTTCGAAGTCGGCGACTCAAAATGTAGGATCCACATCACACGGTAACAACCAACAAACAAAAAACAAATCAATTCAAGCAACTGTTTCATTTTCAAACGTACGAGCCTCTTTTTTTTTTGGTGAATACGTACGAGCCTCTATATCACGCACCATCTCTTCCAATATAGTGCTTACGTTTATAGAGGTCCGACGCAAATTTTTAAGAAAATATTTGTGAAAATTGTAAATAAGGTTTGACAGATGTTTAAAAAAATATTTGACCTACTTATGTTGCAAATTTTCATTTTGATTAGTTTCAAAAAAAAAAAAAAATCTTAATGTAATTTCTACCTTTCATAAACAATCCTTGAGGCTTTTCTCGTAGAACCAACAAAAATATACCTTTTAAAACTTACCATTTGCTGGTCTAAACCGGACGGTGTAAAATTAGCTAATATTCTTCTAGCTGTTAAGAATGAGAAGAGAGAATGAGAATTGTATTGACTTTATTCCATAAGTATGAGACTATATATATAGTGTACAAGTAGTTAGGATAAGACCAAATATATTAAAGCATATCCTAGAGCATTTAGAATATACTAGAAGATCCTAAGAGAATAAAATTTTCTAATGGTCATCCACATAAAAGGATCTATAACACCCCCCCCTTGGATGTCCATTGTCTTGAAATGCTCCTAATACGCATAAGTTGCTGCCTCATTAAAAACCTTACCAGGAAAACCCAGTGGGAAAAACCATGGTTAAGGGAAAAAGAGTGCAGCGCGTATTTACTCCCCCTGATGACCAGATGACTTGAAATCTTTGAGACGACGTAGTCCAATACCATAAACTAGCTTTTAGAATGTAGTAGTTGGAAGCGCCTTTGTAAAAAGATCTGCTAGATTCTCACTTGAACGGATCTGCAAAACACTAACATCGCCATTCTTCTGTAGATCATGGGTGAAGAAGAATTTTGGTAGAATGTGCTTTATTCTGTCGCCTTTGATGTATCCTTCCTTGAGTTGTGTTATGCAAGCTGCATTATCTTCATACAAAATTGTTGGAACTTCTTTTCCCGTAGGTATACCGCAATCTCCTCGTATGTGTTGGATTACCGAACGTAACCATACACATTCACGGCTAGCTTCATGTATGGCCAAAATCTCTGAGTGGTTGGAAGAAGTAGCTGTAATAGTCTGCTTCATCGAGCGCCAAGAAATGGCTGTTCCACCACATGTGAACACATATCCTGTTTGTGATCGAGCATTGTGTGGATCTGATAAAAATCCTGCATCTGCAAAACCAATTAAGTCTTCTTTTGATGTATTAGAAAAGAATAGACCCATATCTTTCGTACCCTGAAGATACCGCAGTAAATGTTTAATCCCATTCCAATGTCTTTGAGTTGGACATGAGCTAAACCTTGCCAACAAATTTACTGCAAAGGCTATGTCGGGTCTTGTATGACTAGCGAGATACATCAATGCTTCGACTGCACTTAAGTATGGTACTTCAGGACCAAGAATTTCTTCATTGCTTTCCCTTGGGCGAAATGGATCCTTTGCCACATCAAGTGATCTTACAACCATATGACTACTTAAGGGATGTGCTTGATCCATATTAAACTTTTTAAGCACTTTTTTTGTGTATGTCTTTTGATGCACTAAGATTCCACCTTCGAGATGCTCAATTTGCAATCCTAAGCAAAATTTCGTCTTTCCAAGATCTTTCATCTCAAATTCCTTTTTCAAATATTCAACTGTATGTGAAATCTCTGCAGGAGTCCCGATGATGTTTAAATCATCAACATACACTGCAATGATAACAAATCCTTGTTCAAATCTCTTTATAAAGATACATGGACTGATAATATCATTCTTATAGCCTTCTTTAACCAAGTACTCACTAAGGCGATTATACCACATACGTCCTGATTGTTTCAATCCATAAAGAGATTGATTTAACTTGATACTGTAATCTTCTCGAGAACTAGATTTTGCTGCTTCTGGCAGTTTAAATCCTTCTGGGACTTTCATATAAATATCAGTATCCAGTGGCCCATATAGGTACGTCGTGACTACATCCATGAGGCATAAATTAAGTCCTTCTTTTATTGCCAGACTAATAAGGAACCTGAAAGTAGTTGCATCCACCACGGGAGAATATGTCTCCTCATAATCAATTTCGGGTCTTTGTGAGAATCCTTGTGAAACCAGACGTGATTTGTATCTCATAATTTCACCATTTTCATTTCTCTTTCGCACAAAAACCCATCTATGTCCCACTGGTTTTACACCTTTAGGTGTACGGACTACTGGTCCAAAAACTTCTCTCTTTTCAAGAGATTTTAATTCTGCAGCTATAGCTTCTTTCCATTTTAGCCAATCATTTCTTAGTGTACACTCTTCAACAGAAGTTGGTTCATGATCCTCATTTTCTTCCATTAAATCAACTGCTACATTGCATGCAAAAATATCATCGACGTCGATTTGCTTTCGGTTCCATTTTATTCCAGACATGACAAAATTTATTGAGATCTCTTCATTGTCAGGTACCTGAATTTCTTTATCAGTCATGCCTAGAGTCTCTTCTGGAGATCCTTCGAAAGAGTTAGATTCCTCGGATTCGCCATTATCAACTTTTGCTCCTTTTCTTTTCCGAGGATTCTTATCTTTGGAACCAATTGGTCTACCACGCTTCATACGTGCCATAGACTCACTAGCAGTCTGATGTTGTCCTTCTAGGACATTTATTCGAACTGGAGCATTTACAGCTGGTATGTGTGACTTTGTCACTCTCTTAGGGTCAGCGAATGCGTCTGGTAATTGATTTGCTAATATTTGTAGATGGATTATCTTTTGTACCTCTAATTCACATTCTTTGGTACGAGGATCAAGATAAGATAATGATAATTCATTCCATCTAATATCTTTTTCCAGCTTTTTATTTTCTCCCCCTAATGTTGGAAAAACAGACTCATTAAAATGACAGTCTGCAAAACGAGCCTTAAATAAATCTCCTGTGGTTGGCTCAAGATACTTAATTATCGAGGCAGATTCATATCCAACATATATCCCTATCCTTCTTTGAGGACCCATCTTAGATCGCTGTGGTGGAGCAATTGGAACATATACTGCACATCCAAAAGTTTTCAGATGGGAAATATTTGGTTCCTGACCCAGAACCATTTGTGATGGGGAGATCTGATGGTTACTCGTTGGCCTAATGCGAATCAATTCTGCTGCATGTAATATAGCATGTCCCCAAGCAGATATTGGAAGTTTGGATTTCATTAGTAATGGTCTAGCAATCAACTGTAACCGTTTGATTAATGATTCAGCTAAGCCATTTTGTGTGAGAACATGAGCTACAGGATGTTCAACACTTATTCCAATAGACATGCAATATTCATCAAACGTCTGAGACGTGAATTCACCAGCATTATCAAGACGAATTGTCTTTAAAGGAAAATCTGGAAAATGTGCTCGTAATCTTATCACTTGAGCAAGTAACCTCGCAAAAGCCACGTTGCGGGTTGATAACAAGGATACATGTGACCATCTAGTCGATGCGTCAATCAGAACCATAAAATACCTAAAGGTTCCACACGGTGGGTAAATCGGCCCACAAATATCTCCTTGTACACGTTCCAGAAAACCGATAGATTCAGAAGTTACTTTAACTGGTGAAGGCCGTATGATCAATTTGCCTTGTGAGCAAGCAGCACATGAGAAATCATTAGGGAGAATCCTCTGATTCTTTAATGAATG
This sequence comes from Draba incana, assembly GCA_963576765.1. Classification (NCBI taxonomy): domain Eukaryota; kingdom Viridiplantae; phylum Streptophyta; class Magnoliopsida; order Brassicales; family Brassicaceae; genus Draba; species Draba incana. The sequence continues at coordinate 2,961,734 of OY755204.1, read as the reverse complement.
TCCACGTGAATTATTGATTATCTTGCGCATCATAGATGAACCGGGATGGCCTAACCGGTCATGCCAAACTGTTAAATTTTCAGTAAACTTCTGGTTTACTATAGCATTTGCCTCAATTGTACTCAGCTTAGTGTAGTACATTCCGATGGAGAATGCATGCAATTTCTCCAAAATACATTTAGAACCTTGGGTAGTACTTGTGATTTGAAGGTATTCGTCATGTCCTTCATTCATAGTCTCGATATGATATCCATTCTGGCGAATATCTTTGAAACTCAATAAGTTTCTTTGAGACTGAGGTGAATATAGCGCGTTTTTAATTTCTAACCCCGTTCCCATAGGCAATAATATATATGCTCTTCCAGAGCCTTCGATTATCTTTGAGCTACCCAATATAGTACTCACACTAGCTCTTTTCATTATTAAATGAGAGAAATATCTCTTGTTTTTTAAAATGGTATGAGTAGTTGCACTGTCTGCTAAGCATAGTTCTTCACCATTCATTGCCAATCGAATTTGAAGAGTATTCATATTCTTTAGATAAACAAAATAAATTCAGAATCATAAAATAACTCAATAAAATGTCTTATTAAAATAACTCAAATTTAAATGTCTAACAAAACATGAAATCATAAAGTAAAAGATAGAATCAAAAGCAAAAACCAAAAGAAACAAAGGAAGAAACAAAGCGACAATGATTTAAATAAGCATTAATAAATCTAAGGCTGCTTGTTCCCTTCTGGGGAAACTTCAGGAGCAATGAAATCAGCAACTTCCAGGGCAGTTGTGTCAACGGGACCAAAATCAGTAAGATCAAAATCATCATCAAAATCACCAAGACCAAGTCCAATGCTACCCAGACCAAAGTCATCTTTGCCATCTTCAAAAACGAGGTTTGTTTCCACGTTCTTTCCTTTCAATGATTGTTGGTAAAGCTCAACCAGATGCTTTGGTGTACGACATGTGCGAGTCCAATGACCGCTCCCTCCACAGCGATAACAAACATTTCCATTTGTTTTTTCTTGTTTGTTACCATTCTTGTGCTCCCACTTCTGGTGAGAGTTTGTGTTCTTGAAAGAGACACCTCGACCTTGACCTCGGCCATATCCATGACCACGTCCACGACCACGTCTGTGACGTCCATATCCACGTCCACGATTGTTGCCACGTCCTTGACCATTGTTATTAGCATGGTTTGCTTCTTTCTGGTATGACACATTCGCTTCAGGGAATGGAGCAGAACCAGCTGGACGTGACTCATGATTTTTCATCAAAAGCTCATTATTCTGCTCAGCTACAAGGAGAGCAGAAATTAGTTCAGAATACTTCTTGTATCCTTTTTCGCGGTACTGTGTCTGCAGGACAAGGTTACTCGCGTGGAATGTTGAATATGTTTTCTCCAACATATCAGCATCGGAGATTTTCTCTCTGCATAACTTCATCTTAGAAGTTATCCTGAACATTGCTGAGTTGTATTCAGATACAGACTTATAGTCCTGCAATCTCAGATGTGTCCAGTCATAACGAGCCTTAGGTAAGATCACCGTTTTCTGGTGATCATACCTTTCTTTTAGGTCATTCCAAAGGATCTCAGGGTCTTTCACAGTAAGGTATTCGATCTTAAGACCATCATGGAGGTGATGGCGAAGGAAGATCATAGCCTTCGCCTTAGTTTGAGGCGTTGCCGCATTCTTTTCCTTGATTGTTTCACCAAGGTCTTTTGCACTTAGATGGAACTCGGCATCTAACGTCCACGACAAGTAATTACTTCCAGTAAAATCAAGTGCCTCAAATTCGAGTTTGGTGAAGTTTGACATTGCTCACTGAAATAAGAAAGTATGATTAAATTAAATGATAGAAATAAAAATAACATAATTAAACAAATTAAATATTAAAACATAAGATGATTAAGCAAAGTTATATAAACAGATTGCATAAAGTAATAAGTAAAGTATATAAACAGATAGGATCATTTAACAAAGCAACATATTTAATTATTTTCAAAAGTCAATCGGATCATTTAACAAAGCAACATATTTAATTACATAAACAGATCAGATAGTTATATAAATACATCGAATAGCAATAGAAAATTATTATATCAATAGATCATCAGATCGAATAGTTATATAGCAATAGACATAATAATATAATTGATGAAGTAATGAACAAAGTGATCGATCAGTATAATATTATTAAATCTATTATGAAAAACATGATCAAACATAAAGTAGAAGACTTACGGATAGATTAGAGATGACTTACAGATCATAACTATGATGTAAGTGACTCGGAATTATGGAAGAATCGGAACTGCTATTTTTTTTTCTTTAAAAAAAAAAAAAAACTCAAAAGCTAAAGACTATCGTGCTGATAACGTGTTAAGAATGAGAAAAGAGAATGAGAATTGTGTTGACTTTATTCCATAAGTATGAGACTATATATATATAGTGTACAAGTAGTTAGGATAAGAACAAATATATTAAAGCATATCCTAGAGCATTTAGAATATACTAGAAGATCCTAAGAGAATAAAATCTTCTAATGGTCATCCACATAAAAGGATCTATAACACTAGCTAATTTTTTGTTGTTGTTATTCTACGTTACGAGGCCATTTGTTAATGTTTCTAGTCCGGTTATTAATAAACCATATCCTTTGGTGGTGCCGACGAGTCTTGTGATTAGACCGATGATTAAATAATCTTAGTGTTAAATTTGTTAAATAACCATAAAAAAAAAAAATTATCTCACAAACTAACCAAAATCCTTAATTTGAAGGGTTGAGATGTTGCCACATCAAGCCATTTTGGTTAGTTTGTGGGTTATAATTTTTTTGATGGTTATTACAGAAATGATCCCATAATCTTATTACAAATACGTGGTCAACAAATGAACTTCCATATACCAATCCAAGTATGTCAGAATTAATTTGGTCAAACATTGTAATCGTTGACTTTACAATAACATCATTGCAAAATATTGTGGTCGACTGAAAATGTTGAATCCAATTCTCACGGTAGAAATGGACTCACACAAAATAAAATCTTTCAGCCATCCACAATATCCATATATTGTTCCTCTCATCTCTCAATATATAAGTTTCAACATCATATTATACCATATATGTAAATAGTGTGTGTTAATGTTAATCAATCAGCTTATTATTTTTGATAAGACTTAAAAAGATAAAATTACATGAAAAAAACTTATAATAATTCACACGAAAGACAAAGAAAAAAAACGTACATACCAAAAGAAAGAACAATAACATAAGCTTCGTCTAGGGGTGGGCGTTCAGGTACCCGATCGGATTCGGGTCGGGTATTTCGGGTATCGGGTACCCGATGGTTGGAGATATAGTACCCGATCGGGTATTATATATATTCGGGTTCGGTTCGGTTCGGGTTCGGGCATTGTAATAAAAAAAACAAACTTAAAAATGAATAGCATTGTAATAGCATTGTAATAAAAAAAACAAACTTAAAAATGAACATATGAAGTGTAAATGAACAATGCTCAATCAAGTCAAAAAATCGAAGCTACATATGAATGAATAAGTTATAATTCTTAAGAACAATGTGAAAACAGAGAAGTGTAAAGGAACGGTTTTACCGGAATCATCTCCAAATTTAAAAGCAAATCACTCAAAATCGACGAAATCCGTTTCTTGCTTGGAACAGTATTGACTAAGCTGCAACTATCTCCATTAATCTAAACAATTCACACTCTAGGTTATTCAAAAAAAAAAAAAATCAATGGCATCCTACTCTAATCACTAATGTGTGTGTAATAAAAAAAAAAGAAGAAGAATCGGGTACCCGTTCCTTTAGATTTTGAAACCCGATCGGGTAATTTCACATGCAAGGTCGGGTTCGGATAAAACGCCCAACCCTAGCTTCGTCGTTGATCATTAACTCAACCACCAATAATATCTTCTTCCTTTTTTCATAAGCAGTGGATGATACGAGTCCACTCGACTAATTTGTTAGGGTAAGTGTAGTCGTCGACTCACCAATAATATTTTCGCTTTGGTTCCTCCCATAAATCGTGTATAGCATTATTAGTATCATTCCTAATACGTGCCTCGAGCTTCAACACGGCCATTTCATCTTGAGCTTTCATCAATGACTTCAGCCTCGAAACCGCGGAACTCGATTCTCCTTCTCCTCTTTTCTTTGGCTCATGATCTTTATAAACTGCGCAAGAATGAACATGCGTCCCATAATCACATTCTTTGCAATAATAAACCCAAAGATTCTCCGACATATCTTCTTCACAAACATCACATATAAACATCGCACCCTCCTCACGACCTATGCATGGAGTGTTGTAAAGTAAAGTGAGTGGATGTTCGTGATCTTCACGCTCTACGGTCTTGGGGATAAATACACATCCAACATGAACATCATATTGACATTCTTAACATTTAGACCAAAAAACATCGTATTGACATTCAGAGCAGTTGTAAGTGAATCTTAATCTGTATTCACCGCATGACTTTTTTTTTTTTTTTGATAACTCAGGGAATCTCATACCTATGGAGAGGGCAGACTAAAATCTGAGAGAGGTGCAACCCATGGATAGATCCTTTCTCCGGGTATTCAATTGGGCCAAAAGCAAGGATCCATATCCGTGTGGCAAAATGGAAATTGTTTATTAATTTCACCGCATGCATGACTTTCGAAGTCGTGGAATGAATGTGTAGGATTCACATCACACGGTTGAAAAAAAATATGAAATAACATAACAATCAAAGCCATTGATTTACTTTCATACCAAATTATAAATAAGAAATAACATGTTATAACTCTTTGAATCAGTAAGAAGAGATTTGTGCATCAAACTAAAACAAAAACACTAGGAAGGCCAAAACCAAAGAACTGTGGCTCCATAGCTGTAAGAGAGTCTGGTGGATTCGCTGCTCATTTGCTATATGCTAAGAAGAAAATTTGCTTGTTCAACTTGGTCTAAACTCGAAGCAACATGCAACCGCAATTGTCATTAGTTTTTTTTTTTTTATAGTACTTGGGCTTTCTTTTGTCCAAGTGTTTTACTGCCGAAAAGCCTTATTGAAATTAAATAAATCAATATATATTTTAAAATTATATAAATTTTGATTATAACCCGTATTATTTTTTTGTTCTTTAAAATGTTAATTATTTTTTTTTGCAAAAATTAACAGCTTTATTCTTTATTTACATGTATTTTTTTGTTAAAAGCATCTTATATTGTTTATTAAAAAGTTTCTTTTACTTAAATTTAGGAAAAAATCAAAAAACTAAACTTATAATACTACTATTAGTAAAAAGAAGAAAAAGTTATCGACTTTAATAATAGACCCGGAAAAAATACGTTGTGCGTGATTCATCAAGAATATAAAAAGTGATGATGAAGCTACTAATTTGATACGTCAAATATGTAAAAATCGATGATAATACTAAATTAATGATATGGGTTTGATTGCTTTTCTAATTATGTATTTGCGTTTGCGTTTATATGATAAAGTACGTTACTTGTTATATTTAATTTTAATAAATATACGATATTCATATTATTCTAAGGAACATGCCAAGAAAAAGGTTTTTTTGTTGCAATTATGTTTTTATAAACTTTAGAAAAATATTTAATAAATATTGTTACGTACCCAAACGCAAACCTAAGTACTTAATGATTTTTAAGACAAAAGAAACATGTCTCAAGAAATTAGTTTTGGTTTAAATATCCAGACCTACTTCTTCTACCTCTATTTTATTTTTATCGGCTCTCCTCTCGCCACCACCGATCATCTCCACCGTCCTCGAAATCAACATCATTCGCAACTTCTCTTGATCTCTCCATCTCCTCAAGGTCTGCTCTGTTTTCTTCGATCTCCCGTTCAATAATCTGTTTTCGTGAAAAATCAAAATTATTGAAATTATCTATTAGGAAAAATCAGTTCGATGTTTAATTCTTTTGATTTTATTTGGCTTTGTTACAGATGCATGCGTTACTTAATTCAAAAATTTCCAATTCGATGATGTTTCTTACTGTTATCGATTGAGCTTTTGATTTTGGTGAAGAAGAATCGGTTCGATATATATAATCATCTATGGATTGAAACTTTAGAGATTGATTTTTTGAGAAACTTTGGTGTTTTTGAGCTCTTTCAATGACGACTAGTGTTCAAGGAGAGATAACAGATCTTGATTTGAATCATGATCCTTCTTCCGATTCCGATTCCGAATCTCCGACCGGTTTAATCGCAGAGCTTTCTCCATGGTTAACCGATCTCGAAACTGCTCACGAGCGGATCGAAGAACGAATTAGCCAACTCGAATCGATCGTTTCGAGAATCAGGGACCGAGAAACAACGATAACAGCAACAACAACGCCGGTTTTAGTACTGCCTAACGAACATAGAGATTCGACCGCAGGAGTTATACACGAACGTTCTAGAGAACGACTTGTCGAAAACGGCGATAGTAAGACGTATTTGATATCGAAAGCATTGAACATGGAGAAAACGAGTTGGGTTCCAGGTGGTTATTTCGATTGCAATATCTGTTTATCGAAAGCCGAAGATCCAATTTTGACTTGTTGTGGTCATTTGTTTTGTTGGGGATGTTTCTATCAGTTGCCTTTGATTTATTTAAACATTAAGGAATGTCCGGTTTGCGACGGTGAAGTTACCGATACCGAGGTGATTCCGATATACGGTAATGGAGATGATTGTGATGGTAGTAGTAATGGTACGAAACCAAAGTTAGAAGATTGTGGTATTCTTCTACCGCCAAGACCGAGTGCGAAAAGAGTCGAAAGCGTTCGTCAAAAGATTATAAACCGAGGGATTCCGTTTATCCCGGGGCATGAAACACTCGAGCATATTCGAAGAACGATTGATTCTATAAGCTTACAAGCGTTAGCGCAAGGCGATGAGTTCGGGTTGTCGAATATAATCACCAATGTAGGAGAAAATGGCGGACATCATCCGCCGTTTGGACCGTTGAGGTTATTACCGCCTCATATACCACCGTTTTCGTCTTTTCCAGGTCTTGTAGTTGATACATCGGAAATGCCGGCTTTTGTTGATGTTGATAGTTTTGTTGACACTACTAGTTTGAGAAGAAACCGTAGGAGATCTTTACGTATCGCTGAAATCGGTCCTTCACCAGCAGTACGAGCGTCGATGCAGAGAAACCGAAGTAACAGTGCTTCTCAGACGATTTCGTTCAGGATCGGTCCTGCGTCTTCGTCATCAGCTAGCGAGTTTGCTGTCCCGGGGTCTTCAAATGGGACGAGAAGCCAAACTGTAAATCCTACCGAAATTGTTACTTCGGTTTCGTCTGCTTCGTCGTCTAGGAGAAGAACAGATGATGTAAACAATGGACCTCGGACTAGGTCTAGAAGAAGGCTAAGTTAAACGGAAAACCGTCACCGGAATCTTTAAAGGCCGGCGATTTCAACGAATCTCTGAAACATTACAAATCTCATCTGACCATGTTTTGGTCCTCCTAAGGTTTTGTTCAAATGTATGTATATGTACTTGTAATTTCTGCTATAGCCTCTCAAACTTTGGATTATCATAGTTTTTTTTGGGAATAATAATTTAATTATATTTCTTAAAGAGTTCTATTTCAAATTCAAAATTCAAGATTCAGTTGAAAAAAAATTTATCATGCTTCTGAAAAATTGTTTGGGTAGATTTTGCAGAAGAAGAAAATATTAAGGGTAGATTCACAATTTAGCATAAAAGTCCTTGAGAGAAAATACTTTAGCCGGGACTGAAAAACGTGACGCTGTTTTACAGCAGAAAATAGAAACGGCATGTAGTTATTTACTTTTTGTATATATATATAAGCGACTTGCTAAAGTCGTTATAAGTCAACGGAAATTGATTCTCTTTTTGTCATCGCCGCCGTTTAACAATTCTCTCGCCGGCGATCATGATCTACGTTGACGGAGTTCCATTTCAAAATGAGAATAGCTCATCATCTTTGTCTTCTTCATCGAAGGTAGATTTCTTCGGCAGTTTTAGTGGAGTTAATTAAGTAAGATTTGCTTATATGCAATTTTAGAGACTCTGGGTTATAAAATCAAGCTGAAATTTTTGATTTTTGTGCTGAAAGTTTTGTAACCATTGAAAAAAATTGGTTAACCAAAGTTTACTTTGATGAATAGGGAAGTAGATTGATTCTTGATGTAATGAATCATCCTGTGATAATGTTAGCTTCTGATTCTTTCAAGAATCTTGAGGAACGGAATGTTAGTTTCGGAGAAATCGAGTCAGAGAGTTCGAAAAAGGAGAGATATGTTTACATATTCCAAAGAGAATATGCTATTGTGAATCCAGCACTTGTTGATGTATGTTCTGTGCCGCACTCTACATTTCAAGTTAGTGCAAGTTTTCTTGTTTCTTTAATGAATTTCGTTCCGTTGTTTCCGTTGAATGCGAGAAGTTTGTTGGCACCGATGAAGCAACAACTTGCGTAGGACTTGTTATCCGCAACAGAAAATCCGGAATGTAAGAACTGAGGACTGATCCTATGAATATGCTATGAAGGGCTATAAGGTGAAATCATCTTTAATGTTAAAATTGGTGATTATTTGAAACCTCAGGACGTCTATTTCGCATATGGATTCACCGGAAATTGTGGATTTGGGGATAAGCCAGATGTTATCATCGGTTTTAGAGGATGACATTGATGCCGAGTTAGATGTATTATCTCTCTCTCTCTCTTTACTAAATGTCATTGAGCTTTTATGTCAAATAATGTCAATGGCGTTTGTATGCAGGTACATGTGGTTGGTGGTTATGAAGATGTCGGCATAAAAGTATGCATCAGTATTCTCGGTATAGTTAGTACTCAGTTACTAGAATGGTCTTAAGCTGAATGTATCAACTGTTATATGCAGAATGCTAATGGTGGTGACTATGCTAAACCAGAGGGTCACTCATTTCCTTTGTGTTGCAAATTAGTAGAAACTTTGCATAAGAGAAGAGAAAACTTTCACATTAAAACTCTCTTTATTCTTGGTCACAATACCAAATTGGATGCACAAGCGAACACATGCCCGTCTTTAATGGTTGCCTGGTTAGCCTACTATCTCCGCTTTTATTCTATTGTCTTATGATGGTACTAATTGGTTCGTTACGGAAAAAAGGAACGGAAATTAACCTCCACTTATGCAATTTTGTCAGGTGAATACCTCCACTGGTTCAATTTTCCCAGCGAGTTTCAACACAACTTCTAGATGTCCGGATGAGATTGTTCGAAGAATTCGAGTTTCAACATCATTCGAAGATTTTAGCTGGAATGGGAAGTTACTCGACACATATGACACGAAAACAGATAGATTCATCATTGCACCGTGCTGCTGGTTACTAAACACCGCGTTTTTTGCCTCTGCTTTATACTACGAATATATATCTAAGAGTTCATAAATTGTGTTAATGTTTGTAAAACAGGACAATGCAACTGGTTGAGTATATTTGGGACCTTAATGAGCTTCCTGATGAAGAAATTCTCACTTCTTGTTCTACTTCACCTTCTGCTGAAGGTCCAGATTTCATAGACAATATGAGAAGGTTTGTCATAATCTATAACACAAAACTGAACATAATCGATTCGTACTTAAACATAGAAGATTTATAGTATCTTGTTATGTTTTCAGGGTTTGGGAGTATTTATTAACATATCCAGAATGGAATAAAACCTTCCCAAGTAGACAACCTCGTGTGTTCGAGCGGATTGCCAATGGAAACTGGAAAAAAATGTGACTTTTTCACCGTTATCGTAAGTTCGTGACATTATTCAGAAATCTGGCTAAAAACAACGGTTAGTGTGTATTTGATGGAATCGTTTGCACTTGTTTGAAACAAATGTGATTCTTGGAACACATGAGGATTTGTGTTGTAACTTGTAACTTTGGAACACCTAATTACATAAGACTGTGTGGAAACATGGGCTCTAATCTTCAGGCCCATTAATCTTATACATTTCAATTGCAGATCGAACCGTGACCTGACCGGAATATTTCCGTTTAACGAATATATAGTTGTTTGAGTACATGTTCATATTAAAAAAAAAAAAATCTACGTGAACAAATTGTTCGTTAAAGAAAGTTTTTAGATTACTTTAGTTCGGTATATATTCCATATTGAAAAATACTAATACACATTGACTAACTAAAAGCATGGCGCGTAATTTAGTAAACGTAGTCAGACCTAACTTTCACCAACAATATGATGCAAAATCGAAAGAGGAATCGTCTCGTTTGTCCCTCAAACGAGGACTCAAATCTTATAACTCCTTGTTATAACACTCATTTTGTTTTAAGTTTATTTTTAATACGAAAAATAACAAAATTACCCTAAAACCAACCCATATTTGTGATATTACAACCTATACCTGGGTATAACCCACCCACCAAAAAAAAAACGGGTCAAACCCGAAATTGTAAAAAAAAAAAACCTAATTTACACATATTCTTTTTACTCTCTCAATTCAAATCCGCTTCTCTTGTTCGTGCTCGACAACTCTCCCTCTCTCCCTTCTCCTCCGACAATCAATTTCTCCTTTTATCTCCTCTTGCAGATTCGCTTCTAGGGTTTAGGTTTGTGATGCCGCTGAAGATGGTTTTTCCTAAGGGGATGAATCCTAAGGGGAGGAAGAAGAGTCATAAGTCGCCAGATAGAGTAGTGGGACCGTTAGCGGAGGAAGAGGCGCAAACGGAAGCGAGTTAAGAAGAAAGTGTAGTGCCACCGGTAGCGGAGGAAGAGGCGCAAACGGAAGCGAGTCAAGAAGAAAGTGAAGACGACAAGAGAACAGATACTGAAGAAGAAGAGGAAGAACATGACAGCTCCGATGCAAATTTAGTAAGTATTCCTCTCCATTTAGTTAGGTAAAACAAGAGAAAACTTGGGAAAAATAGTTCGTTTTAGTAAGGGAATTTGTTTGTTTTGTGCAATTTGATCTTTATTGCAAGTAAAATGACACATTTAATCAATAAAGCATGTTAATTTAGAGGTTGGGTTTGGAGAGAAACTGGAAAACTTGGTAAAACAAGAGTGCTGTAAAACTGGATAACTTTGTAAAAATATACAGATGTATAAATGGAATAACTTGGTAAAAATGATTGATGCAGGGATTTGGTGATGAAGCAGAGGTTATGAGACCTTTGAGTATGTACTTCCAACCAACGGAGTACAAGAAAAAGATAAGGATCTCGACGAGATGCTACGTCAAAGAGTTTGCTAAAACTCTGGAGAATTTGGAGCCTCCACTTACGCATGCTGAGAAGAATTGGTTTGCAAGCCATCCCCAGTTCAAACACATCTTCCACTTGCCAAAGGGAGGTTTGGACCACAGTCACAAGCTCCAAGGCATGTGGATGCTTTTACTCCGAACCGCACGCATTGAGAAGAAAAAGGAGGCGTGGTTCGTGGTTAATGGCGTTCCTATCCGGTACGGTCTGAGAGAGCACGCCTTGATATCCGGATTAAACTGTAGAAATTATGAGGTGAATTATGAGTTGGGTGACATGCAGTATGTGAGGAGGCAGTTTGGTAGGAAAAAAGTCAGATATGAAGATGTCAAAAAGAAGCTAGAAGATGGGATGCCAGCTAATAGAGATAGGCTGAGGATGCTTGTGTTGTATTTTCTTTGCAGCATCATCATAGCTCAGGAAAAATGTGGAAAGCATGCAACTCCGATCCCCGATTTCTTCCTGAAAGTTGTTGACGATCTTGACTTGTGCAAGAGTTATCCGTTTGGGAGGTTGTCTTTTGATTACATGCTGAAACAGATGTATCACATGCTGGATAAATTTAACAGAGTCATCGAGGAAGACATTTTAAGGCCGATTCCCGGTTTCTGTATCCCTCTGGAGGTATGTACAATTAGGAAGTAATTGTTGCAACATTTGAATAATTGAAACTATTTCAACTATAAGTGTGTTGTGCAGCTGCTAGCGTTTGAAGCAATTCCAGATTTGGCGAGTACTTTCCTCGAGCCAATTCTAGAGGCAGACGGTGGTTGTCCAAGGATGTGCAAGTTTAAGTTCAAGAAGAGTGGGATGAGAGGGTTTCCTCTTTCAATGATCAACGAAAAACTTGGTACAACTAAGGTCAGTTATTTTACGCATTTAAATTATTTAGAGTTGTTTTTTGTTTTAATTTTTAACATAATTGTTGACATTTGCAGGACATTCATAACATCCTCTTGAATCGTGAAGAAGAAGTAGATATTGCTCAAATCTTCCAAGAAGACGATGTCGAGGATTGTGACGATCCGGTTGTTCGCGAATGGATAACCCGTTACAATCAAGGAAATACTATCTTCTTTCCAGAAATGTACAACGATGACGTGGCTGCCCGAGTGGAAAATGAAAAAGAAGCTGACAAAGAAGAAGTTGAGGAAGAAGAAGGTGGAACATCCGGAGAAGCGAATGCTTTGAAAGATTTGGCACAAGTTGTGGAAGGGATGAAGGGAAAAATGGAGTTAGGGTTCAAGTCAGTTTATGAGAAGTTGGATGGGTTTGATGAGAGAATGAAGAAGGTGGAAAGTTATGTGTTGAAGAAGTTAGATGAGGTAAAAGTGTAAAACTTGGAATAACTAAGCTGTGGTAAAACTGGTATAATTGGTAGAACTATACTTTAATTTTTTTTTTTTATTTCAGGTAAATGAACAAAGACCTGAAGATCCAGGTGATAGGCAGGAGGAAGCACAAGAGATGGCTACTGAAGCCCAACCACCAACAACAGATGCTGCTCATAGGACGGAGGAAGCCAATGAGGAAGCCAATGAGGAGACAATGACCCTCAATGATTATAGGGACAGCATAACGCGTGGTAAGCGTCCCCAAGGCAAAGTAGCCAATTACCCGAGTAGACCATTGACAAGGTCAAGGAAACCATTGGAGGAGCCATCACAACCATTGGTAAAGCCATGAAAAACATTTGATGTGTGAAGACTATATTTGGTTTTTTTTTGATTGGTTGGTTCTGGTATGATTAGGTGCAGTTGCTGGATAAGGTTGAAGTTTTTTATGAGAACAATTGGAGGAAAGGATTTGTGAGAGGAATGCTTGAAAGTCGAAGAGTTAGGATTTTTATATATGACTTGAAGGAGGAGCATGATTTTGGAGTAGATGAGTTTCAGTTTGATAAACAAGCTTAAACAATGTTGTTTTTTATCTGAATTCGAACAAGCTTAAACTATGTTAAAACTATGATGTGTTGAATTCGTAAAACTTTGTAAAACTATGTTGTTTTCGAAGTCCATGCTTAGATAAATATTACAAACACACGAACAACACAAACAATAGATATTAGAAGATAAGTCTTACATCACAAACACAAGAGATAAGTCATAAAACACAAGAGATAAGACGAGTCTTAAAACAGAAGAGATAAGTCATAAAACACAAAGATAAGTCTTAAAACACAAGAGATTGTTTTGCAGCGAGCCTTAAGCTAAGCGAGCCTTAAGGTTTGCAACCTCGTTCAGCTCCTCTTTGAGCTTTGCATTCTCATTTTGAAGCTGTTCAATACGATAGGCATGGCTGCCAAGCTCCTCGGCCTGGCGATCAACTTTCCTTCTTAAGCTTGTAACTTCTTCTTCAACTCCATGAACCCAAAGTTTTTAAGGTGTTGTTCATTATCCTCCTACACAAGAAGATATAATAGTTTAACCAAGATTTCCAGTTTTACCACACGATAGTTTAACCAAGATTTCCAGTTTTACCACACGATAGTTTAACCAAGGTTTCCAGTTTTACGACCGAACCCAGAAAAAAAAATTCGCGCACCTCAAATTCACTGCAAATAAGGTACCTCCTTCCCACATCAGATCCAGAGAGGTGTGATGGCTCCACAACGATTCGAGCACCGCATGGACACTTTGTTGGTATGCCATCACAACCATCGGCGAGCAACAACCTTCTTTGCTCTTCCTTCTTAAACCTCTTCATGTCAGTGTACCACAGATCAGTTTCACAAATCTTGTCCATGAGATGAGCAAATGAAGGACAAGGAAAAGGATAGAGATTTTGTCAGAGAACTAGAGAGAGAGAGAAGTAGAGAGAGAGAACTAAAGAGAAAATTAGAGAACTAGAGAGAGAGAAGTAGAGAGAGAGAATTAAAGAGAAAATGAGAGAACTAGAGAGAGAACTAAAGAGAAAATGAGAGAGATTTTGTCAGAGGGAATCTAGAAATGGTCGGATGGATTTTGTCTCCAAAAGGAAAAGGAAATAAATGGTCAAAATTGGTGAAATTGACGTTTTGGCGCTAAAAACTTTTACTGAAATTTTCGTTTTGGCGCCCAAATTTTACACATAGTTTTACCAAACATTTTAGTTTTACGAAAGTCCCAAATAGTTTTACTTTGACTGTTTTCAATTTATTCAGTTTTACCCACTCTTAAACTTTAAATTTTTAGTTTTACAGTTGAGTTTCCTCCTTTAATCTATCATTCTAATTGTTGTGTGCAGTAATATGTGTCAGTTTTACATTTTTGTAATTTCACCCTACTAACTTGGCTATTGTTCCTATAGTGATCTTAAAAGTATAAGTCATTTGTTGGTGTGATTGTTTCATATGGACCAAAAAATTCTAAATATATAGACTTCATGTTAGTACAAGAAAAAATAACTATTTATAACGTTTATATCATGTAATTTTGTTTTTTTTTTCAAATCGATCATCATTTATTTTTTATTTATTTATTTTTTTGGCTAACTCGATCTATTTGTAACGTTTAAAATTTACGAACTTTGATTTACAACGGCAATTAGTTACACAATATCAAAAATATATAGTTTTACATAACAAAAAATAAGTTTTCCATATCAAAAATATATAGTTTTGCATAACAAAAAACCATTTCTCCCTAGTTTTACCTGAAGATACAGATCCCATACATAATTTTACATCACAAGCGTTTAAGATACAATCAAACAGGGCTACCAAATTCAAATAGCAACCATTGGAGTCCTTGCCTTCGCCGCCTTTTGTTTTTCGTCCTTGGTCGCCTTTCCCCAACCGATGGAAACCTCTTTGTTTTCCTTCTTCCCTTCTTCTTCACGCGATCCGGAGGTATGATATGCAACTCATTGATGTGGTCTGGGATAATCCATTCCGACATATGCGGCACTAAATAAATTGTCTTAGAATACGCCAACGCCCACAACTCGGTCCAATAATACTTCGAGCATAGTTCATGTAATTCTAATTGGATATCATGTCCTCCGATTTCACGATTTTGAGGAGCATTCTTTTTAAAACGCAATGAATGCTCGTATCCCGTGCTCACAAGGATACTCCTGAACATCGAAGAACCTGCAACTACAACTTCTCGACCTCAAATTCACCAAATAAGATTTCCCGTCACTACCGGTCACGTCGTATTCAAGCGTGAAACTGTTTAGCTCTAAAACAATTAATTTCTCAGCAATAGGCCATGTATTGTGCACGAAGTTCTCCACTAAAGGCACCAGTTTATTATTTAAAGTACCACCTGCGGCCTCCTTCCGGTGTTCATTAAACCACTGGGAAAATGTTCTGATGATTGTATCAAGCATGGGTATTATGGGGTACTTCCTTGCGTCTACAAACGTGTTGTTCAAAGATTCCACGGCGTTGCTTGTGTCTAGGTTGTATCTGCAACCTGGAAAATAAGGCCTTGCCCATTTTTCTTTCACGGTACTCTCCTCAAGATACTTGGCCGCAGATGGATATCTCATCTTAAATGACTCATAAGCACGGTCGAACTCACCCACCGTGTATATCCTGTTGCACTCCATGAATCTCCATGCGATTACGTCTTTGTTGGCGCCTGAGGTATGATTTTTCACATTTTGGGACAAATGCCATACACAATACCCATGATGAGCCAGAGGATACAGTTTCTCTATGGCGCTGATGAGGCTTGCATTTCTGTCACTCATAAACACCAATTCGGAAGAATCCGGTACAACGGATTTCAGCATCTCAAAAAACCAAGTCCAACTATCAAGTTTCTCACCATCGAGCACACCAAACGCTATGGGATAATGGTGTCGATTAGGATCCTGGGCTGAGGCGAAAACAAGCACACCACCAAATCCGTTCTTCATAAAGGTCGCATCCACAATTATAACTTTCCTCATCGCTTGGAACCCTTCGATGCTAGCTCCCAACGCTATGAATAGATACTTGAATTTCCCCACATCATCCAATAACAACTTTGTTTTCGTATCGGGGTTGACCTGCTCTAACACGTACAAATAACGATACAACAACTTGTAGTTGTCTTCGGGACTACCACGTAAATCACGAACAGCTAGACTTTTACCTCTCAGAGCTGTGGAGTATGATATCTGCACACCTAAATCTCTCTGAATCATACCCATGATAATTTTCGGCTTCGGAGTATCCATTTGTCCTGGATACTTTTCATTCAAATAAGATGCAACCAATTGGGCCGAGCCTTTCCTCTTCGTGTTGCTTGTACTCTGACTAGCCCGAGAGCATGTATGCATCTTCGTGTACGTTCTAATCGAGAAAATCTCTGTGTTTGTAACCACTTCAGCTCTTAAAGCCCATTTACAGTTTTCTATAGGACATTTTAGCACTAATCGCACCTTATCCGACTTTATTATCCTATAACCAAAACTGTTAGCAAATGCACCTTTATCCACCACCTCTTGTACTGCCTTCCGATTTTTAAATTCTTGACCCACACTCAGACCCAAACCGTCTTCCCATTCCTCTATAAACTGACAAGGTTCTACAACAGGCTGAGGCTCAATATATGTCTCACGCATATCCGATATCTCCATACCGTTGTCCATACATTCATCACGTGATTTATCATCATCATCCTCCATCGCCTGATGTTGTTCTTTTGCTTGTTCTTTGCCTACATACGGAACAATGGCATTAGCTCCGATTTCCTCGTCATTTGATTCCAATACATCAAAGTTCATACCAATAGAACTTTTCTCTACTCTCGACAGTTGCTCGGGCTGTTCCGATGAAGCGATGACCTCCACGTACAAAAGACATCTTCGGTTCTCTTTACCACCACACCTTAGGTAAACAGACATATCCTCCTCATCCTCAACAACTAATTTCTCCTCATCTCTTCCCATCAGCACTGGAAAATAACTCAATTCCAATTTAACCCTTCTTTCATCTAACGAAATCTTCTTCAATATCCTAGCTTCCACCATCGACAAAGTTATCTCCCTCACTGATGTATTGAACATTATACTATACATGCGACCTTGGTATTTAAAGAATATGCCCACTTCATTGCTCATCGTATCCTGTCAAAAACAATACAAAAAAGTAACTCAGTAATAGTAGTTATCCACAGTTATCCTTGTTTTATACGTAATTCATAATTCTCAGTTTTACCAGTTTTACAATATTTACAATTTTACTTGTTTTACCTAGTTTTACCATATCGCAAGAATTCACAAATGGGGATCCAATCTACTTCCAATTCAGTAGGATTCAACCACTAAAATACATTTGTTACCTCTTTATAGCCCTAATCGACCCAAAATTCATACTAAAACACCCAATGTGCATCAATAATGACCCAAATCCAATCAATCCCTAATTTGCTAAAACCTAATCTAGATTGAGCAATACCAACCTAAGAGCAATGAATCGGTGGCGGCGGCGGTCTGGCAGCGGTCCGACGGCGATGGAGAGCTCGACGGCGGAGGACGGATGAAGAAATGGTTTCTTCCCGAGCTCGATTGTGCACAGCTCGATTATATTTTTTTGTGAAATTAGGCAATATACATGTGGAGTATGTGACGTTTTTAGTGTATAAAAACTACATGATGTTACTCTTTTCTCACAAAAACCACAGAGCGTTCTTTGGTTTCATTAAGGGTATTTTCGAAATTTTACATTAGCTCAACAAATAGAGGGACATGTAGAATTGATAGGGATATAAGAGATTTTGTTTTCAGGAAAAGGGACAAAGAAGATGATGGCTCAAATCGAAATTCCATTTCTGGTAATTTAAGAGGGGCATTCTTGTAAATGCCTTAACACCTTCCTCGTTTCCGGAAACCGGTTAACCGAATCTTAAACTGGGCCGGTCTTGCTTATGGGTTTAAGCAATTTTTACAATTTAACTAAACCAAGGCGTTTTGCCCTAAGAGCATCACCATTGGTGACACTAGGGGGTCTTAAGTGTATATAAAATTATTAATATTTGAGTAAAAGGAAGAAAGAGAGTGTTTTTGTAGGGTAGATTGAAATATAAAATTAATAAAAATTGAGTAAAAGGAAGAGAAGTTGAGTAAAAAGAAGATAGAGTGTCTAAAAAAGAAGAGAGAGTGTCTTATATTGGACACTTTGGAGAGTATGAGTAAAAGAAAGAGAGAGTGTTTAAATATAAAATTAATAAAAATTGAGTAAAAGGATGAAAAAGAAGGTATAAAGTTGAGTAAAATGAAGAGAGAGTGTGTGTTTTAATAATTTAAAAATCACATTAGACCCCTTAGTATCACCAATGGTCAAAAAAAGGGAATGGGTCAAAGGATAAAGCAGCTGTTAAACTAGGGTTTACTTAATCCACTTTCGATTTATTTTTGTGTTTTCTCGGATTTAAAAAAATAAAATTACAAATTAGATTAAATTCTTTTTTTAAGACATTTAAATTCAAATTTTTAATTGGTAGTATAGAACTCATTACTTAAATATTCTCGATATTTTTTTTTTGATTTTGAATAACCTAATTACCACATGTCTAACCTAAAAAAAACCATCTTATATACAAAAAGTAACACAGTTTTAAAATAAGAAGATGAGAGAAAAAGAGCACGAAATAATAAGCGAGAGCGAGGAAGACAAGAAAGCAACAATACAAATTATAAACATATAATAATACGAGAAAAAAAAAAAAGAGAATAAAAATCCCTAAAACTGCGAGCGTTTTTATTTGTGTGAGAGAGAAGAGAAGAGAAGCAAGATCTTGTAGCATGAACAACGATACTAACACTAATCATAATATTCACAGTAATGATTACAACAACAATAATCACAATATCGATGAAGACGACGTAGAAGAAGAAGATGATAACAACACTAATCTCAAGCATCGCCAAGCATGGGGCACGTGGGAAGAGTTGTTATTAGCATGCGCCGTTAAACGACACGGATTTACTGATTGGGATTCCGTTGCGACGGAGGTTCGATCCCGGAGCTCTAACTCCGCCGTCTTCGTCTCCGCTAGTAATTGTAAACAGAAGTACCGAGAACTCAAACGTCGGTTTCACGAACCTCATACCGATGCGCCGGCGGTTACGACGACGGAGGAGGAAGAAGAAGAGATAATCGGTAGTAATAATATTCCTTGGCTTGAACAGCTACGTAGCCTTCGTGTGGCGGAGCTCCGTCGTGAGGTTCAACGTTACGATGTTTCGATACTGTACGGAGAAACAACGAATCTCTATATCTCTCTGTTTCGATCTCCGTCGATTGGATCTGAGATTTTTGAATTTTTTCCGTTTTGATTTGTTTTTTTTAGATCGCTTCAGAAGAAGGTTAAGAAATTAGAGGAAGAGAGAGAAGGAGATCGGAAACCAGATCTAGAAGATGAGAGGAAAGTAGAGAGATCGGAGAACGACGGTTCTGAATCAGACCACCGTGAAAAAGCGGTTTCCACGGCGGAGGAATCTGATCGAGAAAACAGGTCGATGAACGAGTCGAACTCGACGGCTTCCGCTGGAAAAACTGCCGGAGAAGACGATAGAGTTGGCGGAAACGAATCGGGTGATAATAATCCGGATCCGGATCCGGTTAATAAGGCGGAAGGATCGGAAGCGAGTCAGTCAGACGAGTTAGGCGAGTCGGGAACGTCGGGAAGGAAGTGGAAGAGGAAACGAAGGAAGAATAATTCCGGCGAAGAGTTCAGATCGGCGGCGAGTAAATCACAGCCGTTGATTGGTCTTCTTGATCTGATTCGGTCCCATCCGCGTGGATCTTTGTTCGAACGCCGGCTTCGGAGCCAGGTATGCAAATCTCTTAATTTTCCATTTTTGTTAAATCAAAATCTCAGAATTAAATTCATTATTTTACGTGTTTAGTTTCTGTTACATCGTTGGTAAAATTCGAAACATTTAAGAAAATTTAAAACGAAATCTACAGGTAATCTGTATTTTAAAAATTTTAAAATATTTTTTAAGAGATATTCCGTATTCTATATGGAATCTATACATTTTCGAATTTTAAATTGGACGTTTTATGGGAACGTACAAATATGTTGAGAAAGATGAGGGAAAAAAATAATAATTATAACCAACCCACTACTTTTCATCGTTATCGTTGTTTTTTTGTTCACACAATCTAGGACACGTGGCATATTCTTGTTGTCGCATGGCTTTGTCGTATCTTACCTCTAACTTATTGGGTTTTCTTTTAGGCCTAATAATACTTTGGGCTTTTAAGTTGTACTTAATGGGCCTAGACTTTGTAACCTTATTATAAAGCCATTTGAAAACGCAGGAGACTAAGGAATATAAGAGCTTGATTAAGCAACATTTGGACATTGAGGTAATACAGAGAAAAATGAAGAAAGGATCTTATGATTCTTCAAGCCTCTGTTTTTACAGAGATTTACATCTTCTCTTTACAAACGCCATTGTCTTCTTTCCTTCATCCTCATCGGAATCAATGGCTGCTCACGAACTAAGAACCGTTGTTACTAAAGAAATGAGGAAAGAGACCGGAAAATCTGGTCCTAGGTTAATAAACCGGGAAGTAACGGGTATGGATAGTATCAAAGCGGATGGTGAAACATCGGATTCGTCTCTCTCGAGACTGAAATCTTCGGCTCCTCCTCTTGTTGTTTGTAAGAAGAGGAAAATAGTTTCCTCTAAGGCTTCTTCATCGTCGTCAAGCTTTAGCCAAAAGGAGGAGACAAAAGAAGAGGTGTTGTCAGAGGAGAAGGAAAGCATTGTGAGTGGTGTAAGAAGCTCGAGAAGGACCGGTAAAGTGGTTGCTGGTGCTGCGACCAAGACGGGGAAAGGGAGGAACAAACAGAAACAGACAGAGTCGAAATCCAATGACAATAATAATAGTAGTAGTAAGCAAGAGACAGGTAAAACAGAGAAGAAGGTGGTTTCATCAGAAAAGAAGAAGAGTGTGGCTGATTTCTTGAAGAGATTAAAGAAGAATTCCCCGGAAAAAGAAGGTAAAGATCAGAATAAGAGCGGTGGAAGCGGTAAGAAAGAGAGTAAAACGAAACCAAGAGAACTTAGAAGCAGCAGTGTGGGCAAAAAGAAGACCGAGGTAGAGAATACTCCGGTGAAAAGAGGGAGACCGCAGAAGAAGACAGCAGAGGCAGCAGCAACTGCCTCAGGAAAGCGAGGTAGAGAAAGCGGAAGCACGGGAAAGGACAATAAGCAGCCAAAGAAAAGAAGCAGAAGATGAGAATTTACATCACCTTTCTCCACTTTTGTTTAGAGCTCAAGTATATCCATAGAAGCTGCTTTGAGGTAATTTATCTTGATTCTAACATTAGAAGTCATATTCTCATAGCTTAAGGATTAGGGAAACTGTACGGCTTGTTTGGATCAGTAATATTCATATTCCTTCTTTTTTTGGTTATTTTTTCCTCATTTCCACTACTTCAGTCACTATTAAAGCTAGAGCTACGGCGCAAGATACTGATACCGTTCCTTTCAACATATATCCAGTAAATCAACATTCTCTAGTGGCAGCAAAAATTACAGTCATATACCCCCAAAAAAGGTAACATGAAAGAAGTTGACTCTGACCTTCACCGGCTCCTCATGGACAGTATTCCCACTGTGCCTTGGCAAAATTTCTTGATTCAAACGTAAGTTACCGACGAAAGCCATCTTCTGTACAAAAGAACAGAGAAAGAGAACTTCAGACAAGGTATATGATTTAAACTAAAAGCTAATTAGCATTTCGTCGAAATATCAATGATGATATAGTGCTTGAACACTTTCCATTTTCTCCATCGGATATATCTCCAAGCTTTGCAATGGCGCCTACAAGTGCTTGCTCTTGCTCCTAAATCAAAAATAATAATAGTAGATCGTTTGAGACAATTTTGTGTATAAAGACAAACCTAAGAAGGAAAGGATCTTTGTTGTTGTAGCAATCAAACCTCCAAAATTCTCTTAGCCCGTTCGACTTCTTGAGGATCTGCATTGTGTGAACCAAGAACTCTCTCCACCTAATCAGAAACCATCATCATTTTAGAAATAGCCATGACTTACCACGTTTTAAAACTCGCTTGCTAATCAATTAATACTAACCTCTCTGATTAAGACATTTGTTTGACGGATTCGTATATCAACATGTTTCTTTTTCCCAGTTCCATTCTGTGATGCTCTGAAATCTTTTCTAATAGTGTTCTTCGCCAAACCGCTTCCTCGTTGTGGACCACTGATGGGTCCTGTAGTTCTATTCAGTCCATGACCTTGTCCGTTATAACCATATCGATTACCAACCATAGGATCCTCTCCTATCCACTCAATATCCCCAGGAATTATCTGTAAAAGAATTAATAATCAGTCTTGAAAAAAGTTTCAGAAGAGTACCAATCAAAAAGTAATTACCTCTGAGAGATTAACCCATTCCCATGTCTCATTTGGTGTTCCAATGTCGTAAACTAAAGCATGACGACCCTAAAATACGAATGATTAGAAGAATATTTAAAACATGTAGCCAATTTAAGAAGCCTTATGGAGAAGCCACACACCTCAACTGGATTATACTTGGTAATGACAGCCTCGTAGAATGTATTGTCTTCAGGCCACCTTGTTCTAACTCTTATTCCTATGAAAGATTCAGGTTCGATTCCTCCGTTTGTCGGTTCACTTGAACTGGGAGGACCAGATGGTATTCTGTTCATGACTTGTCCTCGTGGAGGTTGATCCGAAGGAGGGTATGAGACAGGTTTTGCGGAGGACGAACCAGGAAAAGCCTAGAAACAGAAATCACTCGTAAAACAATAATCTCTGATCAACAAAAGATTCTCACTTTAAGACTTAATAACTCACTGGTTTATGCTTTTTGCCCTTGACAATTGGAACCGGTCCTCGTTTAGCTGCTGATGAAGCAAACGGGTGAGTGGGTTCAACTTGAGGATGAAAAGAATTTGAAGAACCGGTGAATTGTTGAGAATGAATCGGCTGGTTTGGTTTGTGCTTCTTCATAGAACCTGAAACAGAAGGGCTTGGTAATGTATCGTGAACTAGTTGAGCAGGATTACGCATACTTTGTTGCATTCCTCCAGATTGTCTCCATTCCCTAATAACCAAAAAGAATCGATATTACTGATAGAAACAAAAGAAACTTCTTTTTCACTCGTTCAGTAGAATAAATGCTGCTCTCACCTTATCCTTTTTATTGTATCATCTGCGTTAACACGACCTAAAAGCTCTCTATGTTCCTCATTCGATAAACTCAACTCTTTACGGAGTTCTGTTATTAGACTTTCTTTTTCCTAAACATAAAAGAGATTACAATTCACTTAACCAAAAGCTAACATACGAAACGAAATCGAAGCAGCTCTCAAGATTTGATTAAATACCCATGTAATTGCATCTGCTTGAGCTTTAAACGCTCTTAGTACAGCGATGTATGCTTCTTTCTCAACCTGATGGATCTGAGCTTCCATATCAGCAGCAACTTCATCATACATCTTAGGGTAAGACGGAGGAAGATTTGTCGGTCTTCCGTTACTAGACACATGTCCTCCTCCTCGTGGAACCCTATGCGATGGAGGTAGATCATCATCTGTTCCTGCAAACACAACACCGCGAAAAAACCGTTCTTGTGGAAAGCTTTCGAATGAATCATATACACACATTATATTCAAAAAGCTTTCACCTTAAGATCAAACTAGATATGCTTAAGTCAAATTCACTAAATTTGCAACACTAATTACTAGTAACCTGCAAAAAGACCCTAAATTTAATCTTAAAAACAAAAACCCACCAAAAGATCACAATGTATAACACTACTTAAACTAAGAAACCCCAAAAAGTTTCGTAATTTCTTCTTAAGAACCCTAATTTCAGTTACTGATAAGAGAAGACGAGAGAATATTACACAGACAAATGTTAAGAACTAACCACTACTATCAAACGACTCGTATTCCATAACGAAGCTTTAATCTCTGTTCAACGACCGATTCGAAGATGAAGAATCAAGAGAAATCACACAAACACACGAAGCACAATTTCGAGTTTGATTTCAATTTGACTAGAGAAAAGACTCGATTTTTGGTTGAGATTTCTCCTTCTAGTGCTGTGAAAAGGAATTTTATTCCACCGGAACTTTCTCCGGCAACAAATCCGAGCTCAACAAGGAGTGATTTTTAGGTTTTTAGATTTACAGATTTGCGAAAGCTTGTTTATTTTTCCTAAATAAGAACAGAGAGGACGAGAGTGTGGAGACGGGAAAAAAAATGATTATTATTTTACTGAAAACATTGTTGAGAGATTCAGTCTCATTAAATTATTATCAAAATATAACGAGGGAACTAAAACGCCGCCGTTTCAGAGTTTGTGTGTTAGGAGGGGTTATTGGATTAGAGATTTTAATGTATTTTAGAATCAGAGTAAAATCTGTGTTATTCAATTGTGTATTCAATAGAAATACAATAAAATCCCTTGTTATTGGATTAAACATTTGCTTGAGGTATTCTAAAATGCAATAAAAACAACTGTTATTGGATATGTGCTTGATTTTAGGGGATTTTAGTTATAGTAGATTTTGATGCATTATTTTTTCTAAAACATGAACAACACAAATACCTCCCTTTCACGTGTTATTTTGGAGGATTTCAAATTAAAAATAAAAAATATTATTTTCAGAATTATCTTCTCTTCTCCGGATAAATTATCATTTTTCTTCTCCGGATAAATTATCCTTTTTCTTCTTTGAGTCTTGTTAGATTATTCTTCATATTTTATTCCCCTCAATCAATTGATTCATGTTCATGTCTTGAAATCGCTTTTTTTTCTGGGTCATTTTCTTTCTTTTTGAATCGTCTTCAATTATTTTTATTTTTTTTCTTGCTTGAGTTTTCTGCAATTGTCAAGGTGTTCCATTTCTTAACAGAGAGTGATTTTGAACATCTAATCATATTGATTTTACATAGATTTGATTCTAGTAAAATCTGGGCAAAAAGAATGATTTTGTATCAATTGATTATGTTTCAGTTATAATATGAGAAAAAAAAGATGATGGGCAAACGTGAGTCATGACTTTAAATCCAACAAAATCCACCAAAATACTTTCAAATAAATGCATCAGAATACAAATATTACTTGGTGGAATCATTGTGAATTCATCAAAACCCATCATAATACTTCTAAACACAATTACAATAAAATACACTAAAATCATCAATCCAATAACCCCTCCTTAAAATTAATTGATAAATTCCAAAATCTAGTTTCTTTGTAAGGCCCAGCCCATATAAGTATGTTTTGTCAAGCCCATATAATAAGTATGCTAGACAAAATATCTAAAGTTGTACTCGTTAAACAAACTTACGAATAAAATTGTTAAAACTGACTTTTGAAAGGATAATCATATTTCATGAAATTAAGTTAAATGTAAACGTTAAACCAGAAGATTTTCGTTTAAAAAAAATGTTAACCGCTTTGAAACTAAAATTAATGTCGAAAGATTACAAACTAGAGCGATAAGAGACTATAATCGAGAGTACCAAAAAAAAAAAAAAAAATCGTTTTGGCGCCAACATAGCAAAACAAAAAGTCAATCATATCGGTATTAGGTTTCGGATTTTCTTTTATTTTACTGTTGTAAAAGGTTACGTCTTTCTTTTATCCTAGTCTAATTAGGAATTATGTATGTTGGTGTTATTCTCTCCTCGTCGAATGTGACTTAGGAACGAGTCTATATAAGTCATAAGCATGGCTTCTTATCATTCAGTTTTTTTATATTTAAATAAATGAAACATTTTCTTGCCTTATGTTGATTCGATTAAATTCATCTCTAAGTAATTCAAATTTCTTGATTGAGCAGGTCAGATTTCTAGAGATTGTTAAACCTTTAGATTGAGGTGAGTTTCTAGCTCTTACGATGCACCAATATATCTCACAAATTGAGATGCAACGCATATATATACCTCTCCAAAAATATATGAACCCTAAATTTGATATCTTCCACTCATACAAAAAAAATAGACATATTTTGTTCTCTCTAAAGACTTATAATTGCGAACATGATGTATCGTGTTTTTAACCGTTGTTTTAAATCATATATTGAGTCTTTTATTGTGTACTAGAGTCTTTTTGATATTTTAGAGTTTTTAGAGTCTTTGAGATAAAACAAATGAAAATGAAGGAATTTAAAACAAAATGAATAAAAGAACAAATTTCAGAGTCAGTAACTTGTTCAGAAAGAACAACTTTCCTCCACTGTTTGTACATTCGCATGAGTTCACTCGATCAAGAGTACCAGCCCACAACAAACCGTTTGAATATTCGTATATATGGGTTCACTCAGACGACTACTGATTTAATTTTTAAAGTTGGGCGATTCAGAATACTACCATTTTTTCAAAACTTCTAAAAATTTCAAAAATTCTAAAAATACTACTTTTTGTTTAAAGTTCCAAAAACACCACAAAAATAAAATGAATTGAAGTTTCAACATTCAAAACTAAACCCTAAACTCCAAACCTAAACCCTACCCCTAAAATTATTCCCTAATTTGAGAATAGTTAACTCAAACCCAAAAATTTAAACTACAAATCTATTGAAAATATTTTTTTTTTGTATTTGTGGTATTTTTGAAACTGTTAAAAAGAATAGTTTTGGAATTTTTCAAAAAATGGTGATATTCTAGGGAATTACTCTTTAAAGTTTCGTGTCGGCATCTGAATGACTGCGTATATTTTACCAGATTTTTAAAAAGGATTTCTCTAGAACACCACTATTTTTTGAAAAGTTTCAAAAATACCATTTTTTTAGTAGTTTCAAAAATATCACAAATACAAAAATTGATATTCAATGGATTTATAGTTTATTTTTTTTGGTTTGGGTTAACTATTTCCAAATTAGAGTATAGTTTTAGCAGGTAGGATTTGAATTTGGATGTTTAAAGTTTGGTTTTTAATATTTTTTTTTTGAAGACGTTTAATTTTGAATGTGAAAACTTCATTTGAATTTTTGTGGTATTTTTGGAATTTTGAACAAAAAGTAGTATTTTTTTAACTTTTGGAAAAAGGATGGTATTTTTGAGAATGGACTATTTGCTCACTAACAAAGAAAAAAATTATGATTCGAAATCAAACTAAAAACCCTATCTAATGATCATGATTTTGCTATATACACCTATTTTTTTGCTATTAAACAAATTAATCTTTTTTAGAACCGCCCATTTAGTCACTAATCAAGCTTTGCTTTTAGTAAAACAAAGGGTTTGCTTTTAGTAAAACAAAGGTTTACATTTGCACAAAAAAAAATTACAACGAAATTTGGTTTTGACGATCTTTTAAGAGTTTCATTTTTAAGAAAATGCAATACTTTGTAAACTCTTGAATATTTTGATTATAGTTAAGCTTTTCTTAATTTTACTTTCAATATTTTTCATATTAATACTGATTAAAATTCACAAAAAAAAATTAACGCTTTTTCTAAACGAAAATAAATCACCTTAGAAACCAAACATTGACTTGTTTAGTCGCATTTAAATTAGAGTCTTAATTAATTAATCAAATATTCGGTTAGGTGTGATAATTTTATGAGAATTTTATTAATATTTTGACCAACAGGTCTCTTCCCAACGCGTTCCAGACTACACCAACCTGTGAATATGCACAAAAATCAAAACAAAAATTATATTGAAAAGAACGTTTCAAATGTGAAAACCAAAAGTAATTTCATCAAAAATTGAAATAAAATTAGCCGTTACAAAGAATCGTGTTAAGTATTTTATTATATTCAAAAGACGTTTTAGCACACAATGACGATAATGGACTTATCGTCTCACACGTCTTCACGTTTCCTTTAGAAATTAGCACATACTGTAAATGTCTAAAGACGTGCAATGATGCTTTTGCATTATTTTGGTTAATCGATGCCGGTTAAACAAAAAAATCTTATATATAATTAGGTAGTTGCCACTTATTCCGCGCACACGTAATTCACGGGCCGACAGGCTGGCAAATTGTGCACGCATCGTAGATTATAATGTTTCTTTTGTAAACTCTAAACTACCGAATTGGGTAACCGGTTGGTGGAAAAATATAAAGCTATTGACAAAAAAAATAAAAATTAGGTAGTTGTCTCTCCATCTAGAGTGTCCACATAGGCAAGTTTTTTTTTTTAAAATTAATTTTACTTTCAAATTTCATTTAATTCATGTTTATATATATTTATTGTCACTTAAATTTACCAAAAATTCTAACTAAATGGAAAAACGAAAATAAGTCAATAAATGATTAAAATAGTACATTTAAAGTTATTTGAGTATTTCATTTTTGTCAATACAAAATGACAACAATATATATATATATATATATATATATATATATATATATATATATATATATATATAATGAGCGATGGAAGAAAAATTTACATATTCAATTTAAAAACTGAAAATATGTAAAATGAATATACATAGAAATATGAATAAACGATATCAATAAATCGAAAAAACTAAATATTTTGAATTTCAAACGATTGCTAAGAGGTTAGGCGACCTAAAGAGAACTAAGATATATTATTTCAGTAAAATGATATTGAACTATCTCACTAAATATGAAATAATAAGGTGATCAATCCGAATATATAATAAACTGAAAATTTGTAATATACAATTTTATATAAAATGTTATATTTGAATTTTATATAAGTAAGTATGAAAGAAACATTTAAAAGTGTTATAGTGCCATTACTTAAAATTTATAACAAGTATATATTTATAAACATTAAAAATTGAAGTTGAAAGATTATTCATAAAGTATAATACAAAGAAAATTATATACAATTTGTTTAGCAAACCACATGTAAAAAATAGAGTTTTACACCATGCCATTTGATAAATATATATTTTGAATCAAATGCTTCAAAACCAAACAAAATTTTGCATGTGCTTTTAAATCATATTTGTTATATTTTAAGAAAATAATGAAAACATAAAAGTAAATAACTAAATGAAAATTTTGTCGCTAAATTTAATAAAATTGTAAAACAAAAGATTTTAACATCCCCACTTCAAAACTCTTAACCAAGCAATGAATTTTCTATTGTTGGTGAAAGAAAAATGTTAACTCAAAGAAGATGGGAAGCAATAGTATTTGTAAATGCATATAAGGTGATAACTTAACGATGCATGTTTCTTAAAGAAGTATATTTGATTTTTAGAAAAAGTACAGTTAACCAAGATATAAAAAAATAGTTTTTAAACCCGCGTGTAGCTTTTGATTCGCGTTCCTTTTCCCTTATCAAAACAAAACATCAGCGATCTGCTAAGGTTCGTTGGTGATTTGCCGATTTGTGGTCAGTAAATATTTTTCTTGACATATATACTATTTCAAATTTCTGTTTTCGTTAATAAATCTAAAGATTCATCTCTTATGCTCGGCTAAACAAATTGATTGTTTGATAACTTCAAGAAAGAAACCCCTTCCAAAGGTTAATCAAAATCAAAATTGTCAACTCACAAAAGAAGCATGTAGTCGGCTAAGGCCTTAAACCCAAAATAAATTCAAGGAAAAAAGCCAATAGGTAGAATCAAAATTTCATCTAGCTTTCTTGGTTTATGCATATAATGCGTTAACAGATATATGGAGGGTGTAATGTTACCAATTTTACAAGTTAGTGAAAATGCCTTAAAATATCTATGTCGACTTTGTGTTCTCTTACAAAGTTGCAAGAATTCGATGCGTCTTATGTTTGTTGAGACATTATGTTATAACTAAAAAAAAATATGATACTCGGATAAACATCACTTGAGAATATATTACCGGCTTTCAAGAGATATCATATTAGTCATATGTTTGATGATTCTAAACGTTGAAGATAAAAACATTACCACAGTCCGAAGTAAAATTTATTATTATTAACTAACCAACAACAATAAAGATACTCCTGTCAATAGTTGTAATCATTTATAGCTCTCAGGATACTCAAGACCTCAAGTTTGAATCTCACTATTTAGTTGAAGAGGTAATTAACATGTTATTATCCCCATTCGAAGGTACTTACTATATGCCTAAAATCTAGAACCTTTTGGTTCCAAAAGAAAATAAAATACAATAAAACATATTAAGATCAAAATATTCATCATACTTCTAAATTGTAATAACTCTTTTTTATTGTTAGATTTTCATTCAAATCAACTAAGAGGTAGTCAATTTTCTGTAAAAAATATCTTCAAAATTATGTAAAACAAACTCAAATGTTACATAATGGACAGATAATTGATACATAACATTAACATACTTTATTCTATACAAAATTTAGAAATATACCCACCTGTATACGCGGATTCTCTTCTAATATGAGATAGAATTTCAGTCTAAAAAATCTCCTTTTATATGTCAAAGTAATTGTTCTTGCTATACAGTAATATAGAAAATCTAAACCGGTTAAAAATAAACCAAATTCCTTATGTTACTCTCTTACTTGCCAACAATGTTAATTTCTTGCCGGAATAAAATCAAGAAGCAACACTCAAGCTGATATTTGCAAGATCAAAAATAACCGAGAGTAAATATGTTTAAAATATTTCTTTTCAAAAATATTTGGGAACTATAAAATTAGTTATATATTGAAGATTTACAGATGTTTACAAGAATTCATTACCGTTTCAAAGACATGCCACAATCATAGCTAAAACATTATATACATGATAAAATCTCTACAAACATAAAAAAAATTATTGATATAGATTACTATTTATGTTGATTTTTTTTTAGTAATTATGGTAAAGTAATTATTTATGCTTTGGACAATTTTTTAATTAAACACATCGGTAAGACTAACTCACGCGTAAAAACCTAGTATATATAATGACTCACCTTTAGATAAAATTTTGGTTAACCGATGCCGGTTAAACAAAAAATTGATACAAATATTTTCAGGATAATTGTCGTGGCTACCATTTACACGAAATGAGCTTTCTAAATTTACCATTACTTAAAACATCTTTCATTTGCCTACCATTATCTACTATTGGGCCAATGCAAAAAGACGAATTTAACCTTGCTTAACTGAGCTGATTTCGTAGATAATATTGTCCATCGCCGACTGTTGGCTACCACCGTTACCGTCGCCATCTCCGACTTGTCTACCGGCATTGTCTCCGTTGTGGACGTCTTATTAATCGTCGTCGCTGTCGCTGTCGCCGTCTTGTCCTCCACCGTTGTCTCCGACGTCGATTTGTCTCCGATGCAGACGTCTGTTCACGGCCATTGTTTCCGACGTCGTCTCCAGTGTAAACGTTTTGTTCACCGTCGTAGTCTCCGACATCAACTTGTCTCCGGTGCAGACATCTGTTCACCGCCGTCGTTTCTAGTGCAGACGTCTATTCACCGCTGTTGTCTCCGACGTCGCATTGTCTCCGATGTAGACGTTTGTTCACCGCTATTGTCCCTGACATCGAGTTGTATGTTTGTTCACCGCCGTCGTTTCCGGTGCAGACATCTGTTCACCGCCGTTGTCTCTGACGTCGGCTTGTCTCCGATGTAGACGTTTGTTCAATGCCGTTGTCTCTGCCGTCGGCTCGGCTTGTCCTCCGACGTTGTTGTTGTCTTTTCCGGCGCCGACATCACCATCCACCACCACCTTTTCACCATTGAAGAAGAAAGAAAGAGAAGAGAGAAAGTGAGATTCAAATGAAGAAGAAGGGCAATATGATCATTTTGACTAATGTTGGGGTCGGTATTCACCCTCCCAACGTTAACATCTGAAGGCGAGACAATTGAAGAAATGGCTCTCCAGGTACACGGAAGGCGTAGCGGCGCCTAAGTTTTCTTGCGAAGCAGAGCGTACAACAACGGAGTGAACCGAGGCGGAGCGAGAAGGAGCCGGAGCCGGATGGTGCTGACCACGCATCGTCAACATGGACCGACCGCAGGTTCGGTTACCATGAGCCGACCGCAGGCTCGGTTGTTGTAGGCCGACCATAGGTTCGGTCACCATGGGCCGACTGCAAGCTCGGTCGCTGAAGGCCGACTACAGGCTCGGTCGCCATGGGCCGACCGCAGGCTCGCCATGGTCGCTGATGCTGTCTTCGGCCCAACACACTCTCTAGCCCACTTCGGTAGAACCGACTCAAGCAATGCGATTCCGCAAAGACTTAGGAAGCGAAGCCGCCTTCGATGGAGTATATATACCTCCTTTGTAAACACCCCAAGGGGGATCCGCAATTTTCAATACGCAAACTTGTACTCAAAGCTTTTCTGAGCAATAAACAATCTCTTTACATCTTTCTTGGCCCTAGCTTACCATAAAAATCTCACAAGCTTCCCTAGAACTCTTACAAATTCTAGTTGTGTTGGTTTCGACCCCCACAACTAAGAAAGAGAGTAAGAAAATAAAAGAGGTATGCCAATGAAAGAAATAAAATGCAATGGTATTTTTGTATATACCATTTCACTTTAATGGTACTGAGTGTAATTTTTCCAATATTTTCTTACTTTTAGCCTATTTTGGATAAAGCTAGTTGAATTTTATCACTCTTTTTTTTTGACAAATTAAGAAATATTTTTTTCTCTTTCTCTATTAGATACTAATCTTTTACCATTATTTCTCTAATTATAGATTGACAAACCCATTTCCAAAACGATTCTCTTCCCTATATAAGTCTCCTCCACTTGAATCATCTTCTTAAAAGAAAAAAAAATTAAGTTATATAAAAAAAATTAAGAATGAGAGGTAAATATCTTTATTTACTACTAGTGCTCATTGTCTGCGCCTATAATGAAGTTCTTGCCAAGAACAACACATCAACACCAAGAATAAGAAAAAGCGATTTCCCAGAAGATTTCATTTTTGGATCTGCAACTTCTGCTTACCAGGTATTGTTTCTTTAATGGTTTCTTCTAATTATGATTAGAGACTTTATGGGTTATTTTTTAATTAAAAGTTAAAAAAATAGGTTGAAGGAGCTGCTCATGAAGATGGTAGAGGACCAAGTATATGGGATACATTCTCTGAGAAATATCCAGGTTTGTTTTTTTTTTTTTGTGGTCACATCCAGGTTTGTTTTACTTAACATTCAAAGATGTACGTTTTTAGGATTTTTTAGATCTATATATGAAAACTTTAGATTCAAGACCCGTGAATTTAGTATAGTGTGAATCTGCTCATATGAAAATATGTGTTGATCATGATGAGATTTGGGGGAAAAAAGACTAAAATGTGAATGTTGACAAAAAAAAGAGTGAATTAACCCCGAAATAAAGCAAATAAACTCAGTTAATCTGTTTTTGATTCTTTAGTGAGATTATAGTTAGTAAACTCAATTTTGTTTTTTTTCAGAGAGAATTAAGGATGGTAGCAATGGATCTATTGCAGATGACTCTTACCATCTTTACAAGGTAATTGTCTTTTTGGGATTAAATTGTTGTAGCTAATTATTATTAGCATAAGAATTAGTTACAATCTTTGATTATATCACTAATTCAAACATATGGATTACAGGAAGATGTAGCTTTATTGCATCAAATAGGCTTCAATGCTTACAGATTCTCTATCTCGTGGTCAAGAATCTTGCCTCGTGAGTTCTCTAATCTTTTTCTCTTTGGAGAAAGGTGTTCACATTAAAATTTGATTAATTCTCAGTCCCAATAATATACTAATGATTTGTGTTTCTTGTTCAGGTGGGAATCTAAAAGGAGGAATTAACCACGCTGGTATTGACTATTACAACAACTTGATCAATAAGCTTTTGTCCAAAGGTAATACAAACAAAATTCGATTCGAATAGAGAGACTTCTAAAGTAACGCTCTATTTCATACAGTTTGAGTTTAAATTAAGAATTTAGGTAATAAAAAAAAAAAAAATATATATATATATAAGCTTAGTGTATATATATGTTATATATGTTAAATTATTACTTCATAAGTGATATAGTGGATTACAAATTATTTCAAGTATTATAGTAATAACTATATTATATACTTTAGAATTTCTTATGCATTTTTTTCATAAAATTTATATGTTTTTGTGACCCAAAAAAACAAAGTTATTTGTTTAAAAAATTCAGAAAAACATTAATGCGGTCCAGCCCGATAACCAAAATAGGGCTGTGATACAAAATTTTGGCTAATTTGTTTCCTTATGAATTTGATATCATTGCATTTTTTAGTCCATGAATTTTTGTCATAACAATTTGAAGGGAATCTTCTATCTTGCGAAATAATCTGAGAGATTGCGACTAATCAAATATTATGTTACTGTCTATAGGAATTAAGCCCTTTGCCACAATGTTCCATTTTGACACACCACAAGCCCTTGAAGATGCTTATGGTGGATTCCGTGGCGCCGAAATTGTGCAAGTCCTCCAAGTCTATAACATTTTTAGCATTTGTAATATCCAGAAGAAAAAAAGTTTGACTAGTCGTTACAATAGATTACATACCAACCAAAACAAATTCTAGCTTAATTGAATTTCTTTTCCAATGAAATAGGAACGATTTCCGAGATTATGCGGATATTTGCTTCAAGAATTTTGGAGATAGAGTGAAGCATTGGATGACATTAAACGAGCCATTGTCAGTGGTGCAACAAGGATATGTTGCTGGTGCCGCGGCCCCAGGAAGATGCTCAAAATTCACTAACCCTAGTTGTCCTGGCGGAGA
The DNA here is from genome assembly GCA_963576765.1 of Draba incana. NCBI lineage: Eukaryota > Viridiplantae > Streptophyta > Magnoliopsida > Brassicales > Brassicaceae > Draba > Draba incana. The sequence continues at coordinate 2,926,917 of OY755204.1, read as the reverse complement.
TGGAGCCACCGAGCCTTATATCGTCGGCCACAACCTCATCCTTGCTCACGGAGCCGCTGTCAAAGTCTACAGAGAAAAATACGAGGTCAGTAAATAAATAAAAAATTCGCTCTGCATGTTTCTTGATCCTCAAGTTACTAAAAAACCAACCGCAGTTATAACCAAAATTTTGTATGTTTATTTCTGTTTTAATTTTGACAAATGTGCTCGTAAATCTTGTTCATTAGGCGTCTCAAAATGGTCAAGTTGGTATCGTTTTGAACGCCGGATGGAACTTGCCCTATACAGAATCAGCGGCGGATAAGTTAGCCGCTGCACGAGCTATGGCCTTCACATTTGACTATTTCATGGAGCCACTTGTGACTGGTAAATACCCAATTGACATGGTCAACAATGTAAAAAGCCGCTTGCCTCGATTCACAGCCGAACAATCTAAGATGTTAAAGGGATCATATGATTTCATTGGCATCAATTATTACTCTTCTTCTTATGCAAAAGATGTTCCTTGCTCCACTGAAAACGTTACAATGTTTTCTGATACTTGTGCTAGCGTCACAGGTCCGTTTTTCGCATCATCCAAGCTGTTTTAAAAGTTTGTAAACAAAAATTATAAGCTAATGTTTATGAGTCCAAAACTGTCTTTTAATTCGTTTCAGGTGAAAGAGAAGGTGTTCCCATCGGTCCAAAGGTACTTGTCTAGACTAATTTCATAAAAACCGTTAATAGTCTATGGTCACAATCTGATGGATGGAAAGTCAGACTAATCTAAAAACCAAACAATTGTTGCTGGTTTGTGAAATGAAGTTTTGTATATGTGGTTTTTATATTTCAGGCTGCTTCGGATTGGCTTTTGATATATCCAAAGGGAATTCGTGATCTTGTCCTCTATGCAAAATACAAGTTCAAGGACCCTGTCATGTACATTACCGAAAACGGTAATTCACATCGCCAGCTACTTCATTGTTGATATATATAGTCGTATCTAATACTAAACATATTCAAAAATGATAATTGTTTTGGTTTCCTAATGATAAATGATAATGTATCAATCTTTGTAGGGAGGGATGAATTTAGTACCAATAAAATCAACCTTGAAGATGGCGAAAGGATCGATTATTACGCTCGACATCTAGAGATGGTTCAAGACGCTATCTCGTAAGCATCCTCTTATCTCTAATGTTATATACGAGGGGCGTAAGGAAACATATTCATTTATATAACTTGGTTGCAAATGGTTTTGAAAAATGGCGATTTAGGGTTGGAGCTAATGTGAAAGGATTTTTCGCGTGGTCGTTGCTGGACAACTTCGAATGGGCAATGGGATACACAGTCCGGTTTGGGTTGGTTTACGTGGATTTCAACGATGGACGTAAGAGACACCCGAAGAAATCGGCTCAATGGTTCAAAAAGTTGTTGAATGAAAAGAAAAGTAATTGATGCATGTAAGCATATCATTCCATTTTATTTTAATACTAGAATAATACCCTCGCGATGCGAGTATTATTTAAATTACTGTAAATATTTATGTTTAAAAAATAAGTATATACGCTTGGTATATGTAATATGATTTCAATCATTAAACTATTTGATATAATAACTAAATCATGGTCATATATTTTGATGATCTTTTTTGATGTTATGTCATCCTTGTTTTGTTGTTTGTCTAGTTTTTTCATGTCAATTATTTTGTATTCCTTATAAATATACATATGTTAAACTTTTTCTTATCTTATTATATAAACATGGTTGTTTCTATTTTTAATTATATAGTTTGTTATTTTTATTTTCATAAATTTTGATTTCTATAACTATCAAACGATTCGTATTCCATAACGAAGCTTTAATCTCTGTTCAAGGACTGATTCGAAGATGAAGAATCAAGAGAAATCACACAAACACACGAAGCCCAATTTCGAGTTTGATTTCAATTTGACTAGAAAAAAGACTCGATTTTTGGTTGAGATTTCTCCTTCTAGTGCTATGAAAAGGAAGAAATTGAACAATTTTCTTCCACCGGAACTTTCTCCGGCAACAAATCCGAGTTCAACAAGGAGTGATTTTTAGGTTTTAGATTTACAGATTTGCGAAAGCTTGTTTATTTTCCTAAATAAGAACAGAGAGGACGAGAGTGTGGAGACGAAAAAAAAATGATTTATTATTTTAATTTTTTTTTGTCGACATTTTGTTTTCATTGCAGAAGCCAAAAGGCCAGAGTACAAAAGATTTGGATCATACAATCTTGAATAAAACATGAGCCCAATAACACGAATGTCTAACCAAAAAATAGATAATTATTGCTTCATGAAAGACACGTGTGAGCTACGTGTTGAAACAAGATTGAGAAGAAGGAATGGTCGCCTTCCGGCACCGGAATTCCATCTCTAAGCCGGAATCCGCCATAACCAGCGCTTGATAAGTAATCTTCACCACCGGCCAATAACTCCAAATCTTTGTACAAATATATTTGTGCTTCAACAATTGAATGTGCTTTGTACAAATCATTTGCATCTAATGATCTGAAACATAAACCGGAATAACTTTTCCTATCTTCATTGAAAATTTCTCCCGATCTTCTACAAACCATGACCACGCCTCATGACCAACCTTCACGGTCAAATAAAGAGGAACCAAGAGGAGATGCTACTACCCGCCATAGCGAAGATGATATCTAAGATGAAGTAAGAAGAAGTTGATCCAGTAGATTTCACCACAACAAACTAGATTTGCAAAGGAGACAAATCCGTTTAACGGAAGCCAAATTCCAATTAACGGAAACCAAAATCCGATCAAGTCTGAAGATACAAATCCGGTCTAGCCGGAAACCGAATCCGATACAATCGGAAGAAAAAGAAAACAAAGAAACATAAAACTATTTACAAACGAAACAAGCCACAACACCGGCTAGGCCGGACGCAGGGCTATTGATCGGAAAATCCTTTTTTTTAGACAGAAGTCAGAGAACTTTGAGAGAGAGAGAGAGTAGTACTAAAAGGTAATTTGATTTATTATTTTACTTAAAAAACATTGTTGAGAGATTCAGTCTTAAAGACAGGGATACCTGATTCGCATCCGCTGTCGTTCCTGGTACGTTTGTGCCATGGCTTTCTATCAAGGATTGGGTAGTCCGAATTTCACATGTGTATAGGGAGGCTAATCGTCTTGCAGATGGATTAGCAAACTATGCGTTTGAGTTGCCGTTAGGTTTTCATATGTTTTCTTCTTCTTTCAATGTTGTTGATTCGATTGTTTTCGAGGATGCGATTGGGACTACGCGCCCAAGATACATTCGCGTTTAGTTATTCTTTCATTTTATTTGAATAAAAGATGGGGAACTTTGTCTCCCATCCCATTACCAAAAAAAAAAAATTATCAAAATATAACGAGGGAACTAAAACGCCGTCGTTTCAAAGGCTGTGTATGAAAAATAATTAGTAAATTCCAAATCCAGTTTCTTTGTAAGGCCCAGCCCATATAAGTATGTTTGTCAAGCCCATTTAATAAGTATGCTAGACAAAATATTTAAAGTTGTACTCATTACACAAACTTACGAATAAAATTGTTAAAACTGTACTAATAACTTTTGAAAGGTTCATCATATTTCATGAAACTACGTTGAATGATCCAGACGATTTTCGTTTTAAAAATGTGAACCGCTGCTAATAAATTTAGAACTAAAGAAAATGTCAAAAAAAAAAAAAAATCGAGAGAAAAAGTAAGTAATGAAGGCGATAGGATCGGATCTACCGATTGGAGAGACATCGATTTGGAGTAAGCATATGATACAACATCATCTTTAATGAAAAAGCTACAACAAAATAATGGTAAAAGGTAAAAACAGAGTTTTTTTTTTGTTAATTTTGCAATATTTTATGTGTCCACACTTGGAACTATCTAATTATGAATCCGGTATTAAGAAAGAAGACCAAAAGAAAACCAAAAACGGAGTGACCAATTAAAATCTATTCTACATGACATTAGGTGTTTCCGAAATGATTTCACTTCTATCTCTTTTGCTTTTATTTCTCGCTCCGAAAACGTTTTAGTTGATGCGTTAGCTAAATTTGAACTTGAATCGTTTAACTCTTCCTCCTAGTTTGGAGTTTAAAATTATAATAGAAATCGGTTTGATAAAAAAAAAAAAAAATTCCTTGTCAATATGTAGAATAATGTTAGCAAAATGATTTTTGTGTTGCCAAAAGAAAAGGAAAATAGACAAATATTACTCTCTTCAAAGACTTGTAATTGTGAATATTACTTTATTTAAAGACTTTTATATAAAACAAGTAAAAATGTATGAGCCGACTCTCTTGCAAAAGAAGATCGAACAAGAGATTATGTATTTTATATAAGTAAGACATTGCCGTTTGGAGTTATCCATCAGAGAAATAATCCAAATGATACCCCTTGATAATATATAATGACAATATATATATATATATGTATGTGTGTGTAACAAGTGAAAATGAGAGAGTTTGAAGCACAACGGATGAAATAACAAATTTCTAGACTTTGAAAGGCTTCTACTGATGCGGGTGTTAGTTTCTAGACTTGCGGTTAGGCACTGCATCCTCATCTCAGTCTTCGGATTTGAGATAAACAATAACAACGTCATCACTTCGTCGAGCTCCATAAGCTTTGTGCTTGTGTCGAGCCGACGGACTGAAAACCGTAATACTTCTCATGTTTTTATTCTTTTTTGCCATGAGATCATTTAAATAGGTCTATAATTTGTTTTGTAAACCTAAACTTATTCATTTCTAATAAAATATTTACCATTTAGCAAAAAAAAAAAACAAATTTTAAAGTCAATGGCTTGTCCATGAGCAACAATCCAGAAAGAATAAGCCTCTTGCACTGCTTGTACATTCGCATGAGTTCACTCGATCATGAATACCAGTTTAAAAGTTTTGTATCGGCATCCGAATGACTGTATATTTACTGTATAAACAAATGTTTAAAATTTGCACTAAATTTTTTGAAAAGAAATTTGTTTTCGACTGTCTTTCATTTATTAAGAAGATACAATACTTTGCAAACTCTTGAAATATTTTAATTATAGTTAAGATTTTCTTTTACTATCAATATATTTTCATATTATTAGTAATTAAAACTAGGTCTTTCCCCGCGTTACACGCGGGATTTGTGGTAAATTGTTAAAGTTTTATCTATATTTTTAAAGTTTAAAGTTTTTTCCTTTTAAAATTTTTATAGCGAGGAATTTAAAGTGAATTGTCAAAAAATTTAAATTCTTATCTTTATGGTATGTTTGTGGCTTATCCTAACGTGAAGCTCTTCAACGTTGTGGCCGCTGAGGATCTGGTCGTTAAAGAAAATATAGTGGATGGTGTGGTGACTAATTGGGCTCTTGTGACGATGAACCACGACACACAATCCTAACATCATAGAAGCCAGGATTGTTGTGAGTTCTTCGGATGTGGAAATAATGAAATAAAGGAGTTTAGGTGTTTTAAACCTTTTGCGTGAGTATTTATGTTTTGAAATTTGGTGTTCTTTTCTTCTTTTGAATGAAATGTTTCTTCTGTCTAAAATTGCCTAATCCGTAATATGTGTTTGTGTTTAGAGTTCAAGCAGGTCGCTTAACTTGATATGCATCACTCGTTTGAATGTTATGTTTCATAGTAGTTAAAATATGTATGATTTAGAGAAAATATCTAAAAGCAACATTTTTTAGATACTTCTTCTGCAGTTTCACTGCACCTAAACATGCATGCTTTCTTAGATCCAAGTTTTCGGTTATATTGTTTAAGATGTAAGCAAAACAAATAGATTAATGAGGAGATTATTCACTGAAAATGGAAGGACTGAAAGAGAGTATAGCAGCGAGATATCTGTGAATTACTCACAACGTCGTTGCTGGTGCTTCGGTCATTAGCTTAGAACTCTCGTCTTTGATGACACTTGCAACTCTCGTCTTTTCGTTTTTTATTGCTATGTGAACAATTTATGCTTGCGTATATGTTGAATTGTGTATTTTGGGTTTCTCAAGATTCAGTTTGATATATATTCATTTGATAATTTTTTAGGATATTTTTTTATCGGTATTTTTTGTTTTCTTTCTTAGTTAATTTTTTAGTTTAGTTTAATTTAAGTAGTGGTGTTAGAGATATTATTTGTTGTTTTGAAATAAGAATTATTGCCTCGCCTACTATTATTAGGTGGAGAGAGATTTGACATCAAGATTTAAATGAATCGGAAAGTTACATGGAGAAGATTAAACAATAGGTAATTTAAATTCATTTGAAGAACATTATTTATCTAGTATAGTGTCGGAGATGGCGTTTGCTTAAGATTGCCAACCAACTCGTTTACATCTCACGTGTGAAAGGTAAATGTCATTTTCTTACGAATTAGAACAATTGATTTCGTAGAAAGGTAACTAAGCTTTTGCATTACAACTTGGACAGGTGACTTACGCATTCACCAAAGAATAAGTTACCAAAGTGACGGTGTAAAGCCCTCTTTCAAAAAAAAAAAAGTAACGGTGTAAAATATGTGTAGCATGTGAAGTTCATTCCAAAATGAACGAAAAAGAGAAATTTGTTACCCTTGTGATTTTATGATTAAATTAAAGTTATTATGCGTATCAAGTAGCCCTTGTGAATATACTTGACTTCCACAATCTCATAATAGTAGTATCATATTATATGAAAACAGAAAACCAAATATCTTTTCATATCCAAATCCTCACACAATTTCAATTTATTAGAATCAAACAGAAAACCAAATATCTTTTCATACAATTGATATTGTTCAAACCTCTTATCAAATGAACTAATTGCATGATCTACTATATGCAAAAAATATTGAATCCTAAACGTTTCTTCTACCGATAATAATGTTTCATTACTACTAATTTCATCAAAATGTCTTTTTCTACGAATAACTCTTCTTTGAATAAATATAGGTTCAATACCAATTTCATTAGCAATTTCCTTAGCTTTTGTCATAGCATCAACAAAACCGGTTTCTCTATATTTTTTAAAATAAGAAATTAACCCACTTACCTCAATCATTGCAACATCAATTTGCATATCTTTTGATTGTAACTTTTTGCTAACTATATTCACCACATGCAATATGTCAAACCAAATAATAGTAGATAACAAGAATTCAAAACTATTAAGTTCGTTTGATGCTAAAGATTTAGCCTCACTTTGAATCATTGGATCACTGTCATTTTCAGCCACTTCAAATAGAGATTCTCTGATGTCCAAAATCTGAAATCTTATTGCTTTAATACTTTCAACACGACTTTCCCATCGTGTTGTCGACAATTGCTTAAGAGTTAAACTTTTTACATTCCTTTTCAAAATATCCCACCTTTTTATAGAATTTGCAAACAAAGAATACAAACGTTGCACTACACCAAAAAAATCTTTTACTTTCACGGAACTATTTCCAATATCACACAAAACCAAATTAAGACTATGACAAGCACATGGTGTATAAAATGCTCTAGGATTAATATCCAAAAGTCTTTTTTGTACACCTTGTTTATTTCCTTTCATATTAGATCCATTATCATATCCTTGACCTCTTACATTATCTATATCAAGATTTAAAGATTTTAATACATCTTTTAACACTTCAAAAAGACCTTGGCCTGTTGTGTCATCTACTTGCAAAAATTCAAAAAAATACTCTTCTACTTTAAAAGAATTTGAGGAAAAATTCACACACCTTAGAATTATTGACATTTGCTCTTGATGGCTAGCATCAGGAGTACAATCCAAAATCACAGAAAAATATTTTGCTTCTTTTATCCTTGTAATGATTTGTGATTTAATTCTTGAAGAAATCAAAAGAATCAATTCATTTTGTAAATTATGTGAAAGATAATGATGATTAATATTTTTATTAGCAATCCTAGAAACATGCTCTTTTATAACGAAATCAAATTCTGCTAACATTTGGATTAATCCATTGAAATTTCCATTACTATTTTCATATAATTTCTCATTTGTTCCACGAAATGCCAAATTATGCTTTGCAAGATATTTTACTATTGCAATAATTTTAATTAATACATTTCTCCAATATTCCTTTTCTTTCTTGAATTGTTCTTGAGCAACTTTATCAATAGTTTCATTTTTATTTAATCTACAACGTAATTCAACCCAAGCGGTCATATTAAGTATATGTTCCTTACTTCTTTCATGCTCATTTAATCTAACAAGTATATGACTCCAATCCGAAAGACCATTCTTTGCTAGTTGACTTTTCCTAGCAAAACTTTGTCTAAATCTTTTGAGTACACTAGCCACCTTCTATCACTTGTTTCTCCATTAGACAATTCTCTAGTATAGCAAGATGAAACAAATCTTCTAAAAACTTTGTTTTAGGACCTTTTACAATAGATAAATCTCTTTTTGGTCCATTAATTGCTAATGTTTCTATCATTTTCAAGTTAAGCAAATCCCAATTTCTTGGATCATAGATATCTAAATCAATAGAAACACAAACATCATGAACTTTTTCAAGCACTTCATGATCATCTAATACTTGCACATTATGTTTATCTATATTATTGATATTTTCATGAGCACTAGAAACACCAATATCATCAATTTTTTCTTCCTCGTGCGTTTTTTTAACAAAGAATTTATCCAAAGCTCCCTTTTGACCTCTAGTAGATAGTTCTAATTTCTCTTTTTCTGCCTTTTCGCATACCCACTCGACATATTTAACATTCAATTGCTCAAAATTCAAACAACTACCAAACTAAAAAACGAAAACTAGAATATCAAATTGCTATAACAAAACGATAGAACCTGGCCGGGTTGGATTATGAAGATTGAAGAGTAGAGGGTAGAGAGAAAGAGCTTGCAGGTATCATGTCTGATCTTGCTGGAAATTAAAGATATTAAGAACAGAGTGAGGAAAAAACAAGTTTCTACAGAGGATTTTCGGTGAAGAAAATTCAGAGTGTAAAACTAATAAAAAGGAGGTCATTGATTTATGAAGAAAAAGAGGAAATCTCTAACGGCTATATCAAAATTAGGGGAAAGATTTAGGCTTTTACCTGCTAGATTTCGATTGACATGCTAGATTGTGCAGATCTTTTCTTTGGTAATCGTAGGCTTGGTTCGTACTCTGTTCGTAGCTTTTGGAAAAAAGAAAAAGAAAATTGAAATCTCTAGTAATAAAGAAGAAATGACAAAGTAGATATATAAGGTTTTAATAATTGTGTGCATCATTTATATAATTTGGGCCCTTAATATAGGTAAAATTTATTTAAATCGGACCCTTAATATATCAGGCCCAGTGCAAAAGCTCCACCAGCACATGCTATAAACCGGACCTGATCATATACTATTATGTTTTAGAATCTCATAATATAGTATCTGATCATTCATGAAGCTATATCTTTAGTTATTTCCAACACCACACCTTCCCTAAATTCTTTTGGTTTAGACATTGGATAACCAAACCAAATATAGATACAAAATTGCAAAGAAACTTTAAATTACTACTGGTTTTGTCTATTATGATTGCTTTTTCTATTAGTCATCTATTTTACTCGAGCGTAATTTATTTTCTTTTGTAACTTGCTCATAATGAATTAAGAGCATTCTCAATAATATAATCTCACATTGGGTGGATTTCTTCCATGTTTCATATACCAATCCAATAATAGTAAGTAATTTTTTTTTTTTTTTAAACTTAGAACTCATGAGAAACACCCACGATTGAGGATACTCTTTAAGGGCACAAGGAACGAACATGAACATTCCATGAGCGACTCGGTTTTCTACTCTTCTCAAAACGTTTCTCCTTCATTTTTGTTGTTGTTCATTCATCTTCTCAAAAGCTCTAATACATTCAACTCCATATGTGTTCCTTTGAGAAGCTTCGCCCTATAATCTTATTAAACGTCATAGCGAGCCCATTATTCTTGTAATTGAACGCCATATTGTACATCTATTTTAGGACTAAACTTACATTTCTTGAACAACTTATAAAGATCATTATATTCTTGAAGAAAGAGACTTAATCAGATTAATTAAATAATAATGATTAGGGAAGTCAGCAAAAGATATTGACAATACCTTGGCATTCTTACATCGCTTTAATTCTTCTTCATCCATTGTGTGCTTGTGTTTTGCTCCGTCGGTTCACTAACCATTAGGTGTCTGACCTCTGTTGACCAAAAAAAATCTCTTTTAGTTGCAGATAAATGGTATAATTCTTTTGTAGGTTATTACCAATACCCTTTTGGGGTGCCAATAATAAAGAATAGGTTGGTCATCCTTTTTCCAGCTTTACATATCCTATATATCTTATTATATAAGTACAAACACTCTTTCACAAACCTGAAATCATATGCCAGAGAGTTCTTGATTCTTGATGAGGAGGACTATTTTTGGAAATTGTGTATATATCTCTGGTGTTTCGTTTAATTCTAACTTCACAAAAGGTGCTAACCTCACCCCGCCTCAAAGTTTCCATTGCATCATCTTTCTGTTAAGCCTATCGAGAACAACAATAAATCTGCCAAAGTAATCAAACCATATGAGATACGTGAAATTCTTGGCTTGCTTGATATGCTTAAAAATTCATGAGAGAAACGATGTTGAATTTCACAATGTGAAGGAAAACAATTGGATTTCACAACAACAAAATTCAATGTGGAAATGTATCTCTAGATGGATAATTTACTGTTTGGAGCTGTCAAGAAAATACCGTTCAGAGGAGTCCTTGCCGTCATCATCCGCCATCTCCTAAACGAATATTAACAATTTCCTGGTACTTTGGGGTCTGATTCATCATACAATTATTACGTTTCATTGGAAAGGTGTTTTAGTTAGTGAAGTTTCCCTCCACAAAGTATAACTAACATCGTTTGATGGTCAAATTTATGTTCCTATCTCCATTTGGTCAAGAATGACCAATGGTCCAACAACACCAGATGCAATCATTTACTATGCAATTCAAAGATTCTTAATTAGTCTTATACAAAGATACTACATAGTAACAAAGACAGTTAATTACATGAGCTAAAGAAACCCACATTGACTTATCAAAGCCATGCAAGGTCTGAAAGAGCCATAGGGGTAAAAAAATCCTTAGAAAAACGAAATTTGAATATAATTAAGTTCTGAATTAACTCGATCAGTGGAGATTCCTAATTCAATGATTATCAGATGTGATTGAAACCTGAAGCTAGAGTGATCAATGATAGGTGACTTACCCATGCGATCTCATTGACTAGACCAAGAACGATGTATCTGGAGGAATTTGATGGGTTCTCACTGAAATTCTCGATGAGCTCGAAGAAACCTGAAACAATATGTCATTTTTGATTATGTCTGGAAGAAAATTCAATGAAATCCTGTCTAACAGCAACGCTAGATAGACATCTGGTGCGGAGTCGGATGTGCTCCTATGTTAATATCATTGGCCCTTATTTTTGCAGATCGATAGTTAAAACAAAATCAATCCCAGATAAATCATAGTAACAAATATTTTTCTTAAAGGAACTCATATGTTAAAGCTTCGACCTGAAGAAATAATCGCTTGTCCCATTAAGGGTAAATGTAAGAATAATAAAATGGTGAATACTATGGGCTGCAAATAAGAGAGAGGTGATGAGAAGCAACATAGTTCTAAAGATGATACCTGGCCAATCTCGAGATCCAATTCGATGAGGAGTCAAATCGAAAAGGCTTATGAACTTAGACAAATATAAAGAACAACTTTTCTTTATTAGATTTAGAAACTCTCTCAAAACTAAATCTTTCTTCTTTCTAAGTTATGATGATGTGATGAAGTGATATGGAACAACTCTCCATTAGCACTTGTTTATATAGAATTAGGAAACTTGTTCTCCAAGCTTTGTAAACTTGTTCTCCAAGCCTCGGTAGCTTCCTCTCCAAGTCACGTAGCTTCCTCTCCAAGTCTCTCGGTAGCTTGCTCTACAAGTTACCGTAGCTTGGTCCCCAAGTCTTGGAATTATCCAACATTCTCCCCCGTAATTCCAACTTGAACTCCAAGAAGATTGATCTTCTAAACTCCGACTAGACTTCTCATTTCTTTGAATTTGATCCTTCCTAATGGCTTGGTGAGGATGTCCGCCTTCTGCTCTGCTCCTGGTACATGTTCCACTTCAACTTGACCATTCTCCACATACTCACGAATGAAATGATATTTCGAAAGTATGTGCTTACTTCTTCCATGAAACACTGGATTCTTGGTTAAAGTTATGGCTGACTTGTTGTCTATCCTTAGTATGGCCTTCTCGTCCTCGCTAAGAATCTCTCTCAACAGTTCCTTGAGCCATATAGCTTGTTTTGCTGCTTCCGTAGCTGCCATAAACTCGGCCTCGCATGAAGACAATGCAACGGTTGGTTGCTTTTGTGACTGCTATCACTATATCCAATAATCCTCCTTGACCCGTTTCTCTTGAAGTGCAAGACAAAATCAGTAGTCCCTCTTACATACCTTAGAATTTGCTTGATAGCTTGCCCATGAGACTCTCTCGGACTTTGCATATACCGACTTAGCACTCCAACAGCATACGATAGATCTGGTATAGTGTGGAGGAGATATCTTAGACAACATATCGTTCTTCTATACTCTGTGGCATCAAGCTCTGTCTCGTTTTCAGCCTTTGAAAGCTTTAAACCCGACTCCATTAGAACATGAGTCAAGTTACATACCTCCATCTTTGTATTGACAAGAATTCCTTTGGCATATCCTTCTTGTTTTATCCTTATGCCATCCTCTCCTTGAATTACTTCAATACCAAGGTAATATGTTAACCTTCCAAGATCCGACATCTCGAACGTCTTTGACATATCTTCCTTGAATTGTTTGATGATTTTAAGTGATGTCCCGTCACAAATAAATCATCAACATAGATGGCCACAATCAAGACATCCTTCTTCTCTTCTTTACGGTACACCGATGGCTCTTTTAAACACTTCCTAAAGCTCATCTCCTTTAGTACTTGATCGAGTTTAATATTCCATGCTCTTGGGGCTTGGCGTAGTCCGTATAGAGCCTTATGAAGTTTATACACTCGATTTTCTTCTCCCCTTTTAACAAAGCCTTCGGGTTGACTCACGTGAACTGTCTCCATTAATTTACCATTCAAGAAATCAGTCTTTACGTCTAGATGATGTATCTCCCAACCGTTTGTTGCTGCAAGGGCTCTGAGGAAACATATAGTTTTGATTCTTGCTACCGGAGCAAATACTTCCTCGAAATCTATTCATTCTTGTTGTACATAACCTTTAGCTACAAGTCTTGCTTTGTACTTATTCATCAAGCCATCCGCGTTCCTCTTGATCTTGTAATCCACTTTAACCCGATAGGTTTAACCTTTTCTGGTTTCTCAACGAGCTCCCAAGTCTTGTTACTTATAATAGAATCTAACTCAGCTTTCATTGCATCAACCCATTCATGTAAGCTTACTGCTTCATGAAAGTTTTCAGGTTCTCTGTCTATGGTGAGCAGCAGCTTCTCACTCTCCAGGTCAACGAGTAACACAAAATCTTCAAGGTATTTAGGCTTCTCTATTATACGTCCATACCTTGTTGTTACTTGCTGATTTTTGGCTCCCTGATTCACATTGGCACCACCGTTGATTTCTTCTACTTCTTCTTCATTTTCTTGGCTTATGGGCTCTTGATCCGGATCATGATAATCGTTCTCATTTCCTTGATTATCTCCATACCCGTTTTCATCTTCCATAAAACCTTCACGAGATAACTTGAACATTCTTGGTTCCCCATCAGTTTGCTTCGTTGTTGATGACCAATCCCATGCTTTCTTCTCGTAAAAAAAAACGTCTCTACTAACAATTACCTTTCTTGTAATTGGATCGTAGAGTCTGTAAGCTTTGGAGCCAGGTTCTGTTCCAAGATTGATCACACTTCTTGACCTGTCATCTAGCTTCTTAAGATGTGGTCCAATGATCTTTGCGTATGCAACACAACCAAAAACCCTCAAATGTTTGATGTTAGGTTTCTTGGATGTGAAGCTCTCGTAAGGTGTCTTACCTTGTAAGGATTTTGTGGGAACTCGATTGATGAGATAGGTTGAATGACGTACGGCTTATCCCCACATATCATTCGGTATCTTCATTGCCTTAAGCAAGCTTCTTGTCATCTCCATCAATGTTTGATTTCTTCTCTCAATAACTCCATTTTGTTGAGGCGTATATGGTGCAGTTAAGTGCCTAGAGACTCTTTTCTCTTCATAAAACCGATTGAATTCAGCTAAAGTGAACTCTCCTCCTCTATCGGTGCGAAAGGTCTTTACGGATAAACCAGTTTATTTTTCCACATACTCCTTAAATTTTTTGAACCGATCGAAAGTTTCACTTTTCTCCTTTAGCAAGATAGTCCACATGTACCTTGAAAAATCATCAATTAGTACAAGGACATATTTGTTGTTTGCTGGTGTTGGTGGTGATATTGGTCCGCACAAATCTCCATGGATTAGTTTCAATGCTTAAGATGCTCGGAACATGGCTTTAGGCGGGAATAAATTTCTTGTTTGTTTCCCGACTAGACATGCATCGCATACACTATTCTCATGTAGAACTTGCGGTATTCCGATGACCATCTGCTTCTTGACCATATTATTCATGACACCAACACTCACATGTCCTAGCCGAGCATGCCAGGTCCATGTATCATCATATTGTACATGAAGACACTTAGGAAAAACGATTTCCATTGGTGTTTTATAGAGGCGATTTGATGACCTGATGACTCGTACCAGCAATCTTCCGTTAGGGTCTCTTAGTGTCAAGGCTTCTCCCTTCATGTGTACTTCGCACCCATTCTACATTGCTTGTCCAAGGCTTATTATGTTATGCTTCAAGTCGGGTATGTAATAGATATCTTTCAGAGCTCTTTCTTCTCCGGTCTTGCCTACAAAGATAATCGTACCCTTCCCAACAATATGAACATACGAGCAATCACCAAACCTCACTTTCCCTTTGATTTTCTCATCTAAGCTTGAGAAGAACTCCTTTCTTCCCGTCATATGATTGCTTGCTCCATTGTCCAAGTACCAAACATTTGTATCGTCTTTGTTGGTACCGTAGTTCTTAGGAAACACTTTGTCTTCATTAAAGAACACCACCTCATGAACATAAAGAGCATCAGCCTCGTGCGTCTCATTTAAATTCATCTCTTGGTGTCTTGTTGCTTTCTCGGGACACGTTGATACATAGTGACCAGCCTTGTCACATCTCCAACAAATTATCTTGGACATATCCTTCTCTGGCTTATGGTCTCCAGTTTCTCCTCCTTGAGATTGCCAATTGGATCTTCCTCGACCCCTGCCTCTACTGGAACCATCACCGCCGTTACTTCCTCTGCCATAACCAACCACGGTTAAAACCTCCTTTGTTGTAACCTCCTCTGTTATAGCTTCCTCTGTTTCCTCCTCGAAAATTTCCAAAAGCTCCATCTCTTGAGCTTCCGTAACGTCTTGAAAGCATAAGTTTTCCTTGGTCCTCACTTTGGGCTTCTTCCCCTACACGTTCTTCAGACGCCTTTAGCCTCCTAATTATATCTTTAAATCCTGTTGTATTTAGATCCAGGACTTGCTCAATGGATGCTACGATATGAATAAACTTTCCTCGTGGGAGCCCCTTCAAGAACTTCTTCACCAACTTTGATTCTTCGATGGTTTCTCCCAAAGAAGCTGATTGTGATGCAAGTACTGATATCTTGCCAGCAAAATCATCAACCGAGTCGGTGTCACTCATCGTTAACTTGTCGAGTTCTGTCATTAAGGTCTGCAGTCGCGCTTCTCTTACACGGTCTGCTCCAAGATGACGCGCTTTGATAGCCTCTCACACGTTCTTTGAAGATGTTTGTTCTCCAATCTGTAAAATTAACGTCTCGGGGATTGACTGAAACAATAGTGTTGTCGCCAAATCGTTCTTCTTCTGATCGGTGGAACCTTGGATCTATTGTTGCCCAAACTGTGTAGTTTGTTGGTGTGAGCATGGGACAATGAATAGATGCTGGGCCAATGTCTTTTGGTCGCGACTGTTGTTGGGGTTGAGAATTTTCTTCACCGGCCATGCTTGCTTACGATAATCACTTAACACCGTTCTTGATCGAGTCTTCGACTTAAGGCTCGCACCGGTCTTGATCGGGTCTTCGACTTAAGACACTGCTCTGATACCAATTCAAATCGAAAAGGCTTATGAACTTAGACAAATATAACGAACAACTTTTCTTTATTAGATTTAGAAACTCTCTCAAAACTAAATCTTTCTTCTTTCTAAGTTATGATGATGTGATGAAGTGATATGGAACAACTCTCCATTAGCACTTGTTTATATAGAACTAGGAAACTTGTTCTCCAAGCCTCAGTAGCTTCCTCTCCAAGTCTCTCGGTAGCTTGCTCTCCAAGTCACCGTAGCTTGGTCCCCAAGTCTTGGAATTATCCAACAAGGAGAAGAGCTAGAGTAAATATCACATCATGTTGTGGACGATTATGTTTCTTATATATATATATATATATATATATAGGATGGAGTGTTTGCGTTAATGGTCAAGCCATTATTAAGTAGTTAAAAGCGATAGTAGTGAAAGAGATCGGAGTTACAGAAATTGATATCGTGTTTTGTGTTTGATTTGCAGTAACGGTGAGTGGAATTGGAGGAGAGATCAAGAAGAAAGAGGAAGCATCAAAGAGCTTTGTGTTTGTGCTGTTTTTTTTTTTTTTGGGCCACGAATTGATATTGGTCTATTTTCGATGATCAGAATCAATAAAAGAAGGTGACATGTCTCATTAGAGACATCTGATTGGTTGATTAAATATGACTATTTAATCTGACGTGGCATGCTTAAGAAGCCTTCATTCCATTCCCTTTTATATAAGGGAAAATTGGATTAAAAGGTCTTCTAAATTTTAATTTGTCCATCTACACTTTTATTTGACATTGCCAAATTTTGCCACAATTACCCTTTTCATATAAATAATTACTTTTTCAAACTTTTTTTTTTCAAACATGTAACAAATGAAATAATAAGACTTTTTTATCAAATGTGAAAATTTTAATTTGTAACCAATAGACTAAAATTTGGATTTTTAAATTCAATATATTTTGTACAGAATGTACATTCTATTGTCTATCTATGTTTCTAAAAAGTTTAGAAAATGTAATCTACCGATTGTACATGTTCTGCAACTTTTAGAATTTGTATTTTTAACTTTGCTCTTTGTTCTAAAAATTTAGAGCACACACACATTCCAAATGATTTAGAACAAAATATCATAATACGTCATCTGCACATTGGTCTATGTTCTAAAAAATTTAGAGAAACACTAATATTCTAAAAGTTTTAGAATCAAATTTCAGAATACGTAATCTTTACTTTGCTCTACGTTCTACAAAATGTAGAATATGTATTCTTCAGTTTTTTCTATGTTCTGAAAAATTGAGAATACCAATTCTAAAATTAATTTCCAAATTCCAAAAATTTAGGAAATCAAATCTTTTAGTTAAAGAAATCAATTAAATATTCAGTTATATTAGATTCTTCATAATAAGGAAATAAAATTTAAAATCTTTTGAAAATATTATATATTCCAAAAATATTAATATTTTATGAAAATTAATATTTATATTATAAATCTTAAAAAGTTTCAATTAATGTTATTAACAAATAAATGAATTTTCAGAATAAAATTAAAATAAATCCGAAATTATTAAATAAATTCAGAATTAAATATGAAAATCAATTTTTAAATTCTACAATTAAGGGAAAAAATCTTATATTTTGGAAACAAATCACACAATTAATAAATTTAAGGGTATTAGAGGATTATAATTCCAACTAAAGTGTATGTCACTAATCTAAAAAAATAAAGATGTATATCACCAAATCCAAAAAATTTTTGCCTAAAAAACTAATTTTCCCTTTATATAAAGGAGATTCACAACAAAAAATTCCGTTTTTTTTCTAAACGAAACTAAATCAACTTAGAAATTAACACTGTTGTTTATTAGTCGCATTCAAATTAGAGCCTTAAAAGTGATTAAATATTCTGTTAGGTGTGATAGTTATATTAATATTTTGACCGACTGGTCTCTTCCCAACGCGTTCCAGACTACACCAACTTGTGAAAATACCTTTACAACAAATCAAAACAAAAGTTATATAGAAACAACGTTTCAAATGTGAAAACCAAAAGTAATTCATCAAAATTTGAAATAAAATAGCCGTTACAAAGAATCGTGTGAAGTATTTTATTTTATTCAAAAGACGATCATGGACTTATCATCTCACACGTCTTCACGTTTCCTTAAGAAATTAGCCCATCCCGTAAATGCCTAAAGACGTGCAATGATGTCTAAAAGAAATTAGGCTATTATAATTACCTTTATAACTTAAAATTACTCAGCTTCAGATGAACTTATAGTTAATCGATGCCGGTTAAAGAAAAATTGATACAATTTGTTCTGCTATTTTTTACCTATTTTAGATAAAGCTAGTTGAATTTTATCACCCTTTTTTTTTGACAAATCAAGAAATTTCTCTCTCTCTCTCTCTCTCTCTCTCTCTCTCTCTCTCTCTCTCTCTCTCTCTCTCTCTCTCTCTCTCTCTCTCTCTCTCTCTATCAGATAATCATTTACCAATATTGCTCTATTTATAGATTGACAAACCCATTTCCAAAGCGATTCTCTTCCCTATAAGTCTCCACTTGATTAATCTTCTTGAAAGCAAAAAAAAAAAATTTAGTAATAAAAAAAATAAAGATGAGAGGTAAATATCTTTCTTTGGTACTAGTGCTCATTGTCTTGGCCTCTAATGATGTTCTTGCCAAGAACAACACATCAACACCTAGAATAAGAAAAAGTGATTTCCCAGAAGATTTCATTTTCGGATCTGCAACTTCTGCTTACCAGGTATTGTTTTTTTAATGGTTTCTTCTAATTATGATTAGAGAATTTAGGGGTTTTTTTTAATTAAAATTAAAAAAAAAGGTTGAAGGTGCTGCTCATGAAGATGGTAGAGGACCAAGTATATGGGATACATTCTCTGAGAAATATCCAGGTTTTTTTTTTTTTTTTGGGGTCACATCCAGGTTTGTTTCACTTTACATTCAAAGATGTTTTCAGGATTTTTTAGATCTATATATGAATACTTTAGATTCAAGATCCGTGAATTTAGTATAGTGTGAATCTGCACATATGAAAATATGTGTTGATCATGATGAGATTTGAAAGAAAGAAAAAAGACTAAAGTGTGAATGTTGACAAAAAGAAGTGAATTAACCCCGAAATAAAGAAAATAAACTCAGTTAATCTGTTTTTGATTCTTTAACGAGCTTATAGTTAGTAAACTCAATTTGTTCAAAAAAAAAAAAAGTTAGCAAACTCAATTTTGTTTTTTTCAGAGAAAATTAAGGATGGTAGCAATGGATCTATTGCAGATGACTCTTACCATCTTTACAAGGTAATTGTCTTTTTGGGATTAAATTGTTGTAGCTAATTATTATTAGCATAAGAATTAGTTACAATCTTTGATTATATCACTAATTCAAACATATGGATTACAGGAAGATGTAGCTTTATTGCATCAAATAGGCTTCAATGCTTACAGATTCTCTATCTCGTGGTCAAGAATCTTGCCTCGTGAGTTCTCTAATCTTTTTCTCTTTGGAGAAAGGTGTTCACATTAAAATTTGATTAA
Organism: Draba incana; assembly: GCA_963576765.1. Lineage (NCBI taxonomy): Eukaryota > Viridiplantae > Streptophyta > Magnoliopsida > Brassicales > Brassicaceae > Draba > Draba incana. Next base: position 2,907,223 of record OY755204.1, on the reverse strand, counting down.
TTCTCAGTCCCAATAATATACTAATGATTTGTGTTTCTTGTTCAGGTGGGAATCTAAAAGGAGGAATTAACCAGGCTGGTATTGACTATTACAACAACTTGATCAATGAGCTTTTGTCCAAAGGTAATACAAACAAAATTCGATTTGAACAGAGAGACTTCAAAAGTAACGCTCTATTTCAGACAGTATGAGTTTAAATTAAGAATTTAGGTGATAAAATATATATATAAGCTTAGTGTATATATATATGCTATATTATATACTTTAGAATTTCTTATGCATTTTTTTCTTAAAATTTAGGAAAATTAGGCCAAATAGCCATAAATTTTTTTCTAATTTACAAACTAACAAAAATGACCTTATTGGGCTGCGATACAAAATTTTGGGTAATTTGATTCCGTATGAATTTGCTATCATTGCATTTTTTAGGCCATAAATTTTTGTCATAACAATTTGAAGGGAATCTTCTATCTTGCGAAATAATCTGAGAGATAGCGACCAATCAAATATTATGTTACTGTCTATAGGAATTAAGCCTTTTGCCACAATGTTCCATTGGGACACACCACAAGCCCTTGAAGATGCTTATGGTGGATTCCGTGGCGCTGAAATTGTGTAAGTCCTCCAAGTCTATAACATTTTTAGCATTTGTAATATCCAGAAGAAAAAAAGTTTGACTAGTCGTTACAACAGATTAAGTACCAACCAAAACAAATTATAGCTTAATTGAATTTCTTTTGTAATGAAATAGGAACGATTTCCGAGATTATGCGGATATTTGCTTCAAGAATTTTGGAGATAGAGTGAAGCATTGGATGACATTAAACGAGCCATTGACAGTGGTGCAACAAGGATATGTTGCTGGTGCAATGGCCCCAGGAAGATGCTCCAAATTCACTAGCCCTAGTTGTACTGGCGGGGATGGAGCCACCGAGCCTTATATCGTCGGTCACAACCTCATCCTTGCTCATGGAGCCGCTGTCAAAGTCTACAGAGAAAAATACAAGGTCAGTAAATAAAAAAAAAATTCGCTCTGCATGTTTCTTAATCCTTAAGTTACTAAAAAATTTGTATGTTTATTTCTGTTTTGATTTTGACAAATGTGCTCGTAAATCTTGTTCATTAGGCATCTCAAAATGGTCAAGTTGGTATCGCTTTGAACGCGGGATGGAACTTGCCCTATACAGAATCAGCCGCGGATAAGTTAGCCGCTGCACGAGCTATGGCCTTCACATTTGACTATTTCATGGAGCCATTTGTGACTGGTAAATACCCAATTGACATGGTCAACAATGTAAAAAGCCGTTTGCCTCGATTCACAGCCGAACAATCTAAGATGTTAAAGGGATCATATGATTTCATTGGCATCAATTACTACTCTTCTTCTTATGCAAAAGATGTTCCTTGCTCCACTGAAAACGTTACAATGTTTTCTGATACTTGTGCTAGTGTCACAGGTCCGTTTTTCGCATCATCCAAGCTGTTTTAAAAGTTTGTAAACAAAAATTATAAGCTAATGTTTATGAGTCCAAACCTGTCTTTTAATTCGTTTCAGGTGAAAGAGAAGGTGTTCCCATCGGTCCAAAGGTACTTGTCTAGACTAATTTCATAAAAGCCGTTAATAGTCTATGGTCACAATCTAATGGATGGAAAGTTAGACTAATCTAAAATCCAAACAATTGTTACTGGTTTGTGAAATGAAGTTTTGTATATGTGGTTTTTATATTTCAGGCTGCTTCGGATTGGCTTTTGATATATCCAAAGGGAATTCGTGATCTTGTCCTCTATGCAAAATACAAGTTCAAGGACCCTGTCATGTACATTACCGAAAACGGTAATTCACATCGCCAACTACTTCATTGTTGATATATTTAGTCGTATCTAATACATAACATATTAAAAGTGATAATTGTTTTGGTTTTTTAATGATAAATGATAATGTATCAATCTTTGTAGGGAGGGATGAATTTAGTACCAATAAAATCGACCTTGAAGATGGCGAAAGGATCGATTATTACGCTCGACATCTAGAGATGGTTCAAGACGCTATCTCGTAAGCATCCTCTTATCTCTAATGTTATATACGAGGGAATACGTAAGCAAACATACTCATTTATATAACTTGGTTGCAAATGGTTTTGAAAAATGGCGATTTAGGGTTGGAGCTAATGTGAAAGGATTTTTCGCGTGGTCGTTGCTGGACAACTTCGAATGGGCAATGGGATACACAGTCCGGTTTGGGTTGGTTTACGTGGATTTCAAAGATGGACGTAAGAGACACCCGAAGAAATCGGCTCAATGGTTCAAAAAGTTGTTGAATGAAAAGAAAAGTAATTGATGAATGTAATCAATAATATCATTCCATTTTATTTTAATATCTCCGTCACACTGAGATTTTTTTTTTTTTTTTTTTGTATCCTTTGGAAATAATGAGCCATTGTTTTAGTTATTCATACAACGAACCCGATTGATATTAAATCTTGTGTATCAATAGGCCAACACTTTCCTGAGTGTGACACGTGGCATCTTGTTATATAGTAGATTTAAAAAAAGTCGTCAATAACAAAAATAAACGTAAAAGCAAAACTTCTCACCATCCCCCCCAAAAACCGAAATATCCTTCTCAACTATCTCCATCTCTCTGTCTTCCGCATTCCCTCTCAATAGCTGTTGATTTCTAAAATCGTGGAGAAGCACCTGACCGGATCTCCTCCTCTCGGTTAAACTTTTGTAATCTCAGATTGGCGTCTGCAAAGAATTTTATTTGTTTATGATTTTGAAGTGGAAGATATCTAACGATGATGTGAAGGTCTACGCTTCGATTTTAAAGAGACCTAGCGATTGATTCCCCGCACTAAAAGGTATGTGCTTTGTTTCAGACTTCTTCATTGGCTCATTAGTTTCAGATCATATTGAAATTTCCAATAGATGATTGTCTTTCAGTTCGAGCAGTTTCCTAGGACAAGCTCTTCGTGCGAGAATCGCTTTCATCGCTGTTCTTCCTCCTCGCGATTTCTTCCCCGATGTCCCGCCTAAACTTGAATCAGTTGCCGGTAATCAGGCTGAGGTACCTCTACTTGACTTAGTTGTTCAAATCTAAATTGACCATGAAGTATATTTATAAAGTCGGATCATTATCGTACCAAACAATGCTTTCATGATTGACTAAATTGTTGTCCTCCTATTCTAGACTAGACTATGAAGTATATAAATCAATAAAGTGGGATCATCATACTATTCAAACATGTTTTAATGATTAACTGAATTGTTTCATTCTTAATTGTTCTACTCTTATTGTAGAGTAAACCATGAATTATAGAAATTAATAAACTGGGATCATTATATTATTGAACAATGCTTTTATGATCTTCTATGAAGGACAGTTAACCTGTGTTTGTTAGCCTAAAATGGTTTTCAAATGCAAGGACTTTTGTTTATAAATGTTATGTGCGTTTACCTATTCTCTTCAAATTTTCAATAGGCACCTCGAGTTGTTAAAGATGATGATCACATGGGTCTCTCTGGTGAAGAGAACGAGGAGGAAAAAAACGCCTCTGAGGAGAGGGGGTCTGCTAAGTAGGACACCAACAAGCATAAAGAAAGTAAAGGGTAATAAACTCATTATATTAGCTAGATTAGATAGTGTAACGTGTTGGGAAATACCAAAACCAATAAGTCTCTGTCTGTTTTGCAGTTTCTTAGATTAGATAGTGTAACGTGTAGGAAAATAAACTCATTATATTAGCTAGATTAGATAGTGTAACGTGTTGGAAAATACCAAAACCAATAAGTCTCTGTCTGTTTTGCAGTTTCTTAGATTAGATAGTGTAACGTGTAGGAAAATAAACTCATTATATTCCAGTGGAACAATATATGGACAATCATACATCTAGCATCTTAGCATCTTACTATTTCTATAAAATAACTTGTCTTTCCTAGCATCTTACTCTTCTTTATGTATAAAATAAAACTTGACCAGCACTCTCCAGAAGCTGACACGTGGCTCTCCATCCGTTTGACACATGTCCTCTTAAAGAAAAAATGTACTGAATCAGTTCATCTTCTCCATCCTGATCTATGTGCGTTTCCTTCTCAAATCTTCTAAGAATTTCCTAATTGCTTAATAACTCCCAAATGTTATTTCGAAAGAGTTTCTTTTGCATACTAAAAGAGAATTGATCTCGACTGGAGCTTCGGTTTTTGAGTTATCGTAGTCTCCAATAGGTATGTTGATTTCTGGTTCTAAAATTAACAACTTTGGTTTCAATTCATTTGATTTCGGTCTGAATTGCTATCGAAAAGGGGTTTTAAATTTAAAATTAACTTTCCAGGTCATCAAGATGATTCGCCTATTGATTTTGATCCTCATGATTTCGATGTTGATGTCAATGATTCTCCGGTGTGAAACCATCTATGTTCACTGAGACTCCGAAACCCGTCGTCTCCTCAGTCGAAGGTGGGGATTTTGTCTTAGTTATGAACAATTGATTTGGGCCGAAGTTAACTTTTCGGTCGATTTAGCTTTGTTCGAATATGGCTTAATATAGTGAGGCTTTGAGTTATTAGTGGATTTTTAGTAGTATTTTTTAACACTTCTTCATTATAAAGTGTTGCTAGAGAGTGTGTTTTATTGGTGTAAAGTTTATTAATTTGGGTGAGTAACATTAAATTAAATTGTCCTCAGGTTATTGTATCTTGGTTTTTGAGTAATTTGTATACCATCAATGGAGAAGACAGTTGCTAAGAAGTTTTATTGGGTGATAAAGGATTTCTCCTCTTTGCAATCTGACAAGTGCTGCTCTGTTCCAGTCTTGATCGGCGACTGCAAATGGTAGAATTTAGATCTTTTTTGTCTATTCATATTTTGGTGATATACCGCCTATGGTTTTCGTGATCCAGTTCTTCAGGTTTTCTTATAGGCGTCTTCTTGCCTTTCGAAAAGGAAATAATGGTCATTACTTGTCTCTCTATCTCGGCGTTGCTGATTCTGAAGCATTGCCTTGTGGATGGAAAAAATACATCAAACTTCGCTTGACTTTGGTAAATCAACTACTTCCGCAAAATCTCTCTATACTGAAAGGTGATTTCTACTCATCTCGGCTAGGCATGACCACGGTTACAGTTATTACGGTTAAGGTTAATTAACCACCAGTTACGGTTAAAATATACGGTTATTTTAACCTTAACCATTTAGTATACGGTTAAAACGGTTACGGTTAGATACGGTTACAGTTAGTACGGTTACGGCTACTTAATAATAATAATACGGTTAATATTATAATATTTTTTAAAAAAACATCATTGGTTACCGATTAGTTTTGATCCATATTGATGGAAATGGTGGGGTAGGACACAACTATATTTTAAAAAAATTCTAAAAACACCATCGGTTACACGATCTAAGTTCTAAAACTTTTTTGAATTACTCTTTATTTATATGCACACAAATTTAGCACATATTAGAATATATATGGGTCGAATTTAATTTACTATATAAAAGAAGGTCAAAAGAATTTTTACATATATGAACACAATCATAAAAAATTAAAAATGGATGAAATGTGAGAATCATAATATTTAGAATAAATAAATATTTTATTGATTTTATACGCTATTACAAAATTTTAATAACAATAAAAAAAACTAATCACTATCATATACATCACTCTCAATATCTTCTAACTCTTCTTCATTATCTCGAATGTATTCTTGTTGTTTCCATTCAGCTCTAGTCCAATCATCAAAACATGTTTGAGCTTCGAGAGAATCTGGACTCATTCTTGATCGGGTTTCATCTAGAATATCACCTCCCATGCTAAAAGCACGTTCGACAGAAACTGTAGAAACCGGTGAAGAAAGAACGTCCTTTGCAATCATAGCTAGAATTAGATAAAGAGATTGATGATTCTTCCACCACTGATTGATTTGAAAGTTATTACCTACATCTGCATCACTAAACTCAAAATTAGTAGATGAATATTTTTCAAGTTCAGAATTATTACCTTGCGATGGTCGTTGTCTTTTTTGTCGTCGCATCCTTTCTGCAAGACTTAATGTAGACGTCGATGCCAAATCATTTGGTAAAGATAATTCAACTACATGTGGTCCTATATGCCCATATATTCTATAATATGCATCATATAAATTCTCTAAATCTTTTTTTTGAACTTGAAACAATGTTTGAAATATCAATGATATCAGACAAATGCAGCAAATCATAGTATGTAGTGAGATAATCAAATAAACCATCCAATTTAGTTCGAGGATCAAAAATAGACGCAAGCAAATTAAGTGGTGGAATTTCCTTAAAATACTTTAGCCATTTTTCTTTCATCTCTTTAATAAATGATTCATAAAAATATAGAAATAACAACTACATAATATATATTTAAATTTCCTAGCAAAATGTATGTAAATCTAATGAATGATAAAGAAAAAAGAATTATACATAATTAAGTATTAATCTATTATATTTTTTAAAAACGGTTACGGTTATAAATTTACGGTTTAACCTGCGGTTAACCGACGGTTTTGAGACGGTTACGGTTAATATACGGTTACGGTTAGTAAATTTTTTAACCTTAATTAATCGACGGTTAACGGTTAACGGTTAAAGATTTTAACCATTTATACGGTTACGGTTGGTTACGGTTGAAACCCGAAACGGTTACGGTTATAAATACGGTTACGGTTAAGTTTTGGTCATGCCTAATCTCGGCCTCACTCGTTGGTTACATTTTGTTGAATAGTCCTGATCTGTATCAGTAGCACTTGCATACTTTAGAAAATTTTGACTTTAACATTTCTATACAATCGATAGAATCCTTGTACTTGCTCACCCTAGACAAATGAAAGTTCATGTAATATAGATATTCTAATCTTGAGCTTGTTTGGATTGGAATTCTAAGTTGGTCAAGTGTGTTATTTGTTGGTTTTGGCCTTTTGTACATTTTCGCTGATCAATCCTGAAATTTCTTGATATTCATGCAGTGTTGTATTTGATATTGATTAACTATTTGGATGAAATGTTGCAGAAGCAGAGCACTGTTTTGATGAAAAGTCTATCAGTTGGGGATTTCCAGCAATGCTTCCTCTTTCCGCACTTGATAACAAAGATGGTGGATTTTTTGTGGATAATAAAGTCATGATTTTTGCCGAGATAGATGTTTTCTAAGTTATTGGTACATTAAACGAAACCGACAAATCTCAAGAGGCATCTGAAATTTTGAGCAAGAGAAAGGAGAATGTTGGTGCCGAGTCTAATGATTTTCTCAAGAAAACTTCACCAGGAAAAGAAAGCAACGATGCTAATGGGACTAAACAGATAAGAAAATCTATGAAAAAATGCAAAACTAGAGTAGAATATTTTGTGGTCTGTTTTAAATTCAAATGGTTTTATATACTAAGTCATGCTTCCATTTGCAGGTAGACGCTGTTGGAAGAGAAAAAGAGAACAAACAAAATCTGGAAAATTTCTCTAATTCTCGACAATTTTACAATAAATCATTATACACACTTATATACAAAACCAAGAGACACCAACCAAGAGTTGTGTCTTTCTACTTGTGTCCAAACATCACAACCATTACAAACACCTTTTGATACAACACATAACTTAACTTACTAATATCACAAGATCAAACTCAATTATAAACTAACACTCCTCCTTAATTGAGTTTCGGTCTTATACTAAGTTTGGTCAACTTCTTTCATTCTTTTGGTCTTAGGTGCCCTTTCTTCTCATTCCCTTAGGTGCTTGCACCCTTTGGTGATCACACTCTTTAGTGATTACAATCTCTGGTGTTCACACCCTTTGGTGATTCCACCCTTTTGGTACTTGCACCCTTTTGGTACCCGATCTTGCCTTAGGCCTTGTGTAGCCGTAAGGACGTGGGTAAATCTTCCACTTTCACCTACGGATTGCCTTAGTATTTCTCAAGATCAAACCGTGGATGCCTTTAAATTCCTTGTAGTTGAAACTGTTGATTCTTCACTCTTCTCTTTGGAATTCGTGACAGATTGGATAGGCTCTACGAAAACGGTTATAACTTGAGAACTGTATCTCTGATTTTGAATCCGAAACCTGTTCTGGACACTAGACATATAGAGCTTTCCAACGGTGGATATCTCGACTTCTGCTTCGTCCGGAGTGGACAGGAAAAATGCAGTTGAAGATGGAGGTTGGAATCAGTCTGGTTTTGATTGTTGTCTGCATCTTTCTTCGGTTATTATGCTCCATTTTTTTTTTCTGAGGTAAGCATCCTCCTTCCGTGCTTGGTGTCTTCTTTTGATCGCCATAACGTCTCCATGACGTCTGACGCGTGAATTTTCTCAACATCTTCGGTAATCTTTGTAACCAGCACCGTCTCGTAAATCTTCTCCACGTCTGCTTTGGTTATCTCTTAACCGGATCCCATTTAACTCTTTCTTTTGAGTTAGACTCACCAAGTTAAACTTAACGCATTCAACCGTTCAGAGGTTTAACTCTTTCTCATTGAGTTTTACTCACCGAGTTAAACTTAACGCATTCACACTTGAACCGTTCAGAGGGTTAACTCTTTCTCATTGAGTTTTACTCACTGAGTTAAACTTAACGCGTTCATACTTGAACCGTTCAGAGGTTTAACTCTTTCTTGTTCAATTGGTGTCTTCCTTTGATCACCATCACGTCTCTGTGACGTCTTGTGCGTGAATCTTCTCCGCCACGACTGCTTCGTCCTCTTCGGTTAATAACCGACTTCTGCTCCCTTTTTCCTCTTAGGTAAGCAGCCTTGCTTGGTGTCTTCTGTTGATCACCAGCCCTTGCTCTGTCTCTTCAAACAAGCAACTTTCTATATGTTGTAGTTTTCCCACAAACTCAACACCGCTTTTACACTTTTGCTAATTCACCTTGCTCTATTTTTTCAAACAAGTGAATCACGTGTGATGATTGTGTTTCTTAACACCACCACACCATTTTTTTTTATATTTTCTGGTTTAAAACCAGAATTCTTTCTTCTTCTTTTTTATTTCACCGAGCATCAAACACACTTTTATATGTGTTTTATTGTGATAAGAGACACGATCTTCAACAATCTTCATTTGCTTGAACTCGTCAATTCATCTTCTCTTCACCATGAATTCTTAATTTATATTCCAAATCAATTAACTTGTTGTGAAAATCTATATGTTATCACCATCGCTCATCTTCAACTTTTCAAACTCCATTCTCAACAATTGAAGTTTTATCAATCGTTCTTCGCAGAGTCCCTTGAAATTTAGATCCCAAATCATCCCACGCTTCCTTTGACGTAACCGATTAATGCGAGAGAAAATTTGATTCGACATCAGAATTTGGAACACCATCATATCCTTTGTCAATACTTCCCTCCATTGATTCTTCAATTGCACCACTTTGGATGTCGCCGCTCGTTGTACCGGTCAGTTCGAAACTCCATTTTCCACCACCGCCCACAATTGTCTTGTCTTTAAGATGATCTTCATCTTAATACACCATAAATCCTTTCCATCAAACATGAGAATCACTTGTTGCTTGAATTTTCTACGTGAGTTTTGGAAAAAAAATTTGCGGAATTATTGCTTCTCCTTCAATTGGCCTTTGAATCAACAAGGCACCGATACCATGTTGAAAGAGAAAAAGAGAACAAACAAAATCTGGAAAATTTCTCTAATTCTCGACAATTTTACAATAAGTCATTATACACACTTATATACAAAACCAAGAGACACCAACCAAGAGTTGTCTTTCTACTTGTGTCCAAACATCACAACCATTACAAACACCTTTTGATACAACACATAACTTAACTTACTAATATCATAAGATCAAACTCAATTATAAACTAACAGACGCTGCACTGAAATCTCGCAAGATGAGCAGCCAAATCCATTCAATTCCGAGCAGCCAAATACATTAAACCTCGAGCCGCTTTTACCTACCGCTGGTTGGGTCAAAAGAGCATTGGAACCTACCAATGAAGAAATCCTCACGAATCTCGGTTTAGATGCTTTGGTCTTAACTCGTGTGCTCGTCTTCAGGTGATTGGTTCATTGAGAATTTTGCTTCAGGTTTGAATCATTTTTAGATGAATCATGTGAAATGTTTTGTGTGTAGTATACGAGTGTTTGGCTTTGCTTCTGTGGTTGGGATCTTTATCCTTCTTCCAGTGAATTATATAGGTACCAAGTTCGAAGAGTTTTTGAATTTGCCAAAGAAGTCTTTAGATAACTTCAGCATTTCTACTTTACCATTAGGCCACATGTTTATCAGTGTCTATAAGAAACAAAACAGTTCTATATAGTTAACTTATGAGATTATTTCTTCAAAGTACAGATCGGCGTAACCATTGGCCACCGTCTCTACCGTCAAATTTGTTAAACCATAAAATTTTCATATCGAATCGAAGTCATTGAAATGAGGAATCCAAATCTACTCTTAAAATATCGAGACTCTAAGGCTTGTAGACGTTAAGGCTCTTCAAAGTTTCAGATCCGAAAATCTAACCATGTCGGAATAAAACAAATTTACTGGACTTTGTTAATGGTGATCCCATAAGTTCATATATGGTCTCAAATTTTCAAAATTCACTTACCAATTCCGGAAATTTTAACTTTAAATTTTGACAACCGAAACTTCATTGACAAATTCCAGTTAGCTTAGTTAATATCATGTGGTGAACTTGGAACCATTAAATTCGAAATCTTAAGAGCTTTCTAAAGAACTATAGATCGCTACATATGGTACTTAGAATCAAAATCTGCCATTGATGAAAAGCTTCTTTTTTTTGTTGTTGTGTTGATAAAGTTTCGTTAAAGAAGAAAACACAAAAAAGAAATTAACTTTCCAGTTAATAGATATGCTTTGTTTTGATAACTTACCAAATATGTATGTTAGCAGAGTTGGTTAAGTTGATCGGTTTCAATGTTGGGGTGCATAGTTCGATCCTTGAGATCTAAATTTTTGGATTAAATTTTTTTCCCAAAACGACGTAATTTTGAAATCTGTTAAAAAATACACGAACTCTTACACGGTGAAATATATAAGGGTTATATAGCGGGTTGACTCATACTTGAAAGGTTTTTTAGCAGAAAACCCAATTTAAATTATGATTAATAATATGAATTTATTTCTTACCAAAATATATATTACACATATAAAAAATTAGAATGTGTTTATGAATTTTATAGATAAATATGATAGAACCATATTTATAAAAAGTGAAAAGAAAACAATCCATAAAATATGAAAGATTTCTTTTTTATTAAAAGAGTTTTAGGACAATAAAGCATAAACTTACATTAAAAAATCCAACTTACACTTATTGTTTCCAACCACACATTTAACTTGAAAATGAACTTGACAATATAGTCCATAAACTAAGAAATGTTTATTATTATTAAAAGGTTTTATTACAATAAAACATAAATTTACATAAACCACACATTTAAGTTGGAAATTAACTTGACTTTTTGATATCAAATTAGAAGAACAAACGTTTAAAAAATAGTATCCTAAAATCTCAAGTATTTATTTATGATCAACGAAACTATGGTAGATTTAGAAAATAATATTGGGACAATTATAAAAATGCTACTGTTGAATTTGTTTTTTTCAATCATGCCACTGTCACATGCATATTTGCGAGCATGCCACCTTTCATAAGGTTTTAAAATAGTTTTTAAACGGGGTTATAAGGTTTTTTAAAACCTTATACTACTTTAAAAAATCTAAGTAAAATAAAAAAAGTTTGTAAAAAGTGCAAGGCTTGCAATTTTTTAAATGATTGCATGATTGTAAAGTGGCATGTAAAGAGTAGCATATCTTAAAAATTCTCAAAAATATATCAAAATTTGGTGACAAACATGTTTTTAGTAAATAAATTTGATTCAAAATGAAATCTGTAATGCCCCAACTACCCTACTCATGGGCTACAGGAGATCAATGGCTCAAATGCCACATTCTCTATAAAAGTGATCTGATATGCCACTCTCTCATAATTAATTTACTTTTATGATTTTTTTAACTAAAAATCAATTATAGTTAAAATTTTGAGTTTGGGTTAATTAATGAAAAATTAGGGTATAGATTTTGGGTTTAAATTTTAGGGTTTCGGTTAATTATTGTAAATTAGGCTATAAATTTTAGAGTAGAATTTGGTTTATGGTTTGGGTTAACTATTGTACTATTAGGGTATAGATTTTGGGATAGGGTTTGGATTTGAAGTTAAAGTTTGGGTTAATTATTGTTTGAATTGTTAAAATTGTTACAAGAATAAACCCGATAAAAAAAAGTGGCATTCAGATCATTAAGTGGCACATGAGATCACTTTTCTACATATAGTGGCATCCGAGACTCACGCCCGGCTCCACGTCCACCATTGGCATGTCGGCCCACACTCCCCAACAGTTGGTGCGTTAGTCTGGGAGGCTCGAAGTCATGTTTACGACCCTGCAAATCACCACGCGATATTTCTTCGTGTTTTATCCTCACTCACACGGTATTGAAAATGACTTTCCAATAGGTCACCCATCTTGAAACTACTCTAGCTCACGCATGCTTAACTCTGGAGTTTTCTCAAAACATGTGACCGAAAAGATAAGTGCATTTTGGTGACATAGGTAGCCAAATCAATTCTTTTAAGCCTCTCCTCATATACCGCATATACCTTATATGCTCTGAAATCAGGGTGTCACAATCATCCCCACTAACAGATTGCAACGTCCTCGTTGCGCATACCAAGACCGTTACCCGACAATCTGACTCTTCACATATGTTAGGGTTCGCTCTGATACCACTTGTAATGCCCCGAATGCCCTATTAATGGGCTCCACGTATACTCTTGGCCCGTGGACCCACACTCCTTGACGGTCGATGCGTTAGTCCGAGAGACTCGGTAGTCATGTTTACTGACCCTACAAATCACCACGCGATCTTTCCCCGTGTTTTTTCCTCACTCACACGGTATTGGAAATGACTTCCCAGTAGGTCACCAATCTTGAAACTCCTCCAACTCAAACATGCTTAACTTTAGAGTTCTCTCAAGACCTGTGACCGAAAAGATAAGTGCACTTTGGTGACATAGATAGCCAAATCAATTCTTTTAAGCCTCTCCGCATATACCGCATATACCTTATATGCTCTGAAATCAGGGTGTCACAAAATCATATAAATGAATGTTTGAGAGTTTTCAAGAAATGTCACTTTTGATATGCCACTTTGCAAAAATGCTACTATCACTTTTTCAAAATTTTAAATCATTTATGTTCGGGTTAACTATGTTATATTAGGGTTTAGTTTTTTTGGTTTAAGATTTGAAACAACTAAGCTTTTTATTTTAAATAATTAATCCGAATTATTATTCTCATAAATAATAATCCTCAATGATTTAATCAACCAACTCAACTCAACTAACCAGCGGAAATCAACATAAACAATTCAAACCATTAAATCAATCAACCATTCACTCTAGAATATCAATTCTACAGAAATCTAGCAACCTAAACCGGATTCCAGAATTCAACTCTGAAAACACATAATCTAGAGTTCCTAATCATCCTCTCGTCCCAACCATGATTCTACGATCTCAAACTTTTACCCGCAACACATGGGAAAAAAGTTGCAGTTGTATTATCATAACTACTCAGTGAGCTGGTCATACCACCAACTGGCGTAACAAGCGGGCTCACACAACTTTACAAACAACAACATATTTATCATAATCCAACAAATACACAACATTGCATTTATAAAACGTTTCTAAACCAAACAGGTCGTGTCGAGCGACACCAGCAAGGTGTCGATTGACACGACTCAATTGCTCGTGTCGAGCAACACTACGATGGTGTCGATCGACACTCTACTAGCACTCGTGTCGAGCGACACCCTCTGGTGTTGATCGACACTCCTCTGTAACGACCAGAATCGAGTTTGTCTTCTCACAACTCGATTCCGGGCGATATGAGTCACAAACCTGCATTCTATCGAAACCAAAACAATCCATAATCACACAACAATGACTACAATCTATTTCACACAAGAAACCATCACAAAAATCATCACAAAAATTATCAAACAACTGTCATAGCCTAGAAACCTATAGTTGCGAACTCACCTTAGCTTTTCGGGAAAAGGAAATCCCTAAACCACAAAACCAGCACTAAACACAATATCAACGAGACCAAAAGATACTCGTTAACCCTTCTTTATCACCTGAAACTCATCAACATGATTTTTCCTAAATCGAATCAGAATTTCTGAAAAACAGAATGACATACTAACTTCGAATGACCATAAAAGATGGAGTTTACCTCAAATTCATGATCTGAAACTTGATTTGGAAACTAGACACAAAGCGCTTTCCAACGACATAAAGATAGTTGCCTAACTCGCTATGAAACTCCGGAAAACCTTCCTCGAAGTGGTCTGATCATAGATCTGATTCTGCACAGACCTCAGTCACAAAAACACGAATATCTCTTAGCATACAGGACCAATTGACAAACCGATTTTCCTCACGGCTAGCTAAGAGAGAGAAAAACTTACCCATAAAATTTAACAATGATCAGAATCGATTTGATCATCCGATCCCCTTCTCCAACCCAAGGCAACTTGACTGCCTCATCTCACAATCCCTCTTTTTCTCAAGAACACGAGAATCATCTCCTTCTCTCTCAATTCTCAATCTCTCTCACAATTTTCTGATGAAAAACACGGTTGCTCATCGAAATAAGCTTAAATATCACGACCTAGGGTTTCCATAAGCCGAACCGACCAAACCGAACCATTTAATTCAAACCGGTTCTAACCAAAAATCATTGGTGTCGATCGACACTCTCCTTGTGTCAATCGACACCCCTTTCCAATTTCCAAAAATTGGTTTGCGGATGTTACAAGATTTGTTAAGGATCAAAACATTTTTTAAGATTGAGAATTTTTAGATATAAGGTTTTTAAACGAACATATAAGTGGCATGTTCGTAAGAACATTATTTAAAAGTGTTATACTTGTAAAAGATAATTCAAAAGTGGCATTTTTGTAATTGTCCCTAAATGTTTTGAAAAATACTTTAAATGGCTAATAGATAGAGAATAATTGTAACGCCCTAACCGCCCTATCCATGGGCTCCACGTCCACTCTCGGCCTGTGGGCCCATACTCTCTGACGGTCGGTGCGTTAGTCCAGGAGGCTCAGAAGATATGCTTACTGACCCAGCAAATCACCACGCGATCTTTTCACATGTTTTGACCTCATTCACTCGATACTAGAAATGACTTCCCAGTAGGTCACTCATCCTGAAACTACTCCAGCTCAAGTACGCTTAACTCTGGAGTTCTCTCAAGACCTATAACTGAAAAATAAGTGCACTTTGGTGATATAGGTAACCAAATCAATTCTTTTAAGTCTCTCCGTACATACCACACATGCACTGAAACTTGGGTGTCACAATCACCCCCACTAACAGATCGCAACATCCTCGTTGCGCATACCAAGATCGTTACTCTGACAAACTGACTCACACAGTTGTCAGGTCTCGCTCTGATACCACTTGTAACGCCCCGACCGCCTTATCCATGGTATCCACGTCCACTCTCGACCCGTGGGTCCACACTCCCCGATGGTCGGTGCATTATTCCGGAAGGCTCGGAAGTCATGTTTACTGACCCTGCAAATCACCACGCGATCGTTTCCCATGTTTTGACCTCACTCACACGGTACTGGAAATGACTTTCCAGTAGGTCACCCATCCTGTAACTACTCCAGCTCAAGCACGCTTAACTCTGGAGTTCTCTCAAGACCTGTGTCCGAAAAAATAAGTACAATTTGGTGATATAGGTAGCCAAATTAATTCTTTTAAGCCTCTCCGCTTATATCGCATATACCGCATATGCCCTGAAACCGGATGTCACAATAATAAATGTGATAAATCTTACACGAACATGAAAGAAATTTGACTTTATGTAAAATTTGAAATTAATCTAATAGTTTTAGGAAGACAATTTAGACTAACTGCTGAAAAAATAAATAAAATAGTAATGTTTATGTTGTGTATTAGCTAAATATCATGGTGATAGATAGGACATCGAGTCATACAAAAACAAAGTGACAAACTATTTTGAATCCAACCAACCTATCTTTGTACTATGAACTTTTAATATATGACAATAAGGAAGAAGCACATAAAATGAACAATAATTAAACAAACGGTAAAATATTGTCTAAAACTTCTATAAAACAAAACTACTAGAACAGATTATAGTAAAAAAAAAATTGTATCTTAAACGTTTGGGTTTGTTTGGTTTGGATTGGATAATGGTTAGATTTTATTTTTAAGATGAATTTATTTGGTTTGACTATATTAGTTAACCAATTAATTTGGATAACAATCATCTATAATTTTTAAGATATATTTGTTTGGTTTATCTATATTGGTCAACCATTTAACTAGAAATTTATTTAATGTAAATTCATTTGGTTTGACTATACAGGTCAATCATTCAACCCAAATCTCACTTTTTCATATTTATATTTAAATTTACGTAAGAAAAAATAATTTACCAATTAAAAAAAATGGTTTCCTAAAATAATAAAAATATATATATATATATATATATATATATATATATATATATATATATATATATATATACTAGAAATTGATGTATTTGTTATTACAACAATGATTATGTATTTCAGAAAAATGAAATATTTGATATTTTTTATGTTGGTTATTGCTACATGTTGTACGCTAAATGAAGCTTGTGACAAAAATCGTGTAGTAATTCAAAACCAACTCTGTGAAGGTAGAATTCTCAGAATTCATTGTAGTTCAAATAAACTCGATCTAGGCATAAAAATTTTAAACACTGGTGCGACGTCATACGTCGTTGAATTCAATGATATACCAATCATAGAAACAAGATGGGCTTGTATCCTTATATGCAAGGGCCTCACTTGGAGTATTTTTATGATATTGAAGTATATAAATCAGGATTTAAAATTATTTCTGCATGTGGTCAGCTACGCGTATGGATATCAAAACTAGATGGGATATATTTTTCAAGAATAATGACTAAAGCGCCGGTGTTAGCACTACGATGGACTAAAGATAATGTGTTTTTCCCTTAAATTTTATCCTATGTTTATGTAACTAAGCCATAAGAGCTAAATGGCAATCTTATTTTGTTATTTATAATAACAAAATATTAATAAAATCTGAATTTATTCAATATCTATGTTATATGGTTTTTGTTAACAAAATCTATGTTCTGTGATATCAATGTCTTGAATATTAACACAATTTCTTTTTCATGCAAGAAAAAACTCTACATCCGTATTCTTTGTTTTACAAGAACTTGTTTTCTGTCGTCAACCCTTTAACTTTTTATCTATGACTATGACATCACATGTGTTTCCATACTTTTTATTTTTATTCACAAAAAAATTGATGTTTCAATGTCCTGAAATTTTTTTATGAGCCATCCTGATTTCATTGAAATTAGTTTCAGCCTAAAATTCGGGCCAACAACGACTTTGCTATAAACTTCTGTAAATTTATCTCGAAAAAAATCAAATTGGATAGCAAAATTCAAATTTCTTCTGATAGAGTTACATCACACCCCTTCCCATTTTT
The DNA here is from genome assembly GCA_963576765.1 of Draba incana. Classification (NCBI taxonomy): domain Eukaryota; kingdom Viridiplantae; phylum Streptophyta; class Magnoliopsida; order Brassicales; family Brassicaceae; genus Draba; species Draba incana. The sequence goes on along the minus strand of OY755204.1, from coordinate 2,889,593 downwards.
CAAATTTGTTTTGAAAAATAACAAAAATCTTCAAAGTTATGGATCAAACAAAGAAACTTTAAATTTAAATCAAGAGAAAATAAAAAGAAAATCTATTTTTTTTTTTTTTTTGCCACGAACACACTTCATTACTTACTGCTTAAACAAATACATTGTCTATATGAGCAAACCAATAAAGAACTGAAGTGCTAATGAAAGAAAATTTAATATTTCGCAAGCGTGCAGTCTTTGCTAGCAAATCCGTTCTCCTGTTGTTCTCCCGTTGCCGGTAGATGAGTTTGAATTCGGGGAAGGATTCCCTAAGTACTGCCAGATCACGCAACTCCGGTTGAAAACCGGGCCAATCAAGTCACCATGGTAACTAACTCAGAGGAGTCTGTAACAAACAGTTGACAAAACCTTTGTTTCCGGATCAGACTTTGCATTGCCTAAATAAGGCCATGCAGTTCTGTATGTAGGGGAGAGAGACTCCGTTTATTTCCTTGTAAACCGAGTAGGTCAGTAGTAACATCCTGAAGCTGTAACACCCAGCCTACTCCACTTGTAAGATCCTCAGCTTTCCAAGAGCCATCTATGTAACATGTAGAAACACCCGTCCGGGGTGGTGAGGAAATCACTCTACTCGCCGTAGGGATAGTGGCATGTGCTTGGAACCCCTCTCTAGCTTCCTTTGTAGCCAACAAAAAAAATTCGGAAGGAAATCGCTCCACTGCATTAAAAACTTTATCATTCCTTGGCTTTTAGATATACCAGAGAATCCATGGTATAGGTTGAAAAACCTCTGAAAGTATCTCATTTTGGGGAATCCGCCAGAATAAATAGTCAAAGTTAGCCCGTAAACTTTCAAAAGGAGCATTATGATCACCAAAGAGGATAGCGGAAATTGTCCATGTTTGCAGAGCTTCAGGACATGTAAATAATGCATGATTAATAGATTCCACAGGTGAGTCACAACGCGGGCAAGTAAAGCTAGCCCTAATGTGGCGATAATTGAGCCGTTCATTAACCGCAACTTGCCCCACTAGGCATTGCCAAAGAAAATGTCGTAGCTTATTTGGTGCCGGCATTTTCCAAACATGGGTCTTCAGGGGGTTATCTGAGGGTAATTGAAGTTGGAACCGTGTATCCTCATCTTTAGTGACACGAGCGAGGTCATAACCAGATTTCACTGTATAAGCATCTGGGGTTGTGTAATGCCAACAGAATCCATCCTTCGGCATCTGAGAGGACAGGCAAATACTCAATATTCAGGGGATGTTGTGCCGTGAAATATGCGTCTAAAGAGCCTGAATGTTCCACTTATTAGAATCTTTGTGGATAAGGTCCGAAACTCTGAGTAATGGGTAAGGATTCCCAGTACTACAAGAAGATGGTCGTGCCTCTGTATCCGGTATCCAGTTAGTAGACCATATCGGCGTAGATGTGTCGTCGCCAATGGTTCGGCGGTCCCCTCGTAGAACCAACTGTTGAGATGACCAAATACTGCGCCAGCCATAAGAAGGCCGATTAGGTTTTGGTGCCTGGAAAGGGTGCATTGCCGAAAATATCACCTTGGAGGACCTTAGCTGCGAGGGAATTAGGAAACTAGTGTAGACACCACATATGTTTAGCCAAGAGGGCCTGGTTAAAATCTTCAAAGGATTTAAAACCGATACCGCCCTGAGTCTTGGGAAAACAGAGTTTCTTCCATGCCATCTAATGTAGCCTGTTTGATTGCGGCTTCGACCGCCACCAAAATTGGGATACTGCACTGGCCAGTTTCCTACATAGTCCCTTAGGGAGGATGAAACAAGACATATTCAGAAGAGCTTGGGCAACTGATATAATCATAACTTCCTTTCCCCCCTTGGATAAAAACTTTGCCGACCACCCGTTAATACGATTATTGAGGCCATCTCGAACATAGGCAAAAATTTGGGATTTAGAACCTTGTAATTGATCTGGGATTCCCAGATATTTTCCGGTGCCTCCTACATTCAAGATCCCTAATCGCTAATGAATATCTGTTTGAATGGCCGGATCGACATCTTTGCCAAAGGTTATTGCGGATTTATCAAAATTGATCTGCTGACCAAATGCGTTCCCATACTCGGTCAGGACATTGAGGATTGTATCGCTCTGTTCAAGATTAGCTTTACATAAAAAAAGACTGTCGTCAGCAAACAACAAATGTGACACTGGTGGGCTAGTATACGCCACACGAAGCCCAGTCAAACGACCTCCTGTTTCTACCGCTTTAAGATTTGAGATCAACACTTTTGTGCATAAAATGAATAGATATGGGGAGAGAGGGTCCCCCTGTCGTAACCGTCTTGTCGGGGTAATTGATCCCCGAGGATTTCCATTGAGTATAATATGATACGTAACTGAATTCACACATTGTATAATCCATGAAATCTATTTCTCCGAGAAACCCATCTTACGCATAAGGTTTTCTAAGAATCCCCATTCTACGTGGTCATAAGCCTTACTCATATCTGTCTGGCCATGAATTCTTTTCGACAACTATCCTTGGTAACCAAAGCGTGAAAAGCTTCTTGGGCCGCTAGGATATTGTCATATATCACCCGGCCTGGTACAAATGCAGATTGGGTCTCGGACACTAACATGGGAAGTAATCTTTTTAAACGTTGGCATAAGACTTTGGGTATGATCTTGTAACTAACGTTACACATACTAAATGGTCAAAACTCTTTCATAGCCCGAGGTCTTTCACCCTTGGGGATAAGACAGATGTTAACCTCATTGACACTCGCCTCCATCCTGCCAGAGTCCATAAATGCTTGTACCATGGAGACAATTTAGGGCCCGATTATATGCCTAAACTTCTGATAAAACAAAGCAGTCATACCATCAGGCCCTGGTGCCTTTTCAGGATGAATAGCAAACACAGCTGCTTTAACCTCCGAGGGAGAGGGTGCTCTTATAAGAGAATCATTCATCTCTTGCATCACTGTCTGTGGAATATGTTGCAGAGATGTCTCCAAATCTGAAATTTCTGATGAAGAAAAGATATCACTGAAGTATTGAACGGCTGCTTGTTCAATCTCTGCTTCTTTCTATGTCCAGGATCCGTTAGAATTCAAGATTCCAATAATTCGGTTCCTAGCACGCCTTTGTTTAGTGGAGGCGTGGAAGTATTGTGTGTTCTGATCCCCTGCTACAAGCCCCAATACTCTGCTTTTTTGTTGCCAGAAAAATTCTTCCTCAACCATAGCGAGTCGTAACTGTCAACTCCTCCAAGGAGGATGAGTCATCGCTTTGGGGTGTATCCAGCTCAATTTTTAGATTATCAATCATTGCGGCAAAGTTCTGTAAATCTTGTCGTCGCCAATGTGAAATCAACGACACATCCCAATCTGATCACTTATCTCTAACTGGGGATTGGTATCTGTCGGAGCCCAGCCTTCCTTAATTATCTGTTCAAAATTGGGTTTTGCTAACCACCGTTTGTCAAATCAAAACTTTTTGGATCCGCGGATATCTCATTTTCTTGTCACCGTTTGTCGAATCTCCTTTATATAAAAGGAGAAGATTTCCTCTCCTCTAAGGCATGCCACATCAGCCTAAAAATCAAAGATTTATTCAGAGATTTAATCCTCCAATTAGATTCATTCATAAGGACATGTCATCCCCTTTATCTTTCATTAAAAGCCCAATATCGTTTCTAGTTTTGGAATTGTATTTAAAAAAGCAGCTCAATATCTTTGGTTGTAAAATTAGGCCCAGCCCAAATACTTCTCTTCTTCCATGTTTTTCTTGGATAGCTGCAATCTCAGACTATTTGACTTCTCAGTTCACCATTACCACCTCCCACTCTCAGACTACGGTGTAGCCACGTTCACAATTAACACGATTCACCTCCTTCACAGTTACATACCGTTTCCACTTCTCCACTTTCTCATCTTTATTACCCTATCCGCCATTGCTACTGCGACTCACTTTATATATGCGGTGAAGCCACGTTCAGAATTAAAGTTTCAGGCAGATGAGTGTCTCTTCTTCTGGGGTTACAGAGATGATTATGTATAAAAAAGATGTGGATTTGAAGAGTCTCAGGTATCAGGGAGGAGATATAGAATCTCAGGTATTGGCTCCACTTATTCTTCTCCATTTCTTCATCATTTCCCGATTATGATAGGGGTTTCCAGTTTTTGTGTATCAGAGAATAATTGTGTGGATATGCATCAAGAGGTGGCGACGATGAGAGATCGACCGGAGCATACAAAGCAAAATTTCAAAGCGTCCTTTTGAGCGGAGAGGAGAAGTAGCCAGAGAGAGATGTTAAAGAAAATCGCCCAAGACATCCAGCTTCGCTTGGTAGCTACATATTAGAAGTTGTTTCACCGTCTTCTAAAACCGGTTGTCCAATATATCAACATCTTCTAAAACTGGTAGAATTTGAAAGTTTTTATTAACTTTATTAGCTATGGAAGAAGATGAAACCAAATGTCTCTTTGAGTTTAATGGCTACTCTTACGAGATAGAAAAGTAAGTTTCTTTTGCATTGATTCAATCACGTCTAATATGGTATATGTGCTTGTGTTTACAAACGGATCAGGATGGTAGCATGAAACTGGAAGTCTGGAATGGTGAAGGACCATTCTTATTCACATCGAGTTCTTCACCTTATTTTTGCTATGATTATGGAGAATGCAACGAGGTTTGTTTCAGTACCTGGATATATCTTTTTCTTCTTTAGAATGTCTGAATCATTTGAAATATATGACAATCAAATATACATAAAACAAACATTTCATATTCGAGAACATATATATGCGCTATCTGATAACATATCTTAAGTTGATTCCCCTTCACTGTAGTTGCGCCTCTGGGAAAGAGCCCAACAACCGATGTGTTTTTGAGAGCTTAAAAAGTAGTGTGGAATGTGGAGGGACTGGCCGTAGACTAGCATGGTTTTACATATCCTTTTGGAAATATCAATAAACGTTGCAACTCAACCCTTAATCTTACAACCAAGTATGGGTTCACCAGATCAACATCTAATTGAAGCGTGACGAAACATGGAGATAATTTATGAGTCATGGGTTCAAATTTCCTGGTAAAACAACTCAGGTAAAGGGGTTTGTTGACCAAAGTTTCTGATGCGGTGGTTAAGTTAGAGATACCGCCTCTCTCTCAACCGCTCCATCTCTCATCCTCGCATTACGATCACCATATCCAGGTTTGTCTTCTTACCCCTTTCAGTGACTGCAATGGAATCTATATCAGGGTTTCGATCTGTTTAGCTTCAACCATATCAATCACGTGTTAATTGGAAGATGTATTTGGATGTTGCAGGATTTAAGTGCAAAGATTCCTCCTCTGCGGTATTTCTGTTCATTTCTTATCACCGAGAGGCGATCTCTTCTCTAATCTCAATCCTAATAGCTAAAGATTAGACTTCACACCGATTATCTACAACTCCGAACATAGGTAGCCTATTATTCCAATCAAAATTTTTAGGCCACAATTACTCATTTTGATTTCTACTTCTACATTTAAGGACTTGATGTATTTGATTGTAACCAAGAGAAGAAAGGAGTTGGTGGCTTGGCGTTAATTTCCATTGTGTCATTATATGATTGTCAATTGCTAATTTTCCATAAACTTCAAACTATTTTCAAATCACATCAAATAGCTTATACTATATGGTGTATCTAATTGGTCATCTCTTACGAAATAGTGCTGATTATAAAATTAGTTTTTTTAAAAATAGGTTTGTGACGATAACATACCGAAGAGCGGCAAAATTAGACACGGTTGAAGAAAGCATAAGAAGAAACACAGACAAGCTTTGAATTCAGTTTCCAAGGTATGGTTGTTGTCCGAAATTCCTCCTTTCTTTGCTTGTGTTTCAATTAATCATTCTTTTTGGTCTCTTGAGTAACGGTGTTGGCCCAAGATGTTTGATATAAGTTTCCTTGCTCTGTTAACAACGACACATTAGTGGAAAATGACGAGGATGCATATTAAATTATATAATCTACTAAAATTGCTATTAGCATAGCTAACAAGAAGAGCGAGCCCACAAGATATCTGCCCTACACCCGCTCAGAAAGTAAGAAGTATTAGTTAAAAATCTTCTCATTTTTTTATAAAGGTTTTAGGTGAAATTTCTCACCAAGGAATAACTATAACCATGGTGAAACTTCTTTTGATTGTTGTTTCATAGGTAAAAAAAAGACGTGATAAAGGCAATGCCCCCTAAGAAAAAGCTCATTTTGCGCGTTGCTCTCTGCTGCCATCGAAATATTTTTCAAAAAGTCACAAATAAGCGTATTTTTCAAATATTGGTACGACTAGAACGTGATCAAGTAAGTTTGTGGAAGGTCTGGAGGTATGTTAATTATGTGGTTAGGTATCTTACGTGCTAATGAATTTATACAAAGTTTCCTTATGGTGGAAGGTGTGGAGGAAGATATCAAAGAGCCGAATCAACCTTGGTGTCAGACCGAAACTCAACTAAAGGGAATGTTAGTTTATATCAAGTTTGGTCGTATTTAACAAAGTTATATAAGTTAATGTGTATTTAAAGTCAAAGGGTGTGTGTTATAATTGTAATTCTTTAGATAAGTTTGTGTAGGTTCATTTCTATCCAAAAGTTACAAAGAACAAAGAGTCACATAGTTTCATTCAGTTTGTATTTCAGGTTGTTGCTTTTAATAGAGCTAGAGGTCTCCAAGTTTTTCTCTGTTTTCTTTCTCACACGTTGAAACTGTTTTTCAAGTTACTCACAAAACCAATTCATTCCGATCAATACTTTAAGGTTTACTTTTCTTGGATATAAAGAAATTTCATCTTTATGCTTTGAACAAGGAACAAGTAACTTTAATATATATTGTATATAGTTACCAATTTTCATGAAAAAGACTTTGTTGATAAATACGTTTTCTTGGCCAACTAACTTATTTGATAGATAAAATATTTGGAAAATTGATTGTGGCTTGGGGGCATTACGGGTTTCGGCCCATAAACTCCTTGGTAAGTAAAAAAAAAAAACCATCACCCATCAGAGCTTACGAGGGTGTTAGCGTTGAGACAAGGCCACCGACATTGTACCTACTGGGCATACTAGGTGTTGGGTTATGTTCGGTTCTGTTATCGGTTATTTTGGTTATTGGGTTTAGGGTCCGTATAGGTGTTTACATATTTTTGGGTTTGGTTTCTTTCGCTTTGGTTCGGTTTGGATAATTGGAACAAGAACCAATATGAAACCGAAAATAGTAGGTATTCGATTTGGTTCGGGTAATTGAAACCGAAAAACCCAAATACTACTCTATTTACCCGAAATATCTGAAATAACTGAAACTGGACCTACATAAAATACAACAAAAAAACCTATTTCTATGTTATTCAACAGCTTATAAAAACCAAATATATGAAAAGAACAAAATTTGAGTGCAACAATCTGAATATGACAAGCACAATTGATAGGCTCAAATTTACCCTGAGCTACTCTCTCAAATTAAGAGATCGTATAGTACTTAGGGATCGAATCCATAGGAAAAAGAATTCACAAAGTAAAATTCCAAATTCAAATTAAGCTAAGTAAGTAATAATGTAATGAAAAAGCAAATAAATAAAGCAAGCAAACGATGATTGTTGTTCTTTAAATCAATAAGACAAAGCGCTAGGCATCGGGTAATTCGCAGGCATGACTTTAAATCGAAGCACTAATTTACTATCGGGATATTTATTAAGAACTGTTCTTAAACTCGAAATCAATTGTAAAACTAATCAACTTTCGTTGCAGAAGTTATCTATGATTAAATCCTAGCAAAGCAAATTTCTTTGCGAGTTCTATAAATTTAATCAAGCATTAACGAGCAGTTTCGATATGTTCACAAAATCACTAAGCCAAATTCCTTTGCGAATAGTTATTTTGCTCACCAATGATATTGTTCCAGCTAACTAATAATGCTTTCGAATCTATCCATCAACCTAACATGTCTAATTCAGGGTGATCAATCCTAAAACAGAATTAAAACTATCAAGGTGAAGAACACAAGTTAGATTGATCCCACCAGTAATAAAGTTCTAACAATTTATCATCAGCCTTTGAAAAAACCATAAACCTAACTAATAGATTACTCATATATGATGATTGAAACAAGCATAATAACTGAATAATACTGCATTAAAAAGATAAAGATAGAGATACAAAAGGGTTCGAAGAAATCTCTGAAAAGAGTCTGAAGTTGTCTCCCTAAAAGCTCTAAATCAAATCTCTAGCTAGGTCTCAATAGAATAAAGCATAAAGCCTAACAATGGCTGTTAAAAACTATATATAGGACTTCAAACCCGTCTTGGAACAATAATGTAATCTTCAAGAACTTCTGGGCTAAAACGGGTTTCACGAATTGGGCTTTTTTTCTTTGTTACGAACAGGGTGTCGATCGACACCAAGGCTAGATTTCCAATCCGAGTTTGACACTTTGATCTCTTTCTCTGAAATGCTCCAGAATGCTCCTAAATCTCCCATTATGCTCTTAACTCCTATAAACCTGTAATGACTCTAAAAGAACACGAAAAACACCGAAAAGACTCTAAAAATATACTTATATCATGGCTTTAAATGGGTAAAAACCATGATATATCAACTCCTCTAGACTTAGCTTTTTGCTTGTCCCTAAGCAAAACAGATGTTATCACTCCTTTAGGATCCACATACCTGCAAGCCAATCCAGTAATACTTCGATGTGTCCCTATCAGCTTAGCAGTCATCCAGATTGATTCCAAACCTCTTAGAGAAACTCAGACTCTTCAGCTGCAAACACTTTCCTGCATTTCACCCTCTCTCTTCCCTCTGAAACTGGATCCAATTAAGGATATCATAGAGATGCAATGCCCTTTTCTGATTTTTTTTTTTTTTTTGACTTTCAAACTTGCACTTTTCTGTAGACTTTTTTTTTTTCTTGGCATCTCTACGACTTCACTAGATCAGCGCTCACTACTACTGTTCTTGTGGAGACAGAGTCATGAGGCTTTTTCTTTTTGATCTAGAACAGTTATATTCGTCATTTGGGAAGAAGTTTCAAGAGCGGTCCGTCCTCGCTTTCAAGTGTTTGGAAGCTGAATCAAGTCTTGCGATTACCAACGCCCAAGATGAGAAATTAGAGTTCATTAGGGGTGGGGTCTGCAAAATTGTTTCTGGCGTTCTCCAGAAATCTGAACTCGCTCCGTTAAACCGATCCACTAACAGTTACCCACCTAATAAAACCAACCAACTTGCATTGGTAATGGTCCATGAGTGTTGTTCAAAGTAAGTGGAAGGGGGAGTTTTGACCCAAATAAAAACAAAAAAAAATAGGACTGACTCAATAAAAACTCAAAATAGAACACAAAAGTTAGCGACTACCTCCCCCAGACTTAAGTAACACTATCCCCAGTGTTAAACAAATCCGAAGGTGGCAAAAAGAAAAGAAAATAAAATGAAACGTATTTGAAAAACGAAGAGAAAGTGTTACATGTCGAGGGTGTCGATCAACACCCAGATATGGTGTCGATCGACACCAGTCCTGAAAATCCGAAAATTTTCCAAGATTCGGTTCTTTGATGATTGTCAACGGAGCTCGTCAAAGTTAGATTAGTCTCTCAAAGTTAGCATTGTTAGACACTCATAGAACACACGATTAAAAGCAACGACATAATATAATCTCATAAGTTTATCAAAGTACTGAAACAAACACAAACTGACTCAAAACAAAAATAAAAAGTTGACTCAAAAGAAAGAAAATAAAAGAGAAAAGAAAAAGAAACATAAAACCGGGATAAAATGGAGAAAGCGAAAGAACTAGTCTTCTGCTTCCTCTGATGCAGCAAAAGTAGCTGGTGGAGATGGCGAACGAGAACGAGGACAGACACAGCCACTAGTCATGCTATGCCAAATAGCCTGGAGACTCTGAAAAATCAAACGCTGAAAATCTGTCTGATCCATTGGGAACTCGGGAGTCCCTGGAAATCTAGGGAGAGGCTCAGGAACTCTAGAAGAACTCGCTTCTGCTACATCTGATCAATAAACGGCAAAGGAAAATGGTCCATCCTAGTGGCTGCGATAAGCTTCCTATAATCGATGCACATCTGGTGACCAGTGACTGTCCTTGTAGGAATCAGCTCGTTCTTCTCGTTCTTCACCACTGTGACACCTCCCTTCTTAGGAACCATATGAACCGGACTGACCCAAGTACTGTCTGAGATGGGATAGATGATCCCTGCTTCTAAAAGTTTCATGATCTCCTTCTTAACAACCTCTGTCAGATTTAGATTTAGTCGCCTTTGATGCTCAATCGATGAATTAGACTCGTCTTCTAAGTGAATCCTATGTAGGCACAAATCTGGAGCAATACCTGAAATGTCATCAAGAGAATAGCCAAGAGCTTTGCGAAACTTGTGCATCCTCATCAGCAATAAAGTGAGTTCTGCATTATTCAAAGAAGCGTTAACAATGACAGGATAAGATGAATTTTCACCAAGAAATGCGTACCTTAGCCCTGCAGGAAGTGGTTTGAGATCGATTTTAGGAGCCTTCATCTCGCTCCAATCCCTAAGCCTTGCAACTTTCACAGGAGTTTTAACCAGCTCCTTGTTAGCAACCACTTGCATAACCTGCTCACTCGCATCCATCATTGAAGCATAAGTCTCAGCAGTCTCATCCAGATACTCTATCTCTGATGTAGAATTGATCAATGCCCTCTCCAAGGGATCTGTAGAGTGCATCTCATGGAAGTAATCCTCTGCAAGATGATCCAAAGTATCAACATAGAAGGTCTGACTATCTATTGTAGGCTTCCTCATGAGCATATCCATGTCAAACATCATCTCTAAATCGCCCACATTCAGTGTGATTCTTCCTCCCTTGACATCAATCATTGCTCCAGCTGTAGCCAAGAAGGGTCTTCCCAAGATAAGAGGGTCCTTAGGTTCCTCACCATATTGCAGAACCACAAAGTTTGTGGGTATCATGCATTGTCCAACTTTAATTGGAACATCTTCAAGGACTCCTTCAGGGATTCTCACCGTTCTGTCTGCTAAAATAAGAGAGATCCTAGTGGGTTGAAAATCAGTCATCCTAAGGCTTATAGCAACTGAAAGTGGCATCAAGTTGACACTAGATCCCAAATCGCATAAGGAACGAGGAAATCTTTCCGTAAAGATCAAGCAATCTAAAACAAAGCTTCCTGGATCTATGAGTTTCTCTGGAATTCTGTTCTGAATCACTGCACTAACCTGCTCCGAGATCATCGCGCATCCCTCTTCAAGACTCAAGCTCTTGGTAACCATCCGCTTCACATATCGTCGAATCACTGGTGTTTATCTTATCGCATCAATCAAGGGAAGCTCAACAATGATTTTATCCACAATAGCCTTGCACCTAGCATCTTCTAGCTCCTGTTTAGACTTCTTGTTGCTCCTAGGGTAAGGAAGCTTGAGCTTGTAGACTCGTTCTTCTGCAACAACCGGAGATTTTGAAGTTTCTGCACTATCCCGTGAAGGGTGTCGATCAACACTCCCCTATGGGTGTCGATCAACACTTGTTTTTGATGTCAAAATTTCTTTGATTTCATCCGGTTGAGAATCTAAAACCTGAGTGGTGTCGATCGATGCTCCTCGGTGGTGTCGATCGACACCAACTTTGGATCAACAATCTCATCATCGTCGACATCGATTAGCTCGTCGATTCACTCCGTATCAGAACTCTTCTTCAGAATCGGTTCCAGCTTCTTTCCACTACGTGTCATGATAGCAATAGCATTGCGTTTGGGATTCGTATCCATCCTTGAAGGAGGAAATCCATCCTGTCTCTTCACTGATTCTACAGTTTGAGCAACTTGTGTATCGAGCTTCTTGACATGAGTGTTGAGAGCTTCAAATTTCCCATTCAGATCCCGGTACATGTCATCCATCTTCCCGTTAAAGCTAACGGTCATCTTCTGCTGACCTTCCAAAAGTTGTTCAAGCATGGATTTCACCTCGCTATCCGGAGTCTTAGCAGGAGGCATCTGATAAGAAGAAGAACCGTATGTCCTTATGTAGTTGTTGTTGCTGCTTTGGAATGGCTTCTGAAAGTTATTCTTCTGGTACTGCGGGCTTGAAGGTCTCTGATAGTTGCTGTTGTAGTTACTCCGGTAGCCTCTGTTCCCTTGTTGATTCCCATACCTCTGACTCTGAAATCCAGTTCCGTTAACGTAGTTCACACCTTCTTCTTCATTCCCAACCTCTGGTTCGAATGTCTCAACCTCCTGAGCAAAGTGAACTGACTTCTTTCCCACCAGAAAGTTATGCACATCGTCAATCTTAGCCTTAACCTCTTGAGCAAACTGACCACTACCATTGTTCCCACTGAGCTTCTTCCTCTCAAAGTCGGCATTCTTACTGCTGTTGCTTGAAGCCAAGTTCTCAATAAGCGCAATAACATCTTCCGGAGAGTTAGTCGTGAAATTTCCACTGCTTGCAGCATCTAGTGTCATCTGGTATCTCCAATCCACTCCATTAAAGAAGATCCTAAGCAATTGGATATCGCTGAATCCATGATGAGGACAATCTCTCTGGTATGACTTAAATCGCGTCCATGAAGCCTTAAATGCCTCAGTATCCTGTTGGCGGAAAGTAGCAATCTTCATCCTCAAGTCTTCTGATCTTGCATCGTCGAAAAAGTTGTTGAGAAATGCATTCTTGGTGTCCTCCCAAGTAGTCAAAGATCCTGGTTCGAGTTGCTTTAGCCAATATGAAGCATCTCTTCCCAGTGAGTAAGGAAAAAGCTTGCAGAAGAGATAGTCACTTGACACTCCATTCGCCTTAATGCTCGATGCCAAGTCCTCGAAATTCTCAATATGATCCATTGGGTGTTCGTGTGGAAGCCCATGGAAAGGATGTTGAGCCACAAGGCTGAAGAATGCAGGCTTCAGCTCAAAGTCGTTTCTCTGAAACGGAGGTGGGCGAATTGCAGCTCGGTTAGCATAAAACTGATTCGGACGATTGTAATCGCCCAAAGTCTGACCACGTCCGTTCTGCGCTGGGTGTCGAGTGACACTTGCGTTATTACCCTAAACAGCCACTTGGACGATCGCCATCTGCTCCTGTTATCAAGATGATTGGTGGTACCTCTGCCATCTTAGATTTTCTAGCTGCTTTCTTGTTCATACGTTCTAAAAGAGCTAACGTGTCAAGATCGAATCCAACTAATTCCTTGTCTGTTGTGCTTCTTGTGACGTGTCTTGGCATGCTCCTGAAACCCAAAACAAAAAGCAAACAAAATGAAACTAGTTAGTAGATTAAAAACAAAAGAAAAACTTAGACAAAATTCTATAATTGAAATTCTAATGGTGATTTCAATTTGCCCGGCAACGGCGCCAAAATTTGATATGCTCAAATTTACCCTGAGCTACTCTCTCAAATTAAGAGATTGTATAGTACTTAGGGATCGAATCCACAGGGAAAAGAATTCACAAAGTAAAATTCCAAATTCAAATTAAGCTAAGTAAGTAATAATGTAATGAAAAAGCAAATAAATAAAGCAAGCAAACGATGATTGTTGTTCTTTAAATCAATAAGACAAAGCGCTAGGCATCGGGTAATTCGCAGGCATGACTTTAAATCGAAGCACTAAATTACTGTCTGGATATTTATTAAGAACCGTTCTTAAACTCGAAATCAATTGTAAAACTAATCAACTTTCGTTGCAGAAGTTATCTATGATTAAATCCTAGCAAACCAAATTTCTTTGCGAGTTCTATAAATTTAATTAAGCATTAACGAGCAGTTTCGATATGTTCACAAAATCACTAAGCCAAATTTCTTTGCGAATAGTTATTTTGCTCACCAATGATATTGTTCCAGCTAACTAATAATGTTTTCGCATCTATCCATCAACCTAACATGTCTAATTCAGGGTGATCAATCCTAAAACAGAATTAAAACTATCAAGGTGAAGAACACAAGTTAGATTGATCCCAACAGTAATAAAGTTCTAACAATTTATCATCAGCCTTTGAAAAAACCCTAAACCTAACTAATAGATTACTAAGACATGATGATTGAAACAAGCATAATAACTGAATAATACTACATTAAAAAGATAAAGATAGAGATACAAAAGGATTCGAAGAAATCTCTGAAAAGAGTCTGAACTTGTCTCCCTAAAAGCTCTGAATCAAATCTCTAGCTATGTCTCAATAGAATAAAGCATAAAGCCTAACAATGGCTGTTAAAAACTATATATAGGACGTCAAAACCGTCTTGGAACAATAATGTAATCTTCAGGAACTTCTGGGCTAAAACGGGTTTCACGAATTGGGCTTTTTTCTTTGTTACGAATAAGGTGTCGATCGACACCCAGAGATGGTGTCGATCGACACCAAGGCTGGATTTCCAATCCGAGTTTGACACTTTGATCTCTTTCTCCGAAATGCTCCAGAATGCTCCTAAATCTCCCATTATGCTCCAAACTCCTATAAATCTGTAATGACTCTAAAAGAACACGAAAAAAACCGTAAAGACTCTAAAAATATACTTATATCATGGCTTTAAATGGGTAAAAACCATGATATATCAACAATTCCATAATAGAAATGTAGAGAAGACAATACTTAAGTAGCTAAGTCTAAATCCAAAATAAGAAATGATAAGTAACAAAGAGTAGAGAGTTAACGTGGGTTTGATAAGAAAGAGTAGAGAATAGTAGAGAGTTGAAATGAGAATCAGGTCACCATTCACCAACTTCTACAACATCCACTAGCTTCTTAATCAACATTGACCATCTGTCAAATAGAATTGCTAACATACATTGACCACTAGGTAATCCAAGAGTCTTCACGATCTTGACAAATAGATCCATGGACAAGTGACGATATTGATCAGAACAAATCAGTTGGTTATGTCAAATAGAATTGCTAACATAAAAGGACCACTAGGTAATCCAAGAGTCTTCACCATCTTGAGAAATAGATCCATGGACAGGTGACGATATTAGCTAAGTTGACAAGCAATCGCAAACTTGCCTCTTCACCCTATTCGCTTGGTCAGGTATTCCAGCTATATATCCGAAGAGAACCAGATTCAATCTCCACTTAGATTTTCAGTCCTTTGCTCTAACCTTTAGAAAGCCTGAATTCGAGATTCACTCGGCTATATATCCGAAGGACCTGCTCGTGATGTTGACTTAGGAGCCTGTTTGGCTCCTCGCGGAGTATAGCTCACATCCAAAATCATTGTTGACCCGATCTCTAACTTCGTTTTAGGCTGAAGGATTCGTCGAAGTGAGTTGTGGCTTCTAATCTAAATAGTTCCCCGACTCCCTACGCTACGGTCACAGTTACTCCAAAGCATTCTTCTTCAAAGAAGTAACTTTTCATCACTCAGTTTCATATTGGAACTCTATTGTAATATAATTACCGAGTAGCAAAATCTTTAAACACGATATTTGGATTATGTGCGAATTTCTTGTGCATACCGACAAAAGATAAGTGAGTTTTTGGATTTTAAAACAAGATTGTCTGATATTTGATGAATTTTCTGTTCTCACTACTCTTACAAATGTCACAACCAAAAACTAAATGTATTATTTCAGAGAACGGACCAAAACATGTAAGTTAGTGGATTGTATGTGTCGTTATTGCATCATCACTCGGGTTCAAGTAGAAGTATGAAAAATAGAAGCCGAGTAACTTAGTCTAGCTAACATAAATAATCTTCTCTTCTTTTCCTTCTCAAATTGTTATTTTGATTTTAGAGTAAACCACACATATGAAAAGGTAGTTTATGTGACTTATGTCAAAATGATAGCATACCGAGTGAGAAATAAAGTACTCAATCGAAAAATAACGTACCAAACATATAACACTATCAAACAAAACATATGTGACGAAAAATAGGAGAACTTTTGAACAATTCATTTACAAAAGCTTTATACAAAACCCACGCATAACGTGGGAAAGCCCCTAATATATTATAGTGACACTTAATTTTTTAGGTTTCAAATATTTTGGGCTTTTTGGCGTTTAAATTCCCCCCACCCCCAAATTAATTGGGAATTTTTTCTTAATTTTTTTAGAACCCTAATATTCGTTTCCCAAAACTGTCGACCATGTGAAAACTGAGATCTCTAATTTCATTACTCCATTAAACTCTAATTGATTGGCTATTGATTCCAGGTTTAATCGTTTGTATACTTGCTAATATCTCCGACACTGAGACTAGTATTAGGTAAATGAACACTTCTCCTGGGTTTCCTTCCTTTCATTTTATCGCTTGCTTGACCATTCCTATTCTTTAACCTGGGTTTCTCTGTATCATCAGGACGTGGTTTACTTTCCACGAGGAGTTCTTCTTCTTGTTTCTCTTGCCTCCTATCATATTATATCCTTTCCAATTGTTTTACTATCCATTTTTGTGTCTCTTGTTTTCTCTTCTCCTAGTTGTAGTCTATCTTCATGCCGTGTGTTGTTCTTCAGTCTTTATCATCCAAAAATTTTAGTTTTTGTATCAAGTTTTCACCTCCCCTGGGTTTTAGAAGGAAACAGTAAAGTTTGATTTGAATTTTGTTTCTTTAATTCAGCTGGCATTTTATCTATGCTGAGTACGTGATGGCTGCTGAATATCACCATCGTTCAATCGTTTGGCAGGTAGAATGCTTTGTCGAATTCTATCTTTCTCGGCTAGTAGGATGTGGTCAATGAACGTAAACTGTAGTTAATACTGAATTCACTTAGTTGGAGTTTATACTTTTCTTCCCTTATTCTCATTGCGAGTTCCTAATTCGCCTCCCAGGATATTGTCCAAGTATGTAACTTTTCTAGTTACCATTCGTTTCTTTGAAAGTCTATTTTCTGCTTTATTTGCCTTACCTTGATTTCCTTGTTATCTCGTAGTGCCTGCTTTTCGTGATGTCATTGAGACTTAGATGTTTGGCGAATTACGAAGCCTGTTAACTCCTTTAGAGGTACTCACCAATTCGTTTTTTTTGTTTGGTCAACAATAAGTGTTGCTTGTTCTCTTTTGTTTATAATTTTCTTGTAAACTCTTCAGGTTGGTTTAATGCTTAGAGGAATGGGATTCAACAAAAGCACATATATTTTCCTTGCATCTGGTCAGATATATAATGCGAATAGAACTACGGCCCCACTACTAGAAATGTTCCCAAATTTACAAACTAAGGAGATGCTTGCATGAGAGGAGGAACTTGCTCCATATAAGGTCTGCTTCTTATCCCGCTGTTTGTTCCTGTATGGTATACATCTCGTGATCAATTATTTTTCTGACTTGAAATTGTGTGTGTAGAATTTCTCTTCCAGAATGGCTGCAATAGATTACACGGTCTGTCTCCACAGTGAAGTATTTGTGACCACACAAGGTGGAAACTTTCCTCATGGGTCATCGGAGATAAGTTGCACATATAGTCATTTATAAGATCTTGACAAGTTTCGTGTGTTCAAGACTTTTCTTTTGACAGATTTTCCCTTTTTATGTTAGGTATCCTAGAATTTTGAGGCGGATGTGATGAGAATTACTAAGGACACAAATGCAAGTTTGTCCTCATATAATCGTCGTAAACTTTTCTTATGTGTCGTGTATACTTACATCTTACAGGAGATATGTTGTGTGCGTGTGTGCAGGATTTGTTGCTTATATTCACAAACAATGTCCAAAGATCTTGGCGCGTCTCTCGACATTTTGTTGATGATATTGAAGAAGTTTTAAAGATTGAAATCGAAGAGTAGAGAATTTACAAATGTAAATGCAAGAGTTGTATTATCTTATTTTCTTAGTTATGTACTTTTAATTGTAATATAGGTTTTTTGAATGGTTTCATATAATATAATAAAACTAGAAAATGTCTCGCGCGATGCGCGAGTTTTATTTAAAAATTTATTAGATTGGAAGACAAATAATATGTTTTATCTTATTATTTATATTTGACAAAAACAACCAATTTTTTAGATCTATATTGGTTGTTAGTAAAAAATTAATAATAATTAATTTGAAATTAAATTAGTTACTTTTATTTATTTATATTGCATTAACATTGAAATATAAAGTGATTTTTAACTTTTTCAATATTAGTGGTTACTATTTGAATATATTTGTTTGCAACTTTGTTAATTACATAAATACAGAAATTTTACAACTAAATCAATTATGTTATCTAAACAATGCTTAAAATTTTATAGTAAAATAGTTATTTATTGTAAAACATCTTTCTACATTCTAATTACTTATCATTTTTTTTCTTTTAAATTTTTTTTTTTGTATCTATACATACAAATAATTAGTTTTTATTTCTGATGTACTTATATTATATAAAACCTCTTTCTACATTCTAATTACTTATTATTTTTTTAAAAAGAAAAATTTATATTTATTTATACAATGAGTTAGTTATTATTTTTGATGTACTTTTATTAGCTATGATTATGTGTTTTTAATCGAAAAATGTTATGTTGAAATACATTAGCCTATGATGAGGTATAACGAATTTTTAAATCATATATTCTATTTTATATATGAATCAATAACATTTTATATATTATATCATATATATATATAATATTAAAAAAGAGATTAACTGTATTAGTAAAAATTGACATAAACTTATGTGATTTGTCTATAATATGAGTTAATATAAATGGTGGTAATGTACTTTAGGAACATTAAACGTAACTTTATATATATGGTATGTTAAATATATATTTACCACCCTTAAATATATATAAAATTAAGAAATTTAAACTCGATAAACTTTAGTTATTGAAATATTTATAATACATTAGTTAAATACATAAAATCACAAATTTATTATTCTTGGATTGTTATTTAATTTTATTTGAGATATTGTATTTAATTTAATAGTAGTATTAATTTTATTAATTAATCATATTTGACTAAAAATAATAATTATTAATTATATAATTATGTGAAGACACGTGTCGTCTTGTCAGATCTTGTTAACTTTAAAATATTATAAAGATTGGCATTTCAAAATGTCTCCTACTTTTCTGAATGACTTTTAGAAAGAATTTTAGTAGTGAGTTATATATCTTTCTTTCCGTGATATATACAAGTGTCTTTAGTAGTCTAGTGGCTCTTCTCCACTTAAATTACCGAGGTTAGCAGAGGTTCGAAACCTAGAAGAAACATTTTGAACGTTTTTTCTTAAATAATTTTTTCTAGAGAAAAAGGTGACACGTGTCGTCTTGTTAGAGCTTGTTGGCTTTTGTAAACCTTAAAATATTATAAAGATATGACTTTTTCTATTCAATATGTTAATTTATTCAAAATCAAATATCCTAATAAAATGTAATATAAATACAATCAATAAAAATAAAAATGCTAATTGTATTGATATTAATTAATCTGTCACAAATTTGTGACGCTTTTGTGACGGATTTGCGACTGAAAATGTCCAAAACTTGAACCAAATTGCAATTTATTCCTTTATAAGTGACTCTTCCCCGACGAATTTGCGACAACTTAAGATCATTAGTGTCTCTTCATATCGTCTCAAATCCGTCGCATATTTGTGACGTAGTTTATCGTCACAATTGCCCACTAAGTCATGACGGATATATCAGTCACAATTTGGTCGCAAATTTATGATTCTTTTATTTCGTCTCTAATCCGTTGTAGATTTATGATACTAATATATCGTCTCTAATCCGTCGCATATATGTGACGCTTTTAATTTGTCACCAAAGCGTCGCTAATTTGTGACGAATGTACGACGGATCGGATTTGCAACGGATCGGATCGGATTTGCATCTGTTTTGCGACGCTTTTGTGACGCGTTTGGGCGTCTCGCAAATTAATTGTTTTCTTGTAGTGCATTGAGCTCTGGAGATGGGATACAAGGGGATTTTCATGGACTAATACTATACAAACAAGGTGATTTCCCATTCTAAAATCTTATTTACTTAATTATTTTTAGATTCAGAAAGGATAAATTTTGTAGCCTCTTTTTCTTTGGTCACTTTTTAGTGTGTTTTTTGCTAATATTAATTTATGGGTTAATTTGCAAGATAGAAAAAAAAAAAAAAATTAGAAAACTAACCAAAATTGCCCTATGTGGCATGTTCTTAGCCATTAGATTTAGGGCAATTAGCTAGTTTTCTAATTATAAATTTTTTCTTGGCTATCTATGCTAATTTCCCTTAATATATTGTTGACACGATAGCATACTGTCAAGAGAATATAAATTCCTATTCAAAGTAAATCTGGATTTAGTTATGAGTAATTCTGTGGTAAGTGAGTTTTAAAATTCTCTCACTCCCGCTCCTTCCCATAATAATTTGTTTTATTGTTCCATATAGCTTACTGATTTAACTTGTAGCTCTTTGATAAATCCCTTAGGTCTTCTTATACTCGGAGAATCAGTGTAGAGTGGATAAGAAGAAGAGAAGTTGAGATGGAGTCAGTTAGTCTGGTCAGTTAGGAGTTTGTTTATGACTTAATAGAGAAGTTGTTAGAATTTCTTTTGTGGTAAAATTTAAATGTTTTCTCTTTTGACTAGGGATTAATATCTTCCAAGTTCACGTTAGTCTAAACAATGAGGACATCTTTTTGCTCATGTACCACATCAAGTAGTTCAAACTCAGAAATCTAATGTCACTTATATGACTGTTTAGTTTGCAGGAAAGCGTCACACAAGACCAGAGACCTTCGATTTAGTAGAAACATTTGTGCATTATAGACTTGCTTTGTGTACAAATCAATCCAAATATCTATCGAAATTTATTTTTGGACCATGAAAATTGTCAGTCATTAACGTAATTGTGATCGGTCACTACAAACAAATGTGTGAATTGAATCATTTATCTTTAATATTAACATTACTTATAATTGATGTAAATGAGTTTTGCATCATTTACAAAAGCGATTTAACAATTGGTGATGCAGATGATTCTCATCGCTTTGTTAATAATCGATACAAATATGCAAAATATTTGCATCGATTTTGAAATTGATGCCAATGTGTATCAATTGCAAAAAAATGATGTTAAATATTAATATCAATTTTCTAATTGATGTAACTATTAATATTTAAATAAAAATTAAAATTTAAATACAATAACTAATCAGATTTAAAATGATTACGAGATTAAAAATAGCTTAAAACATCTTTCTTCTTAATTTTTTTTTGACATTTCGATCTACACATCCCCTTTTGACTTTTGTTTCTCTGTTCATTTTTTTAAAAAATTTAACATTTACTTGTTATTATCATCACAAAAAATTACAATTTTTTTTTTGTTACAACGAAAGAAGAAAAAGATTTAAAAGAAAATTGATTAGGAAAATTGATCTTCTCTTCTTGTTGAAGTGTTGAGATGGAATTTTAAAATAATTTCTCTTGTTCTTCTTGATCCTTCTTTAACTCCTATTTTCTTCGTCAATACAATCCCCTTTTCTCTGTTTCAGAAATTCATGACATCATATACATAACGATGAACACTAACTACAACAATTGTATATGCATTGGCATATTGTATAATGTATACTAATCAAACTATCTTTCACATTATCCCAAAAAAATCATATTTAGATTAGCATTGACTTACCTTTTTACTTCACATGGATGTTGTTACCAACAATCGAAAGTTTGGTAGATGTTTCTACACATCAAAACAGAAAAAGGTCTTAAGCAAAAAATCTAGCTAAAGTGCAAACAAAAGAGAAATGAGAGAATCTAGAAAACCTTTTTTCTTGTAGAAAAATTGGAAAGTAGTTCATATATAATAAAAAAAAATCGTGTGCATCAAAAAAATTGTGGGATATAACTGCTAGTGATATAACTCCTATATTTAGGGATTCCACGTTGATTTAGTTCAAAGATTTTGTTTCAGAATTTAATTTAATACGAATATATATGTTTACTCTTTTTCAAAAGAATTAAATGAAAGATTTAAGATAATATTTGTTAAATACCTTTCTAAACGGTTATTCCTATTTTTCTTCTTTTAATATAGTTTATAAATTGTTTTAGGCTAAAAATCAACCATGAGTTATGGGAGTTATGTACATATAAGGAATAAAGGTTAAGTGATTGCTTTAGTATTTACTTATACAACCATCGAGTATTATAAGTTTAATTTATTAGTTCACGTATAAGTTTTTATACCAACTTATGATTTAGTTTTTTTTTTCTTATTGATGTAGATGCAAATTAAGGTAGAAAATTGAGGTTAAAAGAAAAAATAGTTATTCGTTTTAAATGATGTAATTTTTGTATCATTTTTATAAATGATAGTAACAAAAACTAATTAAAAAATCGTTTATTTAACTGATGTAAATTCATAATTTATTATCAATTTTGATGAAGTGATACAAACTAATATGAATTATATCAATTTTGTTCAAGTGATGTTAAACTAGTTATTATCAACATCAATTATGATAATTGATGCTAAATCATATATATATGTTTCATTTATAAATAAATGATCTAAAACAGTATCATTTAATTTTGTGATACATTTTAAGTGATACAATTCACTTCTTTTTTTGTAGTGGGTATTGGGAAGTAAAATACATAATTATTGTATATAAAACTCATATTACTATTATAAAGGGAGATCAAATGCATGTATAAAATATGATGTATATACTTTATAATATCATATAAGTATATTTTTAGTTTTAATTGGATTTTTTATTTATTGGATCCTCATTTATGTTTTACATATTTTTAATTTCTTCATAAAAATGTAATTCCAAACTAAAACTATCGATTAACAAAATTTGAGTTAACTTATTTTGAATTTTTAAACCATGACCTAAAAAAAATATATTTTTGTTCGATATTAGAAAAATAATTTAAAAAAAATCTCGCGCGTATGCGCTGGATCTCATCTAGTTGTATACTAAAATCTTCTATCGATGTTATGACGTACAAGGAAGATTAATATACTTGTTAAACGGAATTGGTTAGAAATTAAATAAAAAGTTAAATGGTTAGAAATTAAATAAAAAGTTAAAGAAGGGTGAATTTGCTTAATAAATTAATAATCAAACTACAATTATAATTAACAATATAAGCCCATGTACAATAGAGTGGTTGAATCTATTATTCACTAGGTAAACGCCCAAACTGAGCTAGTTGAAAAAAATAAAAAATCTACGTGTATTAATTTAGTTAAATCTTTTCAGCTAGCTTAAAACAAAAAAATTTGGACCCACAAATGACACGTGGCGAAAATTGATTGGAAGGAAAAAAATTGAAACAACCAACTTCTTTTTTTTATTATTAATTAACCCGAATTAATTATTCTTATAAATACTACTCCCTCCGTTTTAATTTAAGTGTAGTTTTGACACTTTTCACACAAATTAAGAAAACATATCAAAAACTCTATTATACCCTAATAAATAGTTTGACTATTGGTAATCTATTCTACTATTGGTTAGACTTAGGGATAAATTAATTATTTTACACTAAAAATTGCATTGAAATTATAAATCGTCACTTAATCTAAAACAAACAAAAAAACACTAAAACGACATCTAAAGTCATACAGAGGGAGTAATTCTCAACGGTTGATTCAAACCAACAAACCAAACAATAACCAGCGAAAATAATTAAACACTGAAACCGGAACTAATCAAATACTCCATAAATCACATAAATAATTAAACCAGATAATTCAACAACAATCTGAATTGACACTACTTACGAAAAATATTATTCACGGCATGCACTATTCACGATTCATGGTGGATATTGTTCATGAAAACACTATTTCACGGTGGATGGTGATATTATTCACGACAAAAATTATTCACGGTTTACAACAAACACTATTCACGAAGCAGCACTATTAATAATTTATGGTGAATACGCTATTCACGATGTATACTATTCACAATTACATACTATTCATGATGAAACTATTCACGACAGTCATTATTCATGGCGTGAACGGTGAATAGTTTGTTCAGCATCTACCACTGTGAACGGTGAGTGTCCCCCCATCCTTTGTGAATGGTGCATTAAAAATGTATGTATAGTGTAATAGTAAAGCATGCCGATTGTAACCAATTATTCAATTCCATTCTTTCGGCTCTACATGATGTTTTAAGAAAAAATATAAAAAGATGTTACAATTTCACGATGACAACGAAGATCATTTAAAAATCAAGTTAGAATATACTTCAAAATATATGCAAACAAATGGGAAGATACTAACGGGAAAGACAATAACACTTGCGGTTGAATCATCCAAAATTATGACAATGCGAAGGCTAGAATTCAGGATAAAGAAAGAATCCAACGGACCAGGAGAGGCTGATATTTGTCGGAAAACAATCGTAGGACGCTCGGACACTTGGTGATTACAATATCCAAAAGGAATCAACGCTTCATTTGGTTCTCAGGCTTAGAGGAAGTGCGAGGAAGCGGAAGAAGACGATGTATATTAAACCAAAGAATATTAAACACAAGCATACAAAAGTGTATGAATCATAGGTTATATGTTATACAAGGTCGATAGATTTGATAAGGTATAGAGATTAAGGAAAGAGTATCGTTCGGTTACATGTGGACCAGGTACCTTCATGGCGAGTCATTTCAATTGGCACTATTGTGAAAAATATTGTGGAACAACATATGTTTTCAAGAATCTTAAGACAAATGAATGATTCCACAAGTCATATATCTTGAATACTGCATTGTTTTGAGACTTGATGGTATTGAGACTAAACCAAAGAAGATTTTAGAAAACTCATTTTGGCAGAGTAAACTCTAACGAGTAATCTATTGACGCAGATGATCGTCTTTGACAGAGATGTCATGGAGATTTGACATGCCGAAGATGTAGACAATCCATGATTATGGCCGCCCTTTAGGTTTCGTGAGTGCCTTTTGTAATCATGGTTGTCTTCGGCTTTTCAATTGGATGTTTATAAATTTGGTGCATATCGCAAGCGGGGGTAGTGGTTTAGACATGGATCTCAATACGCCGTTCAATCACGTTCGTTCGTGTCGGAAACAGGAAATGTTGAGAGGATTTGATTTGTGGAGGGGCCTAGCAGACATAACAACATTGATCCTCGAATACGATAAACTGATAAACCAAACTCTTTGAACACACGTCTACTAAATTTTATTCCACTAGCATCCAAAACAAATCATCAAACATCACATGTTATGCAATTGCAACTTAGTTTAATGTTTTTTTTTAAAAAGAAGTTTGGATGATCCAAATTGCTTTGCAATGACAGCACCAACATAATTAACCGGTAACACATACGAGCCCAACTAATTTCATATGTTAGATAGATTCTCAAAGACTTTTTCATGGAAAACTCTCAGTTACTATTTAGTGAGATCATAGAGTTTACTGTATTGATGAGAGGGTCATGTATGTTATAAACTTATAAATAGTTAGTCAAAGTTAATTGTTTTCTTTTCCACATTCTATTTTTTCATTTTTTGTTAATGTCTTAATGATTACGTTTTTTTATATATATAATTATAAAATCTACAACAAAACTATGATTAAAAATAGATTTATGTTATAACAGCTAAAACACAATATATATATATATATATATATATATATATATATATATAATTGATCGCACGAATGCGCGGGTTTTACCCTAGTTAAAAAAGAAATTATGTGGTAACTTTTTGCGTGAGACAGTCTATGTTCGAGTGGACCGATTGATTTGTTTTTGGCGAGAGGAGAAAAAAGAAAAAAAAAACATTTGGCCTCTTCGACATTTTTCCTCCTTCATCGCTTCCATCGCGATTTCCATGGTGAATCATACAAAGATTCTTTCTTCTTTCTCCATTTTTCTCTTCTATTTCCCTTATCAGAACTAGATTTGAATAATCGAGTAAGTGTTGAAATTCAAGAGCAAGAAGTAGATTTGAATAATCGGAACAAAGCTTCTTCGTCTTCTGGGTATACTTCAATCATGTAAATGGAGTCATTATAAGAGCTTTCAATAAACGATCGATAGAGATCAAACTCTCCGATCTATAATTCCGCCGAGAAATCCATCGGGATCTGTTTAGACGCAGACTCGCCACCGTCGCCGCTCACTTCCCGGCCAACACTAACGATCCCGTCTCCTCCGCTTCTCTCGTCCCCTTGGTATTCCCTTCTTTCTCTCTCACTGTTTTCGAATTAGTATCGATCTCGAATCTTGCTGTGACAATAACTCTCCGATGATTCACGGTGTTGTTCTAATTGAATTTGTGTGTGTTCTCTCTCGCTATGGAATTTATGATAGTGAAGATATATATACTCGAATGAAAGTAGCTTAGTTTGTCCGAGTTAATCTACTTATCAATTGGATTAGATCGACCAAGAACAAGAGGGATAAAATACAAATATTCTTGAGTTAAAGTTGTTGCAATGGAAAACTGAGTTGTTAAATTTATTGAAAGTTTTGCATGCTTTATGGGATTGGATATAGCTTTCTTAAGTTTGAGCTATCTCAAAAAGCTTGGTTTCGTTGTTTTGTAACGTGTTCTTGAAATGTTTCTTGGTTTATTGAACAGAAACCGGTGAGGCGGATGGAGAAGAGATGCGTGTGGATGAAGCGGTTTGTAGGATTTGTTTGGTAGAGTTATGTGAAGGAGGAGAAACATTAAAAATGGAGTTTCGTTGCAATGGAGATTGTTCTTTTGTTTTTCTTTGGTTCTTTACATACACCATTGTATTGTTGTAACTTGTAAGTTTAAAACTTTGATTGCAAATGAAATGTTTGTAGTGTAGTACATTGGTCTTGGACTTTCAATTATAATAAATTTGGGATTTAGGAAAACAAATTATATGTTGTATATCAAAAATAGAAAGTCTAAAAATTTATATACTTATTATATACAAATTTGATTATTATGCATTTTACAAACATTAAAAAAAAAAAAAAATTATGAGACCGACACCGGCCTTACCATTAAAGACAAATTTATTAACAGTCTCTTATTGAATCTCAAATAATAAATTAATATTAAAATTAATACTAAAATAGTATGTTTTATGAGACCATAATAGTCTCTCACCGATGTGCATGCTCTAATGATTAACATTTTGCTACCTACACTACTTTGTTACTTTCTTAATTATTAGTATTTCTTTGTTATCTAGCAAATTCAGTCTTATGACAGTGCCGCCCAACTTTATAAGGAAATAAATGCTTTTAAAATACTACATTGTTTGGGACAAATAGCTAAAGTACTCTTAGCTATTGTTTGTACATATTCACTTTTGACTGTACAGATTCACTTATGGTCACTAGCCAAGTATACTACGAAATTATGAATAAAGACATGATTACGACCATATTCAGACTAATTGGGTCAGATTGGTCATTCCGTTTAGACAGAGCGGTTAAATAGTAAATAATTTTTAATAGAAAATATTAAATATTATTTAAAATAGAAATAATAATTTAAAATTTTTAGTTTGATTTTTATATATTTATATTAAAGTTAAGTATAAACCTATATTTTTCAGAAATAAAATATAAAATATTTTATTTTTAATAAAAATACAAACGTCCGTTTGATAATTGGGACGGTTGCAAACGCAGCTACATCCAAACGAGGTTACCATTCAAAGCAATTATAGTATACTGGGTGCAACATAGACTGCCTGCATGTAAGTGTATAATGAAGTCTAAAATGCTTTGAAAAACAAAAAGAAATGTAACGATATCATTCATGATTCATCCAATTATATAACATAAAAGGAACAATATCTGGATATTCAGATGTAAAGATAATTCACTTTTTTATGTATGCATTTTATTCAGTATTTGGAAGTAATATCTGAATTTATTTTATGGAATTGTTTTTTTTTATAATAGCCTTACAAAATTTTATGGAGTTGTTTAAACTTTTAGTTTTTATCATCTGATTGAATACACCATACGGAAAATATGGGGCTAAGCTTTCAAAGCAATACCACTAAAGGGAACAAACCTCCCATATACCACCTACATAGACAAAGCCAAGGATGCAAAATACAATACGCATGGAATTGCTACCCAAAAAATAGAGGTCACAAGCATCAACAGAGGTAAAGAGTTTCTTACTATCAAAGATGTGTTGTAACCAACTCTTTCAGTAACTTAAAAACTCCAATTCCTTTGGAAATAATAGAAAGGCCTCCAATGCCAATTCCAATTCAAGAAAATAAAAATAAAAATAAAAACAAAATCGACAAAACAGTAGGGTTTGGTTTATAGGGTTGTGAGTGCCAAATTTGACATATTCGATTCACAATATAATAATATTGGGATCAAAGCTTCTCTAAAGATAAAACACCAAGTCGAATGAAAGAATAAACAAATAAAAACCAAGAAGAAAGGTGAATCATAATTAGTATGGAATAATATACAAAGTGATTAGTCAAAGAGGAAGAACAAAGATCATTTCTAGTAAATTTTAGCCTTCTCGTGGAGGAAGCCCCCCTCTCATTCTCTTCCTCTTCATCTTTATAATCTTCATTATTTTTGTCATTAGTTTTAGAATTAATTCACTAATTAATTCTAAAGTTTAACCACCACCATTAATTCATGAATTGAATCACAAATTAAACACTAAGAATTGACCGTTACGACTTAGCCATCCGAACATATGAACTTCGTATGATGTTGGGCTTTCGATATAATAGACCGGATCATAGTGTGAGATCCGACGCCAACAGTTAGCCCCCCAGTTCTTTGAGTACATTTATTTTGCTCATAGAACTAAAACCAACGAAGCCTTTTCAAAAAAGAATCTTATAAACATGTTGCTCATTTTATTTTTGGCACCGATCAATTTCGACACCAATTTTATTTCGGTCAACATATTTCCGGTTTTATCTTTGGCACCGATTTTATATCTTTTTTTATTGTCTAAGATTATTTCGTCACCGATTTTATTTCGGTAAACAAGTTGCCGATTTCATTGTGGTGTTGAATTTTTTGGATGAACACGTCTTTTTTATTTGCGAGTTCATTTCAGTGAACATGTTGCCGATTTATTAAGGCTTTGTTTTTTTATGTTAACATAATCTCCTTTTTTGTAAGGAAACTGAAATTTCCATGGAAATATATTTTCTTCTTTTCCACCATTTCATCAAAAAAATTGTTATCATCGAATCTCCATCCAAAAAACCTTTTGGATTTTTTTTTTATTTTTTAGATCCACCGATATGGTTGTGCTTTATCTCTTTGTCAAATATTTGTTTTCATCGACACCGGTAAGAAATATGTTTTCATTGACCAATCTCCATCAAATAATCCTTTTGGATTTTTCTCTTTTTAGATCCACCGATCTGGTTGCGATTACTAGGCATATCGACTTCTAGCTTTAAGAAGAAGAAAGTTTTTGTCCCCTTAGTCGGTGCCAAATTGTGAGTGCCAAATTTGACATATTCGATTCACCATATAATAATATTGGGATCAAAGCTTCTCTAAAGATAAAACACCGAGTCGAATGAAAGAATAAACAAATAAAAACCAAGAAGAAAGGTGAATCATAATTAGTATGGGATAATATACAAAGTGATTAGTCAAAGAGGAAGAACAAAGATCATTTCTAGTAAATTTTAGCCTTCTCGTGGAGGAAGTCTCCCTCTCATTCTCTTCCTCTTCGTCTTTATAATCTTCATTATTTTTGTCATTAGTTTTAGAATTAATTCACTAATTAATTCTAAAGTTTAACCACCACCATTAATTCATGAATTGAATCACAAATTAAACACTAAGAATTGACCGTTACGACTTAGCCATCCGAACATCTATGAACTTCGTATGATATTGGGCTTTTGATATAATAGACCGGATCATAGTGCGAGATCCGACGCCAAGAAGGGTTTGGTTTGTAAATTGTAATGAATATTAATATTATTATTACATCAACTGTCAAGGTTCGATCAATCCGTAAAAGGAAGCGTTAGCTTTATGAACGTGAAAGTTGTACGTGTCCCATAGTGTTTATTTACATGCAAAAAAGACACTGTATATAGTCAATATCAAGACCACATTCAAGCTCCACTCGTCATAACCACAGACATATATACATGCATAGATACACATATAGAAATTGAATTTAACTAGTGATCACGACCACATTCAAAGACGAAGATGAACAAAAGCCACAATCACGGTCGAATTTGGAGCTAAAAAGAGGAAACCAAAACTGAATTCCCTATCTTATATTTTTTTTTGAAACTTAACCCTATCTTATATTTAAATCCATATTTTCTCAATTTAAACGTAAATCATTGTTTAGTCTTAGTTAAGTTACTTTTATGATAGTAATTATACATATTGATATGACTAAACGGATACACCTTTCCACGTAGACCAAAGTCACGAGACTAAAACTCTATATATTTCAGGAGGGAAACGCTTAGTTTGTAACATCTGCAAATCTTAGCTCATATCACTTTGAAGAAATACATAACATTTTAAAATCCAAAACACATAAGAGAAAAAAATATGAAGGTGGAATTTTTCGTCCTCCTTTTGATAATCTCATGGTTGTCGAAGAATATTATTTCACTACCTCTTGAATCTCGAGTAATCGGTCGTCATAGTTTTCCGGATAATTTTGTTTTTGGAACAGCTGCATCGGCTTTTCAGGTACTATTTGAGTTAGTAATTTCCAAATTTCTGTTTAGATCATTACGATAATACAAGTGGTTATAAACTTAATTATAGTTATGTGACGTTTACATAATGATTCATACGTACTAGTACGTAGAATTCCCTTGGATGTGGAACTAAATTAATATTCTAAAAGAACATTAATTTAAAAGCGACATAAGTCTCAGCTGGCTTATGAATTTGTTGCAATTACGATGACGGCGTTGATTTTCTTTTTCACTTTTTTCTAAATGAATGTGCTAAATTATATTCAAAAAAAAAAAAACGTTTTTACAATAATTGTAATGTTATAAATCATAGTGGATTGTCATAACTAGTTCTGGTCCGTTTACGGCCCATTAACACTTAGTCTTTAGGCCGGTTTAATGAATCCTAGTTGAATTAGGATTTTCCTTTTATGTACTTTCCTTTTCCCATTAGGAAAAGGAATTTTCCTTTTCTCTCTTGTAATAATCCTATATAAAGGATCTTATGATTAATGAATAAACACAATCTTCCCCATTCGTTCTCTTGATTCACAACACGTTATCAGCACGAGTTGCTCCCTAAACCCTAAAAACACAAAAAACGCGATTACTGTTCATCGTTACTATTCATCGTACTGTTCATCGCGTACTGTTCATCGCGCACTATTCATCGCGCACTGTTCATCGACGATTACTGTTCATCCGGCGTTACTGTTCAAATCATAGTTCATACAGCCTTTAAGGTTACGGCGAACTAGAAGAAAGTTCATACAGCCTATCAACGGTTACGGCGAACTAGAAGACTCACGGAGGTTAAGGTAAACAATAAGAAACCCTAATCTAAAGAACCTAGATTCATGATAATCTTAGAAACCCTAATCTAAATCATGCTTGTTATTGTTATTGCTTGCTTGATTGTGTTTATTGATTCATGATTCGTAATCACTTGAAACCCTAACTTGAAACCCTAACCTAATTCAATTAAAATCCAAACCGATTGCATGATCTGTACCCGTGTCGATCGACACTAGTTTTATGTCGATCGACACGTAAACTTCTGCCTGAATTTGTTGTTTGAATTAAACTGTGTCGATCGACACAAATCACCCGTCGATCGACAGTAAACACTCTGTCCAAATTTGGTTGCATATTTATTTGAACTCGTTTGTTTGTTTGCTTGTTTGGATTGATTCGTTGATTGATAAACATGAAACTGAAACTGATTGCATCATATAGACATAACATGCTTGATTAAAATCCGGTTATATCATCATACGGTTTAGAATTTGAATACTAGGCTTGCATCATGAGCATATAAAAACATTATGTTAGGTTGTTAAACATAAAAATCTGGTTTCATAAGCATCATGCATCCGTACCCGTTTATATAAGCACCCATGACCTATTTTGCATCATATGCATAAACTTTAAAATCTTATAGTTCTTAGAGAATAGGATGAATGTTTTCAGATGTCGAAAATCAACAATTTGGATTATGCTGCCCTCAATCTCTCTGGAGACAATTACTTACAGTGGGTGTTGGATACTAAGATAAATCTAAAGTCTAAAGGACTTGGCGAATGTATCATTGAGGATAATAATGAGAATGAAAGGAATCGATACAGAACGATATCGATCATTCGTCATCATCTTGTTGAGGGTCTCAAGGATCAATACCTAACCATTGAGAACCCTTTGGACCTTTGGAAAGAATTAAAGATAAGATATGACCACCATAGAACGGTGTTGTTACCAAAGGCCAATTATGATTGGAGGAATCTCAGGTTCCAGGACTTCAAGTCCGTGGAAGAATATAACTCGGCTATGTTCAGAATAGTTTCTCAATTGAGACTATGTGGTGAAAAGGTAACTGAGAAAGACATGTTGGAAAAGACCTTCTCCACCTTTCACACTAATAACGTGTTACTTCAACAGCAATACCGTGAAAGAGGTTTTGAGACATACTCAAAGCTTATAGCATGTCTATTACTAGCCGAGGAGAATAATACACTGCTAATGAGAAACAGTGAGATGAGACCTCCTGGATCAGCCCCACTTCCTGAAGCGAATGTGGCCACAGATGAAAAGAAAGAAATTAACCACGTCCAAAGTGATTATAGACATCGTGGTCGTGGACGTGGGGGTAGATGGCAAGGACGTGGCCGTGGCCATTTTAATCCATACGGCCGAGGTCAGGGCCGAGGTCACGGATTCCATAACGATCATTCTAACCGCGGGCGAGGACGAGGACGCGGATACCGAACTGACTATGATCGTAATAACCGTGGTATTACTTCTCAACCACGAGAATCAAACCCAAAATCAGTTTGCCATCGATGTGGAATGAGTAATCATTGGGCTAAGACATGTAGGACTCCCAAGCATCTGGTTGAACTCTATCAAGAGAGCCTTAAAGGGAAGAATCCAGAAACTCATATGATCCAGCATGATAATGAAGGAGATTTCGATCATGAGCAAGATGACTTGATGAATTTTGAAACCTCAGATATACTTAAGTGATTGATTTTGATTTTCTGTTTTGGTGTTTTGTGTTTTGCTTATTTTACGTTTTACACTTTATACTTTGGTTTTGTGTTATTGCTTTCTATTAAACTTTATGGAATGAAAGAGTGTTATTTAAAAGTATCTATTGTTATCTCTTTTGAAGTATGAACGATATGGATGTGTTCATTGTGGATAGTGGATCAAGCCACTCGATATTAAGAGATAAGAGATACTTCATTGATCTTACACTTAAAAAGGCAAATGTAACCACAATTGCGGGTATAGCAAATTTAATTGAAGGCCACGGTCAAGCCCATATTTTATTACCTAAGGGCACGCATCTAGAAATTTCTAATGCGTTATATTCACCTAGTTCAAAGAGAAGTCTATTGAGCTTTAAAGACATTCGAATGAATGGTCTTCATGTTGAAACTAAGGACGAGAATAACAAAGAATTCCTTCAAATCTTTGAAACCGTCCATGGCTATAAGAAAGTCCTAGAGACTATACCTGCCATTTCTGTGGGCCTTTATTGTGCTAAGATCGGAATGATAGAAGCAAATGCTATGGTAAACAAAGAGTTTACTGAGAATTTCACTTTTTGGCATAACCGGCTTGGCCATCCCGGTGCTAACATGATGCGAAAGATATTAGCAAGTACTAATGGGCACACCTTGAAAGAAAGGAGAGTTATCCCAAAGAATCTCACGTGTGAAGCATGTTCACTAGGGAAACTCATTACTAGGCCATCACCAATCAAAGTAACTAAGGAAACGATAAATTTTCTGGAAAGAATTCAAGGAGACATATGCGGACCAATACACCCACCTTGTGGGACGTTTAGATATTTTATGGTCCTTATTGATGCATCCACGAGATGGTCACATGTCTGCCTATTATCAACTAGAAATGTGGCATTTGCAAGATTGCTTGCCCAGCTCATACGTTTAAGAGCACACTTTCCAGATTTTCCTTTAAAGACTATACGTCTTGACAATGCTGGTGAATTTACGTCTCAAGCGTTTAACGATTATTGTATGTCCATGGGGGTAAGTGTTGAATATTTTGTGGCACATGTACATACACAAAACGGTTTGGCTGAATCATTTATTAAACGCATACAGTTGATTGCTAGACCGTTGCTAATGAGATCAAAACTCCCGGTCTCAGCTTGGGGACATGCAGTTTTACATGCAGCAGAGCTAATTCGTATCAGGCCATCTAGTGAACATAAATATTCCCCATCACAGTTAATAACGGGTCAAGAGCCAGACATATCCCATCTTAAAACATTCGGATGTTCCGTTTATGTGCCTATTGCACCACCACAGAGAACAAAGATGGGACCTCAAAGGAGGATGGGGATATATGTTGGATATGATTCTCCTACTATCATTAAGTACCTTGAGCCAACCACGGGTGATTTGTTTAAGGCCAGGTACGCAGATTGTCATTTTGACGAATCTGTCTATCCAACATTAGGAGGAGATAACAGACTGGTAAAGGAAATTATATGGAATCAAACGTCCTTAAAATGGCAAGATCCTCGGACTCAAGAATGTGAATTAGAAGTCCAAAAGATTATACATTTACAAAAGCTAGCTAATCAATTGCCAGATTCCTTTGCTGA
Organism: Draba incana; assembly: GCA_963576765.1. Lineage (NCBI taxonomy): Eukaryota > Viridiplantae > Streptophyta > Magnoliopsida > Brassicales > Brassicaceae > Draba > Draba incana. The sequence continues at coordinate 2,854,889 of OY755204.1, read as the reverse complement.
CCCGAAAAGAGTAACTAAGTCTTACATACCAGCTGTTAATGCACCGATTAGAATTGATGTTCAAGAGGGACACAATCAAGTTGCTACAGAATCTAAACCACACTCAAAACGTGGCCGGCCAATAGGTTCCAAAGATAAGAATCCTCGGAAAAGAAAGAAAGGTGCTGAAATCGTGGTTGAGGAATCTGATGGAACCCCAGACATAACTGAACCGATAGTTCCAAGCAATGAGACTCGGGACGCCGAGTTTCATGGTTCTGACGTTCCTGAAAATAATGAGATCTCAATGAATTATGTTATGTCTGGAATACAATGGAATAGAAAATGTGTGGAAATCGATGATATATTTGCTTTTAAGGTAGCACTTGAACTTATGGAGGATCTAGAACCCACGTCAATATATGAGTGCACTCAGAGTGAAAATTGGACTAAATGGAAAGAAGCTATAAACGTGGAGTTGAATTCTTTAAGGAAAAGGGATGTCTTTGGTCCAATAATTCGGACACCCTATGAGATTAAACCAGTTGGACATAAATGGGTCTTTGTGAGGAAAAGAAATGAACATGGTGAAATCGTGAGATATAAAGAACGGCTTGTTGCACAAGGATTCTCACAGAGACCAGGAATAGATTATGAGGAGACATACTCCCCTGTGGTGGATGCTACAACTTTTAGATTTTTGATAAGTCTGGCTATAAGAGAAAAGTTGGATATGCGGTTAATGGACGTTGTAACTGCATACTTATATGGTCCACTGGATAATGAGATTTATATGAGATTACCAGAGGGTATTGAGCTCAAAGATAAGAAAGGTTCTCGAGAACAACACTGCATAAGGCTGAACAAATCCCTTTATGGACTGAAGCAAAGTGGGCGTATGTGGTACAATAGATTGAGTGAGTACTTAGTCAAAGAAGGCTATAAGAATGATCCCATCAGTCCATGTATTTTTATAAAAAAGTTTGCAAACAAAGGGTTTGTTATCATAGCAGTTTACGTGGATGATTTGAACATCCTTGGAACCCCTGGTGAAATCGTCCAAACAGTTGAATGCCTCAAGAAAGAATTTGAGATGAAAGACCTAGGCAAAACTAAGTTCTGTTTGGGATTGCAACTTGAGTACATAAATGATGGAATCCTTGTGCATCAAATGGCATATACTGAAAAGGTACTCAAGCGTTTTAATATGGATCAATGTCACCCATTGTCCAGCCCAATGGTGGTGAGATCTCTTGATCTAGAAAAGGATCAGTTTGGTCCTAAGAGAGACTCTGAAGAAGTCCTTGGTCCCGAAGTGCCATATCTCAGTGCCATAGGAGCTTTAATGTATCTGGCAAGCCACACTAGGCCAGATATATGTTTTGCCGTGAATTTATTATCAAGATTTAGCTCATGTCCGACCCAAAGGCACTGGGACGGGATAAAACATATTCTTCGTTACCTACAAGGAACGAAAGACTTGGGTCTATTTTATACTAACCAATCTAAGGACGGTTTAGTTGGTTTTGCTGATGCAGGTTATCTTTCAGATCCTCATAATGCACGGTCCCAGACAGGTTATGTGTTTACTCATGGAGGAACTGCAATATCTTGGCGGTCAATGAAGCAGGCCATTGCAGCTACATCTTCTAATCATTCAGAGATATTGGCAATTCATGAGGCTAGTCGTGAGTGTGTTTGGTTAAGGCTGATGACCCAGCACATAAGAGTGGATTGTGGAATGGCCGAAGGTAAGCAGGAATCGACGGTCTTGTTCGAGGACAATGCAGCGTGTATAGCTCAACTTAAGGATGGATACATCAAAGGTGATAGGACGAAGCACATTCTGCCAAAATTCTTCTTCACATCCGATCTACAGAAAGATGGAGAAATTCAAGTGCAGCAAGTACGATCAAGTGAGAATTCAGCAGACCTATTCACCAAGTCACTTCCAACCTCAACGTTCAAGAAACTTACTTATCAGATTGGAATGCGTCGTTTGAAAGACTTGCAGTGAGGTTCAGAACAGGGGGAGTAATACGTGTTGTACTCTTTTCCTTCACCACGGTTTTGTCCCAAAATGGGTTTTACTTGGTAAGGTTTTAATGAGGCAACATCCAAAGCGTATTACAAGCCCATTAGAGTTATGACATCCAAGGGGGAGTGTTATAAATCATAGTGGATTGTCATAACTAGTTCTGGTCCGTTTACGGCCCATTAACACTTAGTCTTTAGGCCGGTTTAATGAATCCTAGTTGAATTAGGATTTTCCTTTTATGTACTTTCCTTTTCCCATTAGGAAAATGAATTTTCCTTTTCTCTCTTGTAATAATCCTATATAAAGGATCTTATGATTAATGAATAAACACAATCTTCCCCATTCGTTCTCTTGATTCACAACATGTAACATTTTATATAAAGCCGCATAACAAATGAATATATTCTTCACCTTTTGTCTATGTCACAATGAATAATACGTAGACAGGTAATATAGTTTGTAACTACTGGAGTTTGTGTATAATTACTGTTTTTCCAATTCTTATTTTTTTGAATTGTGTCTAAAAATTAAACTGACCCATGTGTCCATTATGTAGTACGAAGGTGCAACAAGTGAAGGTGGAAAATCGCCAAGTATATGGGATTACTTCAGCCACACTTTTCCAGGTCTCTCTTTTAATATTCAGTACAATTATTTGAAATTATGTACTATAATTAATGTATTATATTATAAGCTGTATAATATTTTGAAATTTCCAAATGCAGAAAAAACCAATATGCATAACGCAGATGTGGCGGTCGATTTTTACCATCGTTACAAGGTACTATAACGTTTTTTTTTTTGGGTGCCATTATTTTAATTTCCTAATTATTTAAATGAATACACAAAAATAAACCAGGATGATATCAAGTTGATTAAAGACCTAAATATGGACGCTTTCAGATTTTCAATTTCGTGGGCTAGATTAATACCCAGTAAGTATAATACTTTTATATTTTAAGTTTACTTCCAACTAATATGTATTTTAATATTTTGGTGGAATTTATTAATATTTGGTATTATTGTGAAGGTGGAAAGGTTAAGGATGGAGTAAACAAAGAAGGTTTACGATTCTACAAGGATCTCATTGACGAGCTTATTGCTAATGGTTAATTGAAAAATCACCTCTCTAATGAAAAATAACTGTTAGACGTTATATTATTTTATAATATATAAATGTTCTGATGAACAACCATCACTACAAGAAAACAGGGTTTTTACGACTGCAATATTAGTAGCAATTTAGTCGCTAAATCAAGATTTACGACTATTTTACGACTAATTAGTGCAGTCGTAAATCCCTAGTCGGTGATTACAATAGTCGTAAATATAGTCGCCAAATTACGACTATATTTACGACTATTTTATGTAGTCGTAACGTAGTCGTAACATAGAAGCTTAATTTTACGACTATCTTACGACAAATTTACGATTAATTCGCATGAACACAGTTGTTCTTGTTGCAGTCGTAGTGTAGTCGTAAAATTTAGCGACTACATTACGACTATTTTACGACTATTTGGCGACTATTATTTGTATTTTAATTTGTATTAGCAATTTTATTGTGATTGGTTGTATTTAAATTACAATTTACTAGGATTATTGTTTTCCAAAAATTAAAATATTAAAAAGAAAAGTGTCATATTTTATTATATTATATGAAACCATGATAAAAAAAACTATATTACAAAGTAAAATTACATAATTAAAAATAAGTTCATACTAAAATTACATGATTTCTCCTTCAACTTCCTAAGAACCAAACCGAAACCAAAAACAACGCCATTCATGGCATTAAGAGCAAAGCTACCTCCATGGAAGAACAATATAACAGGGACAATCTCTCCATCAACGGGCTTTTCGAGTTCTAAAACACTAGGAGGTTGCTCTTGATCCGCATAAGCTGGTCTATAGACTCTGCTTAAAAGATTGATCCTTCGATCAATCAAAACATCGAAGGAGAAAACCCCGTTGAACGGATTGGCGTTTGCACTGACTTTACGGTCTAGAAACTCGGCTAAATGTCGGTTAAACGTTCCATCGGGTCGCCGAAGAAGATTGTAAGCTAATTTGAAGTTGGAAATTAGCACCCATGTATTGAGAAGAACCACTGTCTGCATCAAAACACAGAATCCAATCAGAAACCCCCAAAACCAATGAAAAGGCTTAAGCTTTTCATATAGAAACCTCAAAAATGCTTCTTTTGAATTCAACTGAAGCATCAAAACAGAGACTTTATCAAAGAAATGAAACAAAGTTTAAACCTTTTTGAGATTTGAGGCTCAAATTCGATCATAAACTATACAAAATCTGATATAACCTACCGATTTTAATCAAGTGATTCCAAGAAGACAAGAAAAGCCAAAAGGAACCCATCAAACAAACGACACGTTTCAACACCTTAAAGCTTCCAAATTTAAATAAACAGATGTAACCCAATCAAACTATTCTACATAAGCTCAAACGCAAAAAAGCAAAGCCGTAAGAACATCAATAACCTAACTAAACCGGAAAATCGAAATAGACCCATGTCAAAATCACTGATTGTATTCACACAAACACCAAAATAAACTTACTCTGCTTTCGATAAGATTAACTTCATCACTCGCAGCCATTATATAAGAAAATCAAGAATCATGAAGATTTGGAATCAAAGCATATAAATAAGGTTGCTTCAGCACAATTCGCCATTGTTATTAACAAACTGGAAGAGGTTTTCAAGCCCAGAACTTTCATATCCAATCCGTAAACCCTAGCTAATGACTTTAGGAAACCAAAAACCTAACCAAACATACCCAAATTCAATCCTTACCCTAAATTTCCACAAATTTGCTTTCACGATACAATTGGTTTCAGCTAAAATCCAAAATCAACAAGCTAATCTCCCAATTTCACAACAATCTCTTCCCTAACATTTGCTAATACCAGAGAATCTGTTAGAGATTTCGAACACAAATCAATCAGAGAAAACGCGACTTACATGGAAGAATTCGAGCTGGTCTTCGAGGTTCTCAAGAGCGGTTCGAATCGCGTTCAAGCTTTTCGCCTCTTGCATAGTGGAGTCGTTATCGTCGATGGCGAATCCCTTAATGAATACATAACCCTGTCGCTTTTCTTCGCCGGAACCACCGTGAGTCTTCCTCTTCGCCGATCTGGTTGTTGGTTTAACGGATTTGAGGAAATGAGAGCGCGAAATCAAGTGAATCTCGTCGCTAAGCTTGTCGTGTAGATCCCAGATTTTCTCGAGAACGGCTTCAATTTCTTCGAAGGATGAGGCGTGAGACGAGGAAAATTAAAAAGCCAAGGAAGAGTGTATGTCGTTGATTTTAATATAATCAACGGTGGATAAGAAAAGAAGTCTAATCCTTCTCTCAATGGATTAACCAATGAGAAGCCAATCATCTTTATTTGCATTTTTTTAATTAGTAGATTAATTTTGCAATATCTAGTAAATTAATGGATGACAAATTCTATATCCTAAAATTATTTATAAAAACTTTTATAGTATTAGCTTTTAGGGGTTATAAATACACAAAACGAATTTTGCTAATTTTTAATAGATATATACTCATATATATTTATTCTTATTTATAGTAAATATGAACCATAAACCTTTAACCATAAATCAAACCTCTATATACTAAAATATGTATGTAATGTGATACTCTAAACTTGAAACTATAAATCAAACATTAGTTTGTTCTTAAATCCAAAATTCTTGTGAATCCCTAAACTTAAACCCTATACTCTAAACCCAAACCTCAAAACCTCAACCCTAAATTCTAAAACCAAACTTCAAAACCTTTACCCTAAACTCTAAACTTTAAACCAAACATTAATTTATTCCAAAAGGCCAAACCTATGTTTGTATGGTAATACCCTAAACCCCAAAATCTAAAAAAGGAGATAAATCTTATACCCTAAATCAATAATTTATTAGATATTCAATGTGTATAAAAAGCTTAAAGTTCAGTTCATTTGACATCAAATCCATTTGTTTTTCTTTCTTGAGACCATAGAGGTAATCAAATCTTCCAAGAAAACATCCGATTTTACACAAAACTAACGAATCTTCGAAAACCATAGAAATATGTAGAAAACTCGTCATAGACAATTCGAAGATAACGATCCTGGATCAAACAAGTAAACGACACATAAGATCTGTAATTGAGAAATTGAACCACCATTACCCATTTTCCAAACCATTTTCACTCATAACCAATTTGAGGGCAAGTTATGTTCCTTTGAATATTCTATGGTAATCAAAATTGTTTTCTTAATTGAAATATTTGGAAAAATATCTTACAAGTGTGAAACCCTAAACCCTAAACAAAACAGTCACTAATCCATAAATATTTAAAACTATAAAACTTATGTATTTATGAAACAATAATTTATATTGTTAATAGACCTTGAAAAAGTAGTATGACATATCTTTATACCCTATACTCTAAACCCCAAACCTCATGCCTAAACCATGTTTTTTTCTCATACGTTACGACTGTTTTACGACTATTTTACGACTCGCCGTTTCAGTCGCATATTAGTCGCCAAATTAGCGACTATGTTACGACTATTTTCTCCGGGTGACATTTAGTCATAAATTAGTCGCTAATTTACGACCACTTTTACGACTACTTTTTGTAGTCGCATTACACCGACTAATATACGACTAAATTTGTGTAGACGTAACATAGTCGCTTAGCAGTAGCCACTTAGTCGCCAAATTTACGACTACAGATTTAGTCGCCAAATGTAGTCGTAAAAAGCCTGTTTTCTTGTAGTGCATATATTTGTAGATATTGAAATTTCGATGACTCTCTATCATTGGGACCATCCTCAAGCTCTTGAGGACGAGTATGGTGGTTTCTTAAGCCCTCAAATAGTGTAAGCGAACTTAATATAATACTCCAAGACATAAACAATTAAGTAACTTTTATGAACACAAAAGATATTAGTACTAATGATTATTTCAATTCTCTTAAACAGAGAAGATTTTCGAGATTTTACAAGAGTATGTTTTGAAGAATTCGGAGACAAAGTTAAGATGTGGACAACTATTAACGAACCTTACGTTATAACCGCTGCGGGATACGATGCTGGCAACAAAGCGGTTGGACGATGCTCAAAATGGGTGAATAGTAAATGTCAAGCCGGTGATTCGGCTACGGAGCCATACATTGCATCACATCATCTTCTTCTTGCTCATGCCGCAGCTGTACAAGAATTCCGAAAATGTAACAAGGTGCATATACATAGATAGAACCTTTATAAATTACATTTTGAGCATTTTATTAAAATTTAAATTTGTATATTAATATAAAAAATTTGTGTAACAGACTTCACAAGACGGTACGATTGGGATAGTGTTATCGCCTGTGTGGTTTGAGCCTTACGACTCTACTTCTCCTGCCGATATCGAGGCTGTTCAACGAGCTTTTACAATCGAACTAGGTTGGTAAGTTGTTAATATACTTTCGATAAACGCAAAAATTAATGATAATCTTATTGTAATGATAAGTTATTTATTTATCAAATTTGTTTGAATATGCATAATAGGCATTTAGATCCAGTTATTCATGGAGATTATCCAGAAATAATGAAGAAACAACTCGGAAATAGATTACCTTCTTTTACCGCGGAACAATCCAAAATGTTGAAAAATTCATCGGATTTTGTTGGAATCAACTATTATACTGCGCGCTACGTTGCCCATAATCCTCATGTCGACCCTGAACGACTTCGATTTAAAACCGATCAACATCTTGAATGGAGAGAGGTCAGAATGCTAATTTTAATATCATCCATGGGACTAATATTTTCGAATGAAATTATATAATTTCCTAAACTAGTTTTTACGTCTATGTTTTTTGAACAGTAACAAATCATAGCAATCATAACCTCGGACCAGGGGTATGTAACTATTTAACTATTAATAAGAATAGTTAATTTTTCTTAACAATCATTGCTACAAAGATTCTAAGAATTTTTTTTTTTTTTTGTCATACAGGAAGATCGGGGCATACTCCAGTCACACCCAGATGGTTTACGAAAAATTCTTAACCACGTCAAAGATAAATACAACAACCCTATCGTCTATATAAAAGAGAACGGTGGGTAATTCTATATATATTTGATCTATTAAAAAATATTTTGATCAAAAAAAAATCTATTAAACAATAAAACTTTCTCTCTTTATTATTTTCATATTTGCTAAATTATTTGTTATAGGAATTAATGACTACGACGACGGTACAAAATCACGAGAGGAGATTCTCCATGACACATTTAGGATAAGATACCATGAGGACCATCTGCAACAACTCCACAAAGCTATAATGTAAAGTCCAGTCAACAATTATTTATTAAGACCTCAATTTATATTTTCAGAATAGTTTTTAAAAAAACATACAAATTATATTTTGTTAAAAAGACCTTTGCTTTCTAATCGTAATGTGCAAAAAGGCCCTACATTAACATTTTATTAATGATTATTGTTTTAACAGAGAAGATGGATGTGACGTCAGAGGGTACTACACGTGGTCGTTACTAGACAATTTTGAGTGGGAGTATGGATATTCAACTAGGTTCGGTTTGTACTATGTTGATTACGACAACAATCTGGAACGTTATCCCAAAGATTCCGTTAACTGGTTCAAGCAGTTTCTCAATAGACCGGTCGTTAAAAGTATAGAAGTATGGGATGTGTCACGTGAGCGATCGCGTGAGGGAAGGTCTAATAAGACTATGGATGATTCAGAAGATTTTGAGGCTTCAATTGGTTCGATTGTCTATCTTATGATGAACTCAACTAGAAGAGAAGAAAAAGAGAGTGATCAATGCTTTTTCGAGATTCCTTATAATCGGTTTGATTATATGTTGAGTTCGCATAATTCTTTTGGACTCTAGAGAAAATGTTTTTGTGGATAGATTAATTCGCATTTCCAAATTAGTTTTTTTTGTTATTGTTCAGTAATCTATGAAACTTGCTTGTAAGATATCTGCATTATTCATTTTGTTGCTCGGATCTTGGCTTTTTTTCCTTACGAAATCAATCAATGAGCTACTTATGGTTTTAGCCAGTTCTCAAAAAATCCGGCCGATTACTAATTTGTGATTTTTATTATATTATTAGTGTTGGTCGCTTCTCAATTCATAAGTGTAATTTCTAACAAGTTAGCTCATTCGAAATGACGATTTTTATCCATTTAGGTTTTACTAGATTTTAGTACCATGTAGTAGAGAGAAAAATGTGAAACAATATTTTTTTTAAGAAGGCCCTAACCTTTTAACAAGAAAATGCAAAAACAATCTGGACCTAGTCCAAATGTACCATTGGCACATGCCAAGGACAGGCCTATATGGAAGGTAAAAGATGGTATTCTACGCTGTTGACAAAACAAAGAATATATTCAAGACTGTCTATTATTTACATATGTGGTGCGGTCGAACATAGCCTATAATTTAGAATGGTCGAAATTTTTTTTCCTATATGTATATATGTAAATATATATATATATATATATATACATATTATTAAAAATATTTCAGTTTATTAACCATTGAATATTTTTTTAAAAATGTTTCTATTTAGACAACCAAATAAAAAATAGCTAAATTAAGGATTACTTACCTTTGATATATATAATTAGTATATGAAAGCGATGTCTGAATTGATATCAAATGTTAATATTAAAGAAAACTTATGTTAAAATATTTATCAAGTGAGAGTTTTTTACTTGATTATATTTATATAATTTTTATTAATTAGATTTAGTGTATATATTGAGAGAATCTAACAAATTATTCGCTAATTCTCTAAAAAAAAAGTTTTTGCAAACACATTCATGACAAAGCCATAAATAAAATTGATTCGAGTTTCACAATATGCCCTTTTTAATCATTCAAGGCAACATATTAAGGTATTTCATGTTTTTATTTATTTATTTACTTAATGATAAATATTTATTATTATTCTAGGTTATATTATTCTTCAAGTTACAAACTCAAATTAAAGAAGACTTGATGTGATTTTTCTTCTATGATCGATAAGAAAAATAGTTTTATTTAAATATAAGTTATTAGTTGAAATTGTATGAATAAAACAATTTTGAGTAATAAGTTTGTATTTGTTGTAAAAAAATAAGAAAAATAGTGTTTATAATTAGAAACTATTTATTATAAGAAGTTATAGGTAAAATATTTTTCTGATAATTAATGTTCAAAAACTAATAATATCAAGGGCTGTTTTTAATATTTGAACATGCATGGCTTTTACAAAATTTGAGACGATTTTGAATATATTAACCAATAACCGCTGGACTAGTAGGCTAAATAAAGCTATTAAAAAAAACGTTACGAAGTCCACGTATCTAGTTCTTATATACAATGTCGTGTAAGAAACAAACACAAATTTAGGTGGCAGACATATAAAGTTTCGAGGTACGTCACTACTAGGCCTAGACGCGGATCGGATATCCGGAAAAATTATAGTATTTGTGATTCGATTTGTTATTCACGGATATTAAATTTTCCGATTTGCTTTGCTTTGAAAATTTTAGATATTTGGAGTTACGGATATCCGGATTTTTTTCCGGATATTTGCGTATATTCGGATATTTGCGGATATTTGTTTTAACTGAAAAAAACGAAAGAAAAATATTTTATTTTTTCAAAAAGTTATTTTTTCAGTATAAATTTTAAACTAATTAGTGAAAAAATAATATAAGTTAGATAATTTTATTTGATATAACTAAAAATAAAATGAAAAGTGAAAGAAAAAATGGTGGACTACGAGACATTTATTATTATTTTTAGATAAAAATATGAGACAACTGATTTACAAAATTAGTAACTACGTAAATTTACTATAACTATATCCGTTCAATGTATTGAAAAGGTTAAAAAAATGCAAATATATGTTGTAGATATCATATTATATGTACATATATGTAATTTACGGATCGGATCGGATATTCGGATTTTTAAAATTAGTATTTATGATTTGCTTTGCTTTAGACGGATCGTAGATTTTACTATTTACTTTGCTTTGATTTATAACGGATATTCGAATTTTTCGGATCGGATCAAAACGGATCACGGATCGGAGCAAATCTAACGGATAATTTGTCCAGCCCTAGTCACTACAACAAATACGATAGGATACGTCACTTTTCCTAAAACCGACTTAGGATAATTAATTTGAACGGAGTTTGGCGACGCTTTCAGAACCAACTTAAAATGATAATTAATCAAGCGAATTTTTTTAATCAGAACTAGGAATCATTATATGTGTCCAGTTCTACCTGAAATCACGTTTCCTTTCCTTCAAATCGACGACTGATTCACGATTCATCTTCTGAAGTATGAGACCTCAAATGAACTTATTTATACAATTATCGTCTCCGATTTGATGGAAGTTGAGATCCAAAGATAGAAAATTAGATCTCGATTCGATCCAGGTCTGTTTTCTCTGTCTTTGACGTACTCTTCTATAATCTGTCGAGATGTTTGATTCGGTAGAAGTCTCTGAGAATTTGGTCTCGTTTCTGATGAGAAACTTGGTCATAACGATGATGTATGATAGATTCGTAGAAAATTTTAGGGGTTTTCCGGCGAGAAATCTCAAATTTCAGATATTCTTTGATCTCTCAGTCTCTTTTATGAATTTTGATGATGAGTATTTTAATCAAACTTTCAATCAGGAAATTTGCAGAAACGCAAGAGGAAAGAATATGATTCCTTATGTTGATCCTCCACCGAGTTTATCTCATAGGTTGAAGCTTATCTGTTTATTCTAGTGATCTGTTTGCATAGGCTGGTGCATTGATTCATAAATCACACACTCGTTATATTTTAAGGGCACACTTGTCTCGGTAAAGTGAAAGTTTGACTCTAGTGAGAGTTTTATATGAAGAAACTTAATGGTCTAAAATCTATGTAAATACACTGTTTGTAAACATAAAGTAATTTGGACTCCCCTACAAATTTTTATCATATTTTGTACCAACTAGTGATGGTGGGTTATTGTTGTTCTTCGCCCCGAAAAAGCAAATGTTTCAAAGGTATGCTCTTTACTCTCATAGACGTATTTTTTACTCTATTACAACCAATCTATCTACCTATCACGTTCTTCAGTTTTTAAAGCTTTGATAATGCTAAATTAGTTGGAATGTACTGTAGAAAATACTGAAGACACTTGTCATCATCTCAGTGCTATCCTTGTCTTGGGATCCTAGAGGATCAAATCTGTTGAAAACCTTGATTGTTGACTCCGTACGATGAGCTGTTGCTTTGGCTGGTTCACCGTATGAAGCTTTCTCTGTTTCAATTTTGTTTTTGTCGTTTTCTGATGTTGATAGAGATGACCGTTGATGAGTCTTCTTTGACCACACAAGATTTGATTTATACTTAGTCTTTTCAAACGATTACAAAGTTATACTCCATCCTGGGTCTAGTACCCAAAACGGTCATGTACATATTAAAGCATATACATTTACAAAAGCAAGGAAAAGCTACCACTGATTTGCCTAATGTTCCGTATGCTTCAAGGGTCTACTTTGCTACGGATACCTGCAAAACAGATTGAGTCGTAAGCACTAGCTGCTTAGTGAGCCTAGGTTTCCCTTAAACGAATCAATCATATAATATCCCAACCAAAACCCCAAATAACAATCATCAAGCAACACGCAATGCAATGCATAAATAGACATGACCGGTTTATGCATTTTTCGTTCTCAATCCAATAAAGCCTCACGCGTTGTCCATTCCCATCACATGTACTCAAGGCATCTTTTGGTCCCTTACCACAAAGGCTAAGGACTTAGAATCCTTTACCCACCCTCCATCGATCACTATGCAGCACAACGGCCCCAAGCTGCAATCCCGTTCATCCGTGTCTTCGTGAGCTTCAACTATTACTCCACAAGTAAAATAGCCAAGCCACGGACAAGGGAATGACATACCGCGTATTTATCAAGTTTTATATGATTTACCCATAACCATTTATGCATATAAGCTTGAAACTAACCATACTTGGATTCGTGCTCAACACTTAGCAATTTCAGTGAAATCGTGGGCAAACCTCTATGGTTATAAGCAATAACAACAATTCGTGTGTTCTACTCATCAACACACATACACGAATAAACTTCGACTCACCTCTATGAAGAAGTATGAAGTCGACTCAAGACTTTACTCTCGGGTTCCTCCTTAGCCTCGGCTTATTCCTGAACAAACGAGTCTTAGGGTTACTACGGCAACACTTAGAGTTTTCCTTAAGGAATTAGGCTAAAGGATATTTACTTAGATTGGATCAAAACGTGATACCAACCTTTCCTGAAAATTCCTAAGGCTGCAAGAATGGACGCTGGCTCGGCACGGCAAAAACGGATCAGAACAGGTCGCCTATCGGGTCGGTATCGTGCTCGGTACGTGCTCAGTACGTAACCTATCGGGTCGTGGCTCAGATCAGTACAGATCGTGGTACGAGTGGGACTCTAACGGTCACAATAAGGAACAAGGGTCTTCCTTATATAGGGATGGGCAAGCAAGCCCACTAGCAGGTAACACACGATTCAAATGGGCGGCATGCAACTCGGAATCGTTTTCGGGTCGACACGTGTCATCGGGTGAGATAGAACACATGCATGACGGGGCTCTCGTTTGGGCGACACGTGGATCACGTCAGCAAGCCGAACGGCTACTCGTTGCCGACATACGGCCGGCTCCATCCCAAGGCTGAACGGTGCCCGAACGGTGCGGTCTCGTCGCAGGACTAAGTTTGGACTTAATCTGATCCTTGTGCGGGTCTTTCCAACGGTTTAAGACCAAGCAATCCCTGCTTGACCAGCCGTCCCCTTACTTGGACCGGCCGTCCCGCGTGACCCAGGTCCGGCCTCGGCCTAGGCCGCGTACGGGTCATTACATTCTCCCCTCCTTATTTAGAATTTGTCCCGAATTCTTATCTATTGGAGGGTTCAGCTTCATCGGTTTGAGGTTCGGTAAACATCTTCGGATGAGATTTCCTAAATCTTGCCTCATCTTCCCATGAAATCACATCTCGATGGTTCTTTCTCCTGATGACCTTAATCTGTAAGATCTCTCGTCCTTTGAGAATTCTAGATCGTGTCTCACCGATCCTTAAGGGTTCTGGGGAAGGAGCTCTAAGCTCGGTCTGCGGATCGGGTAATTGTTTCGGTTGAGGTTCATCTGGGCGACAGACGAATTTCCTAAGCATGGAAACATGAAAAAACATTGTGCATTCCTTTATCCAAAGGAAGATCCAACTGATACGCCAATGTTCCTATTCTCCTTTCTATACGGTAAGGGCCTTGAGCTCGCGGGGCCAACTTACTCGGTTTCCCAAATCTGTCATTTTCTTTCTCTGCCTCGGCTTTCAACCATACCCAATCGCCTACCTCAAATACAACCTCCCTTCTATGCTGATCGGCAAACTTCTTTTGTCGGTCTTGTGCCTTCTTCATATTAGTCCGGATGAGATGGATTTTCTCCGTGGTCTCCTTCATTATTTCTGGCCCAAACTCTTGCATCTCTCCTACTTCGGTCCAACACACTGGTGTTCTACAAGGACGTCCATACAACGCTTCATAAGGTGCCATACAAATACTAGCATGATAGCTATTATTGTATGCAAACTCTACTAAGGGTAAGTGGTTTTCCCATGTGTTCTTATAATCCAACATACACATCCTAAGTAGATCCTCAAGTGTTCTGATCGTTCTCTCAGTCTGACCATCGGTCTGGGGGTGGAATGTCGTACTCATGTGTAGATCGGTCCCTAACGCTTTGTGAAGGGCTTGCCATAGCCTGGCCGTGAATCGAGGGTCTCGGTCTTATACGATATTGGCTAGAACTCCGTGTAACTTTATAATCTGATCTAGGTATAGCTTGGCCAATATCTCAATGTTGTCATTCAATTTCATAGGTAGGAAATGAGCACTTTTGGTTAAACGATCTACGATTACCCAAATCGCGTCGTTTCCCCATCCAGGTGCTATTGGTAATCCGGAAACAAAGTCCATAGAAATTGCGTCCCATTTCCATTCTGGAATCGGTAGGCTTTGTAACAGTCCGGCCGGTACTTGGTGTTCGATCTTAACTTGTTGGCATGTCTGACATTGTGCTACCCATCTTGCGACTACTCGTTTCATACCGGGCCAGTGATAGTATTGGTGAATGTCCCGATACATCTTAGTACTCCCAGGATGAATACTAAGTCTTGATTTATGTGCCGTCCTAAGGATTTCTTCCCGTAAGCCTTGTCCCTTAGGAACGGTAATCCTCTTACTCTGAAGCAAGGTACCATCTTCGTCCAATTGATACCCACTTGCATTCGGTTGTCCCTGATCATTTAGTCCCTCTATGATCTGTAATTTCTCGTCTTTTCTCAGTTCCTGCCGGATGCGTTGTAGTAGTCCGGCTTGGTTCACTGCTTGCAAACCCAAGGGTTCACTACTCTCTCCCTGTAAAGCGGATAGCCTAATCTTTTTAAACTCCGAGTTCAAACTCATCGGATCTCTCTCTACATCCACACTTCCTTTACGGCGGCTTAAAGCATCTGCCACTACATTGGCTTTTCCCGGATGATAAGTGATGGCTAAGTCATAATCTGCCACGAATTCCATCCACCTTCTCTGTCTTAAATTAAGATCAGGTTGGGTGAATAAATATTGCAAGCTCTTATGATCGGTCATCACTTTTACCGGCTCACCGTAAAGATAGGATCGCCATATCTTAAGGGCAAAAACAACCGCAGCCATCTCTAGATCATGGGTGGGATAGTTATTCTCATGCTTCTTCAATTGCCTGGATGCGTAAGCAATTACCCTCTTGCCTTGCATCAGCACGCAACCTAATCCCGGCCCACAAGCATTGGTAAAAACCGTAAATGGCTGGTTTGGTTCTTGTAAAGCTTAGACCGGTGCGGTGGTCAAGGCCTTTTTCAACTCATTGAATGCTTTCTCCGTCTTCTTGTCCCATACAAAGACTACACCTTTACCGGTCAGGCAAGTCAATGGTTTGGACAAACTTGAAAATCCTTTGACAAATTTCCAGTAGTAACCGGCTAATCCCAGAAAGCTTCTATCTCTCCTGCGTTAGTCGGTCGGGGCCAATCTCGAACTGGCATAATTTTGTCCGGGTCTACCAAAACTCCCTGTTCCGATACCCGATGTCCTAGGAATCCTATCTCCCGTTTCCAAAAACTACACTTGCTGAACTTAGCGAAAAGTTTCTGATACCTCAAGCGTTCCAGCACTTTTTCTAAGTGCACCTCATGTTCCTCCGCGGTCTTAGAGTATATAAGAATGTCATCAAAAATGATGACGAACTCATCTAAGTAGTCTCTGAAGATCTCGTTCATCAACCGCATAAATACAGCCGGAGCATTGGTCAGGCCAAACGGCATGACCATAAACTCGAACTGGCCGTTTAGGTTTTTACATCTGCCTCCGCGATTAGGATTTGATGATACCCTGATGCTAGATCAATCTTTGAAAACCAACTCGCTCCTTGTAGTTGATCCAGCAACTCATCGATCCTTGGTAACGGATATCTATCCTTGATGGTAACATTGTTTATCCCACGGTAGTCAATACACAACTGCATGCTACCGTCCTTCTTCTTAACAAATAATACTAGAGCTCCCCATGGTGAAGAACTCGGTCTAATAAATCCTTTTTCCAATAGGTCTTCTATTTATTTCTTTAACTCTGCTAACTCGGCTGGGGCCATCCGGTATGGTGCCTTGGCTATAGGAGCTGCCCCTGGTTCCAACGAGATGGAAAAGGGATCTTTACGGAATGGTGGTAACCCTTCCAAAGGTTTGAACACATCACCGTAACCATGAACCACTGGTATCTCCTCAAGGTCCTGTTCTTCCTTGGGTGCTACTAACCACTTCCAAAGTCACCAGATAAACTTCACCTTCCCTAAGGGCGATTTCAGCTCTAACTGCCGTTATGAAGGATACTCCGGTATTGGGTTGGATTCCCTGATACGTTATGGAGGGTTTCCCCAACCGTTCAAAGGTTATTCTCCCTCGACCGCAGTCGATATGTGCCATGTATGCCGTCAGCCAGTCCATTCCTAAGATAACTTGGTATTCTTCTAATGGAACAACTAATAGATTTGCGGAAAAGACATGGTTTCCAATCACTATTGGCACTCCCATGTAACATTTATTGGCATGAAGGATTTGGTCACCGGGTGTTCTAACTCGGATTGAAATTCCTACTATCGTGAAAACTCCTTGGAATTTTGACACTACATTCGGCGACACAAAACTATGTGTTGTACCCGAATCAAACAGAACATGAGTGGGTATGCCTCCCACAAGTAATGTTCCTAAAAAATGCAATTAAACTTTCTTTTAACTTCTTATATTTATTACCAAAAGATAAACACATATTTACAACACATCAAAACATCACAAAAAGCCATAAGGATAGAACCCTTTAGTTACCTGAAACGGGTCCTCTATAAGGTCGAGTGGGTTCGAGTTTATCTAGGGAATATACGCGTCCCTCAATCGCGGGTCTCTTAGTCGATGATTCCACCTCCCACTCCATCGCTCATAGTCCAACTCCCTGATTTGTCTGAACTGTCGGATGTGTAACGAGACACAAAGTTACGTAGTATCCCGGTTGGTTGCACGTGAAGCAGATCACGTGAGCTAGCTCAGGCCGTGAGGTCGGTCTTCTGATTGGATAAGCCTTCGCATAATTGCCTCGACCGCCATACTTAAAACATACGGGTAGTTGGTCCATGGTCGGTGTTCCTCTACCGGCTGCTCCTCTACCCTGTCCTCGTCCTTGGCCCTGTCCACGGCCAGAGGTCTGTCCTTGACCTTGGCCGCGTCCGCGTCCTTGCGCTCAATTACCCGGCCTGGCCACTTGATTCCTTGGCCCGGGTTGTTGTTGTTCTCGGTTCCTCTGTTCAACTCGATCTTCCGCGGCCTGTTCAATTATGATTCCCTCCTCAACGTCGACCGCTCTCTCTACCAGTTCGAACAAGCTGTAGTACTGATTTACCACAAGTGGACTCATCAATCGTGGTCTCAATCCCCGTAGAAACTTCCTTATCATTGCCGGCTCATCACATATCCCATAGTGTGCGTATTGCCGAAGCCGAGTAAACTCCGCCTCGTAGCCTCGCACACTCCTTTCTCCTTGTACTAAGTTCTGAAACTGTGCTTCCATCCGGTCCCTAGCTTCGGGTGGGAGGTACTTCCTTTTGAACTCCCTCTTAATGTTATCCCAGGTAATAAGTGTACCCGCATACTGAATCTTGACGCCGTCCCACCAGTTACAAGTATCCTTCAACAAGTAATGCGCGGCTACATCGGTCTTAAAGTCATCCGGGCATCGAGCAGCGCTGAAGTTCCTCTCCATGTGTTTCAACCACGAGTCGGCTTCTAACGGTCCTTTATCCCCAAAGAACTTCAGGGTACCCAAGTGTTGCATCATCATCACCATCTTTAGGAAATCTGGTGGTGACGATGGTGGGTCCTGGCGTTCTCGGGATCGTCTTCGGTTTCTCATGTGCCCCACTATCTCCCTGAGCTCCCTCACAATGTTATCGCCAGCATTCCTCCTTGTAATTCCTGCCACTCTCGGTCCCATTTCTTCACGGTCGAGACGACTAGAACGGCTTTATGCCCTCTCACGCCCTAGTCCCACCGGTGGTATTTCTAACTCCGGGTACTGTCTCCGAGAGGTCACTGACGGAGACCTCGATGGCGACCTTCATGGTGATAAGTAATGAGGTGTGAGTCTGCCATCGTATCCCGATCTTCTTGGTCCCTCGACGCTAGTATCAATCCGATGGTATTGCTCTGGTGGTATCGAACTCGACGAGTCAGTGGACATCTGTCCCTCATGCCCTTGACGTGATCCCTCAGGTCCGGGATCACTATGGTCTCGGAGCCCTAACTCCGACAGAGAGTTTGGTGAGTTCTCGCCTGTGTAATCCGGTTCCTGAGCCCATGGCTCCAAAACACTCCTTGGCACGTACTCTGGATCCTCGGATGAATCCTCGGACGGATCCGTACCCAACGATGTAGACGGATTGTTCGGCTCAGATGGAGGAAGACCAGGGTATACTCTCTGATTCCCTAGAGAAGGTTGTCCGCGCCCTCTCAGCGCTCCCCATTCACTCATATCTGGCCAATCACGACGGGTCGGTGTAGTCATCTGCGTCGAAGAATCGGGTAAGTCATAATCATCTTAAACATACTATAGCACAGGAACATTATCAGTTTATCCTACTTGCTTTTGCGACAGTTTTGACTCGATAAAACATTTGAAAACCAAGTCCCATTGAGCATCCTAAATACTATGCTTTGATACCACTAGTTGTAACGCCCCAGTCCAGGATCTAGACCGGACCGCTACTGAGGAACGCTTAAACGCCCGATCAGAGGTTCAAGGAACAAATCCTAAATCCCTAGACTAAGCATTCAAGCGTCCGTCCCTATGGAATACGACTCAAAGCTTGCCAACCCGAGTCTAACCCGATAGTTGGATCGTCCAGACAAGACTAAGCATCATATGAAACCTCATTAATTTAAAACCTTTCTTTTATTTAATTTATACTTAGTCTTTTCAAACGATTACAAAGTTATACTCGATCCTGGGTCTAGTACCCAAAACGGTCATGTACATATTAAAGCATATACATTTACAAAAGCAAGGAAAAGGTACCACTGATTTGCCTAATGTTCCGTATGCTTCAAGGGTCTACTTTGCTACGGATACATGCAAAACAGATTGAGTCATAAGCACTAGTTGCTTAGTGAGCCTAGGTTTCCCTTAAATGAATCAATCACATAATATCCCAACCAAAACCCCAAATAACAATCATCAAGCAACACGCAATGCAATTCATAAATAGACATGACCGATTTATGCATTTTTCGTTCTCAATCCAATAAAGGCTTACGCATTGTCCATTCCCATCACATGTACTCAAGGCATCTTTCGGTCCCTTACCATAAATGCGAAGGACTTAGGATCCTTTACCCACCCTGCATCGATCGCTATGCAGCACAACGGCCCCAGGCTGCAATCCCGTTCATCCGTGTCTTCGTGAGATTCAACTATTACTCAACAAGTAAAATAGCCAAGCCACGGACAAGGGAATGACATACCGCGTATTTATCAAGTTTTATATGATTTACCCATAACCATTTATGCATATAAGCTTGAAACAAACCATACTTGGATTCGTGCTCAACACTTAGCAATTTCAGTGAAATCGTGGGCAAACCTCTATGGTTATAAGCAATAACAACAATTCGTGTGTTCTACTCATCAACACACATACACGAATAAACTTCGAGTCACCTCTATGAAGAAGTATGAAGTCGACTCAAGACTTTACTCTCGGGTTCCTCCTTAGCATCGGCTTATTCCTGAACAAACGAGTCTTAGGGTTACTACGGCAACACTTAGAGTTTTCCTTAAGGAATTAGGCTAAAGGATATTTACTTAGATTGGATTAAAACGTGATACCAACCTTTCCTGAAAATTCCTAAGGCTGCAAGAATGGACGCTGGCTCGGCACGGCAAAAACGGATCAGAACAGGTCGCCTATCGGGTCGGTATCGTGCTCAGTACGTGCTTAGTACGTAACCTATCGGGTCGTGGCTCAGATCAGTACAGATCGTGGTACGAGTGGGTCTCTAACGGTCATAATAAGGAACAAGGGTCTTCCTTATATAGGGATGGGCAAGCAAGCCCACTAGTAGGTAACACACGATTTAAATGGGCGGCATGCAACTCGGAATCGTTTTCGGGTCGACACGTGTCATCGGGTGAGATAGAACACATGCATGACGGGGCTCTCGTTTGGGCGACACGTGGATCACGTCAGCAAGCCGAACGGCTACTCGTTGCCGACATACGGCCGGCTCCATCCCAAGGCTGAACGGTGCCCGAACGGTGCGGTCTCGTCGCAGGACTAAGTTTGGACTTAATCTGATCCTTGTGCGGGTCTTTCCAACGGTTTAAGGCCAAGCAATCCCTGCTTGACCAGCCGTCCCCTTACTTGGACACCGTATCGTTTTCGGGTCGACACATGTCATCGGGTGAGGTAGAACACATGCATGACGGGGCTCTCGTTTGGGCGACACGTGGATCACGTCGGTAAGCCGAACGGCTACTCGCTGCCGACATACGGCCGGCTCCGTCCCAAGGCTGAACGGTGCGGTCTCGTCGCAGGACTAAGTTTGGACTTAATCAGATCCTTGTGCGGGTCTTTCCAATGGTTTAAGGCCAAACAATCCCTGCTTGACCAGCCATCCCCTTACTTGGACCGGCCGTCCTGCGTGACCCAGGTCCAGCCTCGGCCTAGGCCGCGTACGGGTCATTACATTCTCATAGACGTATTTTTTACTCTATTACAACCAATCTATCTACCTATCACGTTCTTCAGTTTTTAAAGCTTTTTAAAGTTAGTTGGAATGTACTGTAGAAAATACTGAATAAGAGCTTATTTTGGAGAAGATGATTATTATTGATTCATACTTTCTTAAGAAACTTACAATGACAGCACAAAGGCTTTTATACATAGAATCAAGCTAAGGTTTTTGAGGTGTCTGTGACACTTGTCATCATCTCAGTGCTATCCTTGTCTTGGGATCCTAGAGGATCAAATCTGTTGAAAACCTTGATTGTTGACTTCGTACGATGAGTTGTTACTTTGGCTGGTTCACCGTATGAAGCTTTCTCTGTTTCAATTTTGTTTTTGTCGTTTTCTGATGTTGATAGAGATGACCGTTGTTGAGTCTTCTTTGACCACACAAGATTTGATTTGGGCTTTGGCATAACAGATCCCATCTTGTTCGGTCCTCTTGTTGCTTTGAGAGTCTTGACTTCAGACAGAGTCTTTGGTTTTACACTCCCCCTCAAACTTGGTGTAGGTGGCTCTTGTACACCAAGTTTGTACCTGAGAGAAGCAAAAGCATCCAACGGCAATGGTTTTGTGAAGATATCTGCAATTTGCAGATAAGAGGGAATGTGTTTAGCCTCTAAGGCACCAAGAGCTACTCTTTCTCTGACATAGTGATAGTGCACCTCAAAATGCTTAGTCCTTTTGTGAAAAGCAGGATTCGCAGCCAAGTAGATAGAGGAGAGATTATCACTGCAAAGCTCCGGAGTCTTCAAGATTGGAATTCCCAATTCTTTAAGAACAATACACAGCCAAGTCATTCTGGTAGATGTATCAGATAGTGCCCTATATTCAGCTTCTGTTGAGCTCCGAGCTACACTGTCTTGTTTCTGAGATGACCATGATATCAGATTAACTCCTAGAAAAGTGTAGTACCCACCAGTAGATCTTCTAGTTTCTTAGCAGCCAGCCCAATCACTATCACTATAAGCTCTTAGAGTGAATTCAGAGTCTTTGTTGAAGGAAATTCCCATAGATAGAGTTCCTTTGACATATCTAATGATTCTTTTGAGAAGGGTAAAGTCTGCAATTGTAGGTTGATGCATCTTTTGACAAACAAAATTAACTGCATATTGCAGATCAGGTCTTGTGAGTGCAATGTATTGAAGCTTACGTGCAAGACTTCTGAAATATGTAGGATTTTCAAATAACTTGTCTTGGTCTGACACACGGTCTGGTTGAGTAGGCAGAGGAGTGGGCATGGGGGCAAAATCAGCCATGCTTGCAACTGTTAATATATCTTCTGCATACTTTTGTTGGGAGAGGAACAAACCACCTTGTATTCCCAAAAAGTAGTACAGAGGACCCAAATCTTTCATCCTAAAACCGGACTGAAGGTTTCTAGGTAATCTATTCCTTCCTCTTGATCAAATCCTTTCGCCACTATTCTCGTTCTTAGCCTTTCCAGAGATCCATCAGCATGGAGCTTAGGTCTGAATACCCATTTATTTCCCAACACATGCATACCAGGAGTGTAAGGAACTAGTGACCAAGATTTGGTTTCAGCACAATTATCCATCTCTTCATTCATGGCTCCAGTCCATCCAGGATCTTTGAGTGCCATTGTAATGGTTTTTGGTTCAGGATATGTTACCTTTTGAAGAAGTAAGGCATACCTAGGATTTAGTTTGAAAGTTCATGTCTTTGAACGAGTTGTCATCAGATGCGATGAGAGCCCATCTTGTTGAGCACCCCCAGCATAAGACTCAAATTGAGTAGTTTCAGAACTGACCACAGGAGATTGAGTAGTTTCAGAATTGACCTCAGGAGATTGAGTAGTTTCAGGACTGACCTCAGGGGAGGCTGGTAAGGATTCAGAGCTGCTTGGTGAAGAAGGGAAGCTGATGCCAATAGGAACTGGATCAAAGCTAGCCGTATACACAGTCTACCCCTCAACAGTAGCAGGTAATTCCACATGGGTTGCTGGTGTTGATTCAGAACTTGTTGCCTGATGTCCTGAGAAGTCTCGACTGGAGTTGTGTTCATTATGAGATGTAGGAACTAGATTAGATGTGTTTGAACCTTTCTCTGATACAGCAGTAGTTATAGCAGACTCAGAGCTTTGTACCAGGCTGACAGAAAAGGTGTTGTTCTAGGTGGTTTGAGATGTTTGTACCTGGAGCTAAAGGGAAAATTAGCTTCATCAAAAGCAACATGCCGACTAATAAACACTCTGCCAGTTGTAGGGAGTAAACAACGGTAACCTTTGTATTGATTGTTATATCCCAAAAAGACACATTGAAGACTTCGTGGATCAAACTTTGTTTTAGCATAATCCCTGAGAGTGGGATATCATGCACTCCCAAACATTCGTAAAGCAGTATAATCTGGAGGTTTCCCAAATAACTTTTCATATGGGCTGATATGATTCTGCAAAGTTGAGGTAGGCAAAAGATTAGTGAGGATATTCGCAGTAAAGAAAGCTTCAACCCAGTATCTATGCGGGACATGGCTTTGGTAAAGCATTGATAAGCCAAGCTCAAGGAGATGCCTGTGCTTTCTTTCAGCAAGCCCGTTTTGCTGCGGAGTATGCGGGCAAGAGATAAAATGTTGAACTCCTGCTGATTCCAGATGTGTTGTGAGATTATGATTAAGGAATTCTCCTCCCCCATCACTTTGGAATGTAGCAATCCTCTGTTGCAGTTGTTTTTCCACAAGAGATTTAAACTTGATGAAGACATTGCAAAAATCTGATTTATTCTTCAAAGGGTAAAACCAAGAGAACCTTGAAAAATTGTCAACAAAAACTGCATAATATCGAAATCCTTGAACAAGGGTTATTGGGGAAGGTCCCCATAGATCACAGTGAATCCTTTCCAAGGGTCTGGCAGCAACAAAAGCAGAAGAGAAAAACGGCTGTCTTGAACTCTTTCCGAGCTGACAGGCTTCAAACATGTTTAGGGTGTGTTTATTGATAGAGATGGCCTTCTTAGAGAAAAGTTGTTGGAGGACTGTGATATTTGGATGTCCAAGTCTTCTATGCCAGATTTCATCACTGGTACAATGTTGTCATGAAGCATAGAAGGCTGTAAGCTGATTGTCCTCCAAGCAGTACACACCATTACGGGTGTTTCCTAGTGTGAGGAGCTTCTTTGTTGCCTTATCATATATACGAACATCATCACAATCAAACTCAAATTTGTAGGGATAATCCTTTGTAAGTTTAGACACAGATAGCAATGATTTAGTAATATCAGGGCAAACAAGAACTTCTTTGAGAGGAAGAGTACCTGACGAAGAAGCTAAGCTGGAAGGCCCTGTGTGAGTAATGGGGAGAAAATTTCCATCCCCTATCATTACTGAGTCAGAGCCTTTATAAGGTTGAGCCTGTTGGAGATGGCTTGTTGAGCTTGTCACATGTGCAGACGCACTAGTATCAAGGAACCATTCATGACCTG
The DNA here is from genome assembly GCA_963576765.1 of Draba incana. Classification (NCBI taxonomy): domain Eukaryota; kingdom Viridiplantae; phylum Streptophyta; class Magnoliopsida; order Brassicales; family Brassicaceae; genus Draba; species Draba incana. The sequence goes on along the minus strand of OY755204.1, from coordinate 2,830,004 downwards.
TTGAGTCTGTCACATCGGTGATTCTCATTGCAACTAGAGCACTGGGCATATGATATCCTCAAATTTCCTTTGAACTACTCTCTCAAATTAAGAGATCAATTGCAGTACTTAGGGTTATCGATCCACAGGGAGTCAGGAAAACACAATAGATTTCAGATTTCAGATTAAGCTAGGTGAGACGAATGTAAAAGCAAATAAATCAAAACAAAACAAACGGTTGTGAAATCAGTTAAAGAAATAGCTAGGCACAGGGAATTCTCCAGTGAATCAGAATTGCAGATAAATCAGATATTAGGACAATGAAGAACATTTCATGAACATGCACACGAAAGTAAACAAACCAGCTGTCGCTGCGAATAATTTCTATGTCTAAATCCTAGAAGACCAACTGTCGTTGCGAAATCAGGTTGATTTAAACAAGCATTAATGATCAAGCACAATTGTTCACAAAATCCTAAGCCAAATCCCTTTGCGAATAGGTATTTTGCTCATCAAAAACTAGTTCAGGATTATCAATCAAACTGTCATTTCTATTAATAAACCCAAGTTCATATTTCAGTTCGCGAGGCTAAAATCAGCAATAAGAACAAGTTAAGATGAAGAACTTCTAATGATTTTTATCCTAATAAACATATCAGATCAGCAACTCATCAAACACTTTCAAAAACCCTAAACCTAACAAGAGAAATTACTCAGACATAGCAATAGAAGAAAACATCTTTTATTAATTAAACTCTCTCAGTAATTCTATAAAATAAAGTGTAAAATAAAGCATGAGTCTAAACAATGACTCTAAAATACGTATTTATACAAGTTCCAAACCGTCCTAAACATAAAAGTAAACATCTGAAGGCTTCGGGCTTCGAACGGACTTTTCTGATGAAAATCCGGGCTTTGACGAACTTCGTGTCGATCGACACACATAGATCGTGTCGATCGATACGACTCTTCAAATCGTAAATCTTGGCTTTAAAAGTCTTCATGTCGAGCGACACACATAGTCACGTCGCTCGACACAGATTCCAAACAGTGACTCCGAATTTGCATTTCGCAACTTCATTCCGCGAATGCTCCAAAATCTCCAGTAAACATCTTTTATGCTCCAGACGGTCCAGTTCCTGCAAAGACACTAAAACAATACCAAAAACACCAAAAGACACTAAAACATGGACTTATATCGTGGTCGAAAACCGGTAAAAACCACGATATATCAACTCCCCCAGACTTAGCTTTTTGCTTGTCCCAAAGCAAAACAGTGTGCTCACTCCTTAAGAAGCCACATTCCTCAAAATTTAATACCTGGTGATACTTCGATGTGTCCCTAGAAGCTTAGCAGTCCTCTAGTTTGATTCCAAATCCCTTAGAAAATCTCAGACTTTCAATCGCAGACCCCTTGAGTTCAATTAAGTGCGGTCTCATCGAGGGAATATTGATCGCTGGACTTTCTAGATTCTTTTACTTCCTTTAACACTTTCTGCGTTTCACCCTCTCTCTTCCCTCTGAAACTGTATCCAATTAAGGATATCATAGAGATGCAATGCCTTTTTGTTGAATGATTTTTTTGTGATGGCGGGTACCTCAGCAGAGGGTCCTTTACCACCGAATGCCTATTTGAATTCAGGCTTGCACTTTTCTGCAGATTTTTTTTTTATTCCCTTGGCATCTCTATGATCACTAGATCAGCTCTCATTATTGTTGTTCTATGAGGCTTTTTGTGATGGCGGGTACCTCAGCAGAGGGTCCTTTACCACCAGATCTAGGACAGTTATATCCGTCATTGGGAAGAAGTTTCAAGAGCGGTCCATCCTCGCTTTCAAGTGTTTGGAAGCTGAATCAAGTCTTGCGATTTCCAACGCCCTTGATTAGAGATTCATTAGGGCGGGGTCTTTGACATCCTTTCTGAGTTCTCCAGAAACCTGAAATCGCTCCAGAAAACCGATCCCTTTCCAGTTACCCACCTTGTAAAACCGCTGATCAACTTATATTGGAAATGGTTCGTCGAGTGATGTTCAAAGCAAGTCTAAAAGAGAGGTTTTGACTCTAAAAACTTTAAAATTTTAACAAAAAACTCAAAAGAAAACACAAGTGTTAGCAACTACCTCCCCCAGACTTAAACAACACTGTCCCCAGTGTTATTAAATCCGAGATTGGCTAAATAAGATAAACAGAAAATGAAACGTATGAAAAATCAAGTGAGATTTCGTACCAGGGGGGTCGTGTCGAGCGACACGACCTGTATGTCGATCGACACTCACGTTTCTGTCCCGATTCTGACTGGTAGATTTTTCTTCGTGTCGAGCAACACACTAAGTCCCGTCGCTCGACACAGAGTGCTGAAGAACATTCTTACTTGCATTCGAACGTTTGTTTTCCTGAAAATCGACACCAAAAACAAAACCAAAGCGTAAAATTGAAAAAGAAACATAAATATAAGTAGATAGTTAGATAAAACTCACAAGTGGGTTGCCTCCCACTAAGCGCTTGTTTTCAGTCTTTAGCTTGACTATTTTGGAACTCGACACTATGGTGGATCTTGAGGAAGTATTGGACTTCCTTTATCCGGGATGGAACCAGCAGCTTGCTTCATTCGAACCTTCTTTGAATCTCCCCCAAACTTATCAGAAACAATCTCCGGGAAAAGCTTCATCGTTCTCTCCATCATCTCCTGAAGAATTGTTTCTCCCTGATCTATGAGCTCTTGAGGAACGATGATTCTCATTCGCGCGAAAGGCTTTGAAGTCCTCTTAGGCTTCTCCTCTTCTTTCCTGTTCCCTGAAATTTCATTAGAAAAACCAAGATCTCGAGAAACTCGATGCTTGCATGAGCGCGTAACCGCCTTTTCAACTTTAATGAAATTAGAAGAGATTGAATTAAGTACTGAAGGTTCATACCTGGGCTCTTCAAGAAATACCTCAGCAGATGGTACTGTAGCAATTGCGTCCTCAATGGTCTTAGCAGAAATGACTTTCGAAGGCTCCTCAGTTGGCTGATCTTCTAGCGATGTATCCACAGAGAAAGCTTGACCATCAATGGTGGGTCTTCTCCTTGTACTGTCCATGTCAAAATCCAAGATGACATCACCAAGGTCAAGCTTAATCGTTCCTCTTCTACAGTCAATATGCGCTCCAGCTGTTGCTAAGAAAGATCTTCCCAGAAGCAAAGGATCCTGAGGCTCTTCATCGTATTCCAAAACGACAAAGTCTGTTGGAATAACGCAGTCCTGAATTCTAATAGGCACATCCTCCAGAACTCCTTTCGGGAATCTCTTAGAACGATCAGCTAGGATTAGAGACATCCTTGTCTTCTTGAAGTCCGTCATCCTAAGTCTTACAGCAACGGAAAGAGGCATAAGATTGATTCCAGAACCCGTATCGCAGAGAGAGTGAGAAAAGCTTTCATCAGAGATGGAACAGTTGAGTACAAAACTTCCTGGATCAGGTAACTTCACAGGAACTTTGCCCTGGATCATCGCGCTAACCTCAGCAGAAACCACTATCTCCTTCTTCTTCTTCTTGGAGACTGGAACTGTGTTCAGGAGCACTGCTTGGAGATCTCTGGTCAGCAGCGCACCTTCCTCTGGACTGATTCCATTAGCAACCATTCGCTTCACTTAACGGCGAATCACAGGAGAAAGCTTGATTGCATCCACAAGAGGCATCTCAACCATGATTTTCTCAATCATCCTCTTGCAAATGGCTTCCTCAGCCTCTTGTTTGCTCTTTCTAGCTCTGGGAAAGGGTAGCTTCGGCTTATAGACGGATTCCTCGAGGATTGGAGACGGTTTCGGATGAACAGTTTCGGACTGGCCTGCGTGTCGAGCGATGGGTGGTTTATGTCGATCGATGCCTCTGATTTCGTCGTGTCGAGCGACGCTAGTGTCCCTGTCGCTCGACATAAGAGCTTCGATTTCAAAAATAGCGATTTCTTCACGTGTCGATCGACACGCATGATCTGTGTCGATCGACACAGGCTCTGCTGCTCCAAAAATCGCATCGAACTCATCGAAATAATTCTCCTCTGCTGTCAGAACGGCATTGCAGGCTCCTTTGGGGTTCCTATCAGTCTTCGTAGGAAGAAATCCTTCTTGTCTCTTCACAGTTTCTGCAGTTTGAGCTACCTGGACGTCGAGCTTCCTGACATGAGTACTTAGAGATTCGATCTTACCATTTAAGTCCGTGTAGAGTGAATCGAACTTCCCATTCCACTCCACAGCCAACTTCTGCTGTCCCTCTAGAAGCCGTTCCATCATGGATTCCAATCTACTGTTCTCTGACGGAGCAGGCGGTTTCTGATACGAAGAAGATCCATAGTCTCGCCTATAGCTGCTGTTCTGGTAAGGCTTCTGAAATCTGGTCTGGTGAAGATAGTTCACATCCTCTCCTGCAGGTTCGACGTCTTGCGCAAAGTGAACTGTCTTCTTCCCAGCTAGAAGACTAATCATAGTGTCCAGCTTCTTAGTGACCTCTGCTAGCTGGTTTCCACTGATGCTCTGTCCAGACTTGCTCCTTTCAAAATCCATGGCTTTAGCACTGTTGTTGTTGGCAAGATTCTCTATAAGTCTCAAGGCAGCCTCTGGCAAATTTGTGTTAAAGTTCCCACTACTCGCAGCATCTAGAGACGCAGAATATTGCAGCGCAATCCCTCTGTAGAAAATATTGAGTAGCTGCACTTCGTTGAATCCATGGTGTGGACAGTCTCTCTGATAGCTCTTGAACCTAAACCACGCAGCCTTAAATGCCTCAGTATCGCCCTGCTTGAAGGTCGCGATCTTCGATCTCAGGTCCTCGAACTTTGCATCATCAAAGAAATTGCTTAGGAAAGCATTCTTTGTATCCATCCAGTTAGTCAGCGAGCCCGGTGGTAGCGTCCTTAGCCAATACTTAGCTTCCCCATATAGAGAGTATGGGAAAAGCTTGCAGAACAGGTAGTCTTCAGAAACTCCATTGGCTTTGATAGCAGATGCCAAGTCCTCGAATCGCTCTATGTGGTCCATTGGATTCTCATGAGGAAGACCACATAACGGGTCTTGAGCTACTAAGGAGAAGTACGCAGGCTTGAGCTCAAAGTCATTCCATTGAAACGCTGGAGGTCGGATCGCGGCTCGATTCGCGTAGAATTGCTCAGGACGGTTGAAATCAGCAAGTGTACGGTTATGGGCATCGTGTCGAGCGACGTGTGGTTGGTGTTGCTCAACATTAACATTTTGTTCATGTCGAGTGATCTGCTGACCCTGTCGATCGACGCCTTTGTTTCCATCGTGTCGAGCGACAGCCAGGTTGTGTCGCTCGACACGAAGCTGTTCCTCCCGAACACGAGCCTGTTCGGCTTCTTCTTCTTCTTGAGCTCGCTGTTGTTCTTCATCGATCGGCTCGACGATCACATTCCCATCAGCGTCCAGTCTCTGTCCATCCTCATTGTACGGGTTTCCTTCTCTGTCGAAGAACCCACCATCTCTTTGGAACACAATCGTGTTTGCAACCATCTTCTTAGCTTCTTTCGTCGCTTTTCGGTTGGTTCGCTCTAGACGTGCTAGTTCCTCGAGTCCTAGTTCCAAAATCTCTTTGTCTTGGCTGCTCCTGGTATTGCGGTTTCGCATGTACCTGAAACACAAAACAAAGAAAGAAAAACAAAAACAAAAACAAAAATAAAATACCTAGACAAAATGCTAGTAGTAAAAATCTAATGGCCTATTGACTCCCCGGCAACGGCGCCAAAATTTGATATGCTCAAATTTCCTTTGAACTACTCTCTCAAATTAAGAGATCAATTGCAGTACTTAGGGTTATCAATCCACAGGGAGTCAGGAAAACACAATAGATTTCAGATTTCAGATTAAGCTAGGTGAGACGAATGTAAAAGCAAATAAATCAAAACAAAACAAACGGTTGTGAAATCAGTTAAAGAAATAGCTAGGCACAGGGAATTCTCCAGTGAATCAGAATTGCAGATAAATCAGATATTAGGACAATGAAGAACAGTTCATGAACATGCACACGAAAGTAAACAAACCAGCTGTCGCTGCGAATAATTTCTATGTCTAAATCCTAGAAGACCAACTGTCGTTGCGAAATCAGGTTGATTTAAACAAGCATTAATGATCAAGCACAATTGTTCACAAAATCCTAAGCCAAATCCCTTTGCGAATAGGTATTTTGCTCATCAAAAACTAGTTCAGGATTATCAATCAAACTGTCATTTCTATTAATAAACCCTAGATCAGATTTCAGTTCGCGAGGCTAAAATCAGCAATAAGAACAAGTTAAGATGAAGAACTTCTAATGATTTTTATCCTAATAAACAGATCAGATCAGCAACTCATCAAACACTTTCAAAAACCCTAAACCTAACAAGAGAAATTACTCAGACATAGCAATAGAAGAAAACATCTTTTATTAATTAAACTCTCTCAGTAATTCTATAAAATAAAGTGTAAAATAAAGCATGAGTCTAAACAATGACTCTAAAATACGTATTTATACAAGTTCCAAACCGTCCTAAACATAAAAGTAAACATCTGAAGGCTTCAGGCTTCGAACGGACTTTTCTGATGAAAATCCGGGCTTTGACGAACTTCGTGTCGATCGACACACATAGATCGTGTCGATCGACACGACTCTTCAAATCGTAAATCTTGGCTTTAAAAGTCTTCATGTCGAGCGACACACATAGTCACGTCGCTCGACACAGATTCCAAACAGTGACTCCGAATTTGCATTTCGCCACTTCATTCCGCGAATGCTCCAAAATCTCCAGTAAACATCTTTTATGCTCCAGACGGTCCAGTTCCTCTAAAGACACTAAAACAATACCAAAAACACCAAAAGACACTAAAACATGGACTTATATCGTGGTCGAAAACCGGTAAAAACCACGATATATCAGCATATCAGGAGCATCATCATCTTGATATGCCTAGTTGAATCTGTACCAACATTTTAAGGCAGGATGACCTTGTCTGCCACAGATTTGACAAGTTGGTCGTTGATTATCACCATATGAACTGGCCCTTGAAGAGGTTTGTCTGATTTGTTGATGGAACCCTCTTCCTTTAGTAGAGTAAGATCCATTACCCCTTCCTGAATCACCTCTTCCTCTGCCTTTGTTGTAACTGACATAATAGGCTTGAGGAGTTTCAGACTTATCAGCATAGAAAGCCATGTGTGGTGTGACTGCAGAACCCTCAGCATAACTCAAGAGACGCTGATCAAAAGTTGTAAGTCTTGGCACCACATCAGCATATACAGGTTCAGGCACAATATCCATTGACCCTTCAATACTAGTTTTAATGGGTTCATATTCTAGACCTAGACCATTTAGAGCTGCAAAAGTCTTCATTTTTTCACTAACAACACTTCCAATAGATGACAGCTGATCACACAAACTCTTAACCTCTCTTAAGATATTCCTCCATAGATTTATTGCTCTTAGAGATCGTTTGTAAGCGTCTTTGGAGCTCAAACAACCTACCTGATGATACTCTATTGAAATGTTTAGCAAGAGTAAGCCATACCTCTTTAGATGTATTCGCACCAACAACCACACTCAGAATATCTTCAGAGAGTGACCCTAAAAGCCACGCCTTTACTACCTGATCAGACCGAATCCAGGCAGGATAGTCAGGATTGGGTGTGTCTCTGGTGACACCATCAGGTCCAGCTACAGAGATGAAGTGAGTGGGAGCTGGAGTAGCACCATTGACAAACCCAAGCAGATCTTGGCCAGAGAGAAACGATTCAAACTGACATTTCCACAAGATGTAATTCTTTTCGGTGAGTTTCACTGTGACACAATTAGAAATACTTAGAGCAGGACACGAATAAGGATCCATTGCTCTGATACCATGTAGAAAATACTGAATAAGAGCTTATTTTGAAGAAGATGATTATTATTGATTCATACTTTCTTAAGAAACTTACAATGACAGCACAAAGGCTTTTATACATAGAATCAAGCTAGGGTTTTTGAGGTGTCTCTGACACTTGTCATCATCTCAGTGTTATTCTTGTCTTGTGATCCTAGAGGATCAAATCCGTTGAAAACCTTGATTGTTGACTCCGTACGATGAGCTGTTGCTTTCGCTGGTTCACCGTATGAAGCTTTCTGTGTTTCAATTTTGTTCTTGTCGTTTTCTGATGTTGATAGAGATGACCGTTGTTGAGTCTTCTTTGACCACACAAGATTTGATTTGGGCTTTGGCATAACACAGCCCATCTTGTTCGGTCCTCTTGTTGCTTTGAGAGTCTTGACTTCAAACAGAGTCTTTGGTTTTACATGTACGTATGAAGGCCGAGTGGCAGGAGTAGTTGGCAAGGATTTATGAGGTGAAAGACCTGAATGCTATTTTGTTTTCACATTCAGAACACACTTTGGAGTTGGTAAATCTTATGCATTTGGTTTGATCTATGATTGAGTCGAGAGTGCAAAGAAATTTGGACCCAAGTACATGACAATCGTAGTAATTTCTCTATCCCCTCTTATGTATGTTAATCTTACTTACATCACCTCTAGTTTTTATATATTACTGGCCTTATTGGTGTCTCTTTATACTTAAATGGTTGTCACAACAAGTGTTTCTTTTCATTTTGGTTTATTTTAAGTTATTCACCTTAGATATCGTTGTTTTGCGGTCTCGTAAACTCACTCACTGTGAGTTGGTTTGTGTATTTTTCACAGTTCACGTGAGGCTGGGAAAAAATAGAGTTGGAGAAAGTCTTTGATTTGGGACAATTATCAGACTATGAGACGGAAGGCTTATAGGCACTGAAGCCAGATCTCAAGTCATCTCTGAATTTTCATGACATTATGTTTTACCATTTTATGTTAAATTCGACATTTGATTCTTTGGAAATTTATATAATAAGTTCTGTTTCATAACATTTAGGTGTTTTATTTAAATAGTGGTAATACAGAACAAAAATTAGTATATATGTGTAATTATAAATTATTGTAATGGCGTCGGTTATGAAGTTAAAATGGCTTTTATATGACGTCTGATTATAACTGACGTTAAGATGATGTTAACTATTGTCGTGAAGTTTAACGTCGAAATTGTAACCGATGTAGGATAATTTCACGTCACCACTTGTTACGTCGTTTTTGAAAATGACTTTAATATTCGCGTCACCCAAAAAGCGTTTTAATAACCGACGTAAAAGCTGAAATAAGTGACGCTAAACTCCTTTTTTTTTTTGTAGTGCGTAACGTACGAGTTTTTTTTGATAACCTTGTAACGTACGAGTTCTTTAAGGAAAAGAATGCAACCTGAGCATATACATAGCAGAAACTTGTGTGTCTAAAAAAAAAGTTTCAGTATACAAGTTTCAGTGCCTCTAGGTTGCATTATCTTTTCTTTAAAGAATTCGTATGTTACGAGGTTATAAAAAAAAAACTCGTACGTTACGTACCTCGAAACTTTATATGTCTGCCCCCTAGATTTGTGTTTGTTTTCTTACACGACCTTGTATATAAGAACTAGATACGTGGACTGTGTAACGTTTTCTTTTAGCACACATCATAATATAATCACTTTTTGATTACGTTTCTAACTTTTTAAGAATTATGAATTTATAGCTTTTTTTTTTTTTTTTTTGGTAAGTATTTGAATTTCATTAAAATGAGCAGGTTTGAAAAATTACAAAAAGATGAGAACTGATAGGAAAACCTTGCCAAAAAAAGGATAAAAAACAAGGAGAGTCCTAGAAAGAAAAAACGAATATAAAGAGACTTCTAATCGTAGAAAAGCCAGCTTTGCATTAGATTCCCGAAAGATTTTTTAGTTCTTTTGGCAAGGATTGGTTAGCCTACTAGTCCAGCGGATATTGGTTAATATATTCAAATTGTCTCAAATTTTGTAAAAGCCATGCATGTTCAAATATCAAAAGTAGCCCTTGATATTATTAGTTTTTAAACATTAATTATCAGAAAAATATTTTATCTATAACTTCTTGTAATAAATAGTTTCTAATTATAAATACCACTTTTCTTATTTTTTTACACTAAATACAAATTTATTACTCAAAATTGTTTCATTCATACAACTTCAACTAATAACTTATATTTAAACAAAACCATTTTTCATATCGATCATAGAAGAAAAATCACATCAAGTCTTCTTTAATTCGAGTTTGTAACTTGAAGAATAATATAACCTAGAATAATGATAAAAATTTATCTTTAAGTAAATAAATAAATAAAAACATGAAATACCTTAAGATGTTGCCTTAAATGATTAAATACGGTATATTGTGAAACTCGAATCAATTTTATTTATGGCTTTGTGGTGAATGTGTTTGTAAAACTTTTTTTTCAAAGATTTGCGAATAATTTGTTAGATTCTCTCAATATATTTAGTATATATAAATGTAATCACGTAAAAAAATTTCACTTGATAAATACTTTAACATCAGTTTCCTTTAATATTAACATTTGATATCAATTCATACATTGCTTTCCTATACTAATTAACATTTGTATAAAAACATGAAATTAACACTAGGCATTACTCACCTTTATTAACCTGAAGTGGATGAGATTACACACTATCTTCTCTAATCTTCTTCGTGTCCTCTCCTTGAACCCCATCTCATTCCACACGACATACAAAGAGAAGAGTAAATAAACTTAATCAATACTTAGTTAAACAGAATTAAAACACAATTTCAGTAACAATTTCAGATAACACAAACAGAAAACAGAAATATACACAAACAGAAAACAAAAATTCATTCGTTTCATACAAGATTAATTGCATACAAGAGTTAAAAAGGAAGTAGAGAGACTGGAAACAAAGGAAACACAAAGGAACCATAATTTGAATCCTAATTTCAATTAAACAAAAGCCGAGGAGGAGAAGAACCCTAATTTACAAAATCTGAAATCCCAAAATCAAAAACCCTGTTTTACATAAATTTGATATCCCAAATTTCGAATAACCCTAATTTACAACTATCTAAATTCCCAAATTCGAATAACACTGATTTGGAGAACAACAAACCCTAGAAATTATAAATCCGAATTTAATTTAACACAAACCTTTATAGATCTATCAAAGAGGAAATAAATTTCGTAAGATTAGGACCACGGACCTATCATTTATGGGATTGCATGAAGAAGAACCGGTTGATTTCCTCTACAGAAACAATCGATTCATTTTCTGGTTGATTTTCTCAACAGAAAAAACCGATTTTGACCTAGATACTTTCACCACGGAGAATCCATGTGATTTTTGAGTGATTTCTCTGATCATATCGGCGTTTCGTGACGATTCGACGGAGGGTAGCCGAATCGCCTCTGAATCGCATCAGAGAACATGAAGAAGAGAGAAGAAGAGAAAAAGTCGATTTGATCTGCAAACACGAGGACCCTTTTTTCTTCGTGTTTAATTACTTTCAACCAATCCGAGCTTGCCACGTCACCGTGTCTAATAAAGGAAAATGGGTCTAATACTCCCTCTGTTTCTCTATATAAGATATGTTAGAGATTTTTGTTTGTTTCACAATATAAGATGTTCTAATATTTTAATATTGTTTTTATCTTTATTGATTAGTGTGTGGCCAATAGTATTTTACAGTTTTTGTAATGATTGTTTGAATTACTTTTAGTTTATATATTTATTTATAATCTTTAGTTTATATATTTATTTATAATCTTTTAAGAGAAAACTTTTTTCTTATTTTTTGTGCTTTAACCCAAAACATCCAATATAGAGAAACAGAAGGAGTATTACACATTTTGGAGTGGTTTTGGATCTCCTAATTTTGGATTTAATATTGTTTATGTTTTGGACCCAATAAGAAGATGAAGTAGTAGAGTAAGGAACAGAAGAGCAACGTGAAGAAGATTCATGCAAAACATGAGAAGCGTGAACAAAGATTCAGAGTTTGGGCTTTTTGTAATGTGTGGGACCAATAATATGAACGTTTCATGAAGCTTAAACTGTCCGTTTTGCTTACTTTTCAGTTGTTTATACGTTACAAGTTATAACCGTTGGAATGATGTCAGTTATAAGTTTATAACCGTTGGAATTATGTAAGAGTGCAATAAAAACAAAACAGAAAAGCGTTATTGAAGGTTTCAATGTGCAAACAAAAGAGAACCAAAAAAAAAAATAAAGAGTGTTTTTAACTTTCTTTCAATTGATTGTTTTTTTTTTTGTGAATGACATAACAAAGACAAATTAAAAACTTTGTTATTTATACACAAGCATTGATACAACAATTACACAGACATCCAATTTAAGTATACTCACCAAATAATTGCATAATCCATAAATAATATCTAGGCCTCGAGGGATAATATCAATCACTTGGCGTTCATTCGATGGATCCACTATGGTTATTTCATATTCCCTTTTTCGTACAATTTTGTTTATTATCCCTCCTGCCGTAGCGTTATAAACTGTATTGTTACTTTTGCTACCATCAGGATAAATCTGAGCCCTTCCCATGTTTCCACCTACGTATATAGGATATTTTAAGAAGTGAACATCTTTATTACTAGCAGGGTCTGGGGCAAGAATATGAAAGGTTATTTCACTATATTTTTGACCAGGAACAGAACCTATTACAAGAATATTTGGGGCGATAATTATGAAAAGATAGATTTGGGGGGGGGGGGGGGGGGGGGTGGTGGGTTATACTAGCTAAATGGCAATTGGCACATACAATACGCCCAGTCGCCTCTCGTGGATTTTTATAATTCTGCTGGGCAAAAATCTGATATGCACTTCAAATGGATGCCCGAGTTATTATATATGATGAGTGAGACAGATATGGAGCGAGTAATCTCTTCCCATATCCAAGAAAAGATATTCTAATTTGCATGGTCCAATCATTTATCCCGAAAATTTCTACAATAAAGTTAGGTAGGTCGATAATATACGTCCCTAGCCACAATAATGTTATTTACACATTTATTGACAAAATAAAAAAAATTTGTTGAAATCTACAAGGAATCCCTCATGGGTAAAAAGAGTAAAGTAAATACGACTTTGATTTGGTTATGATGTATAATATAAGGTAAGAAGCTCCCGAGTTGGCCATTTTATTTGAGCTCCTCCGACAACAGCCTCAAATACACTCGGTTAAGGTATAATCAGTGTTTATACTTTCCTTTAACATTATTTTTGGATGAGTATGTGACTAGGATAGAGCTGGTTCAAGAACCGTGTTTATACTCTCCATCAATCTTACCGATGGATGTGTACAATAACATGTTGAGGTTAATATTGAAATTGTGCTCATACTATCCTTTGATTGTATTCTTGTATGTGTGGGATACTACCCTAGAAAGCTTTCGGATGCACCTTGCTTTGAGATGCTCCGACTACCTATGCTCGTTAACCCATAGACCAAGTCCTTGCTCATCATGGCCCAAACAAGAACCTATCTTACTGAGATTAGATGATATGCATTGTATTTTGGTGAATTGCAATGTTATACTCTGCAGGATGCAAACTTGGCTCATTGATTCTTCTCTGAGCCTAACTCTCTCTTCCTTTATTCCTTATATGATGTACCGGTGTCTTCGTGGTGTGCGGTTAGTGTTTGGATGGGAAGAGTTTATGACAGATGATGCGCTCTTTGTTCTCTTTAACAGCTCAACGCTTCTTAGCGCAGCCTATTTCAAGATTGTGAAGGCCGTACTAGCTGCGGGAACAATCACGGATGATAGATCACTTTTTGTGGTCGTAACCATCCTCGGAGTCTTTCTTCTGCTTAGGCCCAACGCTGTCGAGACTTTAGGACATCTCCACGACTTTGAATGCTTAGGTGTTAGAATTCTATCTATCTTTTATGCTTTAATGATTTATATGTATGTTTGCTTTGAGTTTAGAGGATGGTATTTCCCTCTTTGTACCAAGACTAAAGTATGAATGAATGAAGATTGTTGTCAAAAAAAAAAACTTAATGGTCTAAAATCTATGTAAATACACTGTTTGTAAACATAAAGTAATTTAGACTCCCATACAATTTTTATCATATTTTGTACCAACTAGTGATGGTGGGTTATTATTGTTCTTCGGCCCGAAAAAAGCCAATGTTTCAAAGGTATGCTCTTTACTCTCAGAGACGTATTTTTTACTCTATTACAACCAATCTATCTACCTATCACGTTCTGCAGTTTTTAAAGCTTTGATAATGCTAAGTTAGTTGGAATGTACGTATGAAGGCCGAGTGGCAGGAGTAGTTGGCAAGGATTTATGAGGTGAAAGACCTGAATGCTATTTTGTTTTCACATTAAGAACACACTTTGGAGTTGGTAAATCTTATGCATTTGGTTTGATCTATGATTGAGTCGAGAGTGCAAAGAAATTTGGACCCAAGTACATGACAATCGTAGTAATTTCTCTATCCCCTCTTATGTATGTTAATCTTACTTACATCACCTCTAGTTTTTATTATATTACTGGCCTTATTGGTGTCTCTTTCACTACAAGAAAACAACCGCTATTCCGACGGCCAAAACCGTCGGAATTCGGTCGGAAAAGACCCATTTCCGACGTGTTTCCGACGGTTTTGGTCCGTCGGATCTATCGCGTCGGAATTTAAAAGCCGTCGGAATTCCGGTTGTTTGTTGCGACGGAACTCCGACGGAATACGGATATCCATTTTCCGTTTGAGATCCGTCGTTATACCGTCGGAACTTCATTAGGCGACGGAATACCGACGGGTTCGGAGATCCGGTAGTTTCCGAAGCCTTTCCGACGGTAAGGGAATTCTGACGGTATACCGAGGGTAAAAGGAACCGAGGGAATTCCGACGGCACGACGGTGTTCCGACGGAATTCTATACCGAGGGTATACCGACGGAATTCGTATGTTTTTAAAAAAAAAATTAAAACTATTTAAATAATTTAAAATCATTACAATTCAAGAAATCATTCAAAATTAAAATTAAAATCTTAAAAAAACCAAATTAAATTAAAATTGTTTCAAAAGTACATTAAAGTTTCACAATAAATTTAAAAACTAATAAATGTCTATTCCGGCCTACGGGTATGGAAGAAGTCGTTCATCTGATCTTCCAACGCTTTAAAGCGTTTTTCCGACTCCACCCTATCTCTGTCTCTCTCTTCTTGCATTTCCCTAAGCCGGTCGTGCAGCTCTCGGTTTTCCGCCTCCAACCTGCTAGCACCGCCATATCGAACCGTCGAAACAGACGAGCTACTATCTTCAAGGAGGCCATAAACACGGCCTCTGGTCTGGGGAGTCACCTACGATAAAAAAAAAAAATTATATTTTATAACTTACTTGTATTAAAAGTAATGTTTAAATTTTTTTAAAAGTGAAACGGTTACTAACCTCGTACGTGAACTCGTTGATCTTCTCGACTGGAACTTCGGTTGGCGCCGGAGTTCCTTCCACGATAGGTTGCGATTGGAGGAACTCCTCCTGCCGCCTCTGCACGGCTTCCACGATTTCACGAGCAAGCGGGTCTTGAATTTCACCGGTCTTCTTGTTGGTGTGCGAAACCTTGACCAAATCAAGGTTGGAAGGATAGACACCGGTCTGCTGAAACTGCTAACATATACAATTTCGTTAGCGAATTTAAAAAAATTTTGAATTATTAAACTACTTACAATTTTCTGAGCAGCTGAAGCCTTGCTCGTTGCTCCGAGGTTGTGGGTCGCCTTTCCCTTCCCCTTCCGGGTGCTGTTGCGGTTAGTGGAGTGTTTCTCGAAGTCCGCCCGAGTTGCTTCTAGTTCCCAATGTCGAAGTAGTCCAGCCCACATCTCTTGTTTATATTTAAAAACTTTAGGCACCTTCCCGTATTTATACCACGAGTCTTTCCACTCGTTGATCTTCCACGAGAACTTCCTCGCAGCCTTTGTGTCGAATTCCTTTCGGACTATCGATGTGAGCGGTGGGTCCCACGTAAAATCTTGCTGCAAAAAAACACCACATTCCCGCATTAGTAATTAAAATGTGAGTCATATAGAAAATACATTTGAAAAAAATAAAATAAAATCATACCGCAAATTGTCGGAACCAAGTGTCCCGGTCCTCCAATGGCATGTCGGTGTATGTGGGATACAGTTTAGTGAGCATGGAATTCATCATTTCGTTGATAGAACCCGTAATACCGTTTCCCGAGTATTGGAACCTATTAAAACATTTAGTTAAATATTTATCTAAAATTATTAAATCCACTACATGTTTAAATAAGACTTACCAGGTCGTGTTAGGTACCGTCTCACTCGTAGTCCGACCTCCCCTACTGGAACTCGCACCTCCTCTAGAGTTATGAAACTGCCCATAATTCCTACGATTTCCATAATTCTAAGATTTAGAGATTTCGGGATTTATGGAATTTGGAATGTATAGGAATTTGTGATTTTGAAATTTTGGGATTTAGTTAATTGGAAATTTAGGATGATGGGAATTAAGGATATTGGGGATTGAAGAGTTTTGTAGTAAATGAATTTAATTCAATTGGGATTACGTGGTTCTATGATTTGCAATTTTTAAATTTAAGTAATCTGGGTTTTTTTTACATTGTCTATTCAGAAACCGAAGTTCATGGATTTAAGTTTTGTTTGATGTACAGGATTTAAAGTTTTAAATTTTATTATTTTTTAATTGTTAAAAAATTTTATTAACATTAATTTTTCAATTTTTTTAAACTTGTAAAAAATTTCTAAATTTTAAGGCTTTAAATGCTTTAAAGGTTTAAATTTGTTTAAAGTGTCAATTGGTAAACATTTTTTATTAAAATTAATATGACAAATTTTAAAAAATTGTAAATATGAAGGATTTAAAGGTTTAATTTTTTAAAAATTGTTTAAAATTCTGAACATTAATTTGACAAATTTTATTAACGTTAAAAATTATAAATTTGAAGGATTTAAAAGTTTAAATTGTTAACGTTATAAACTTTAAAATTTATAAAATAGTAAATTTAAAGGATTTAAAGTTTTAAATTTTATTAATTTTAAATAGGTTTAAAATTTTATAGGTTTAAATTGTTTTAATAATGTTTAAAAAAATTTAATTTTGAAGGATTTAAAGGATATTGGGGCTTTGGGTTTTATGCAATTTATGTGTTTTATGTAATTTAAGTAATTAGGGTTTTTTTGTACAATTTTACATATTAATCATAGATTAAATTTTAAAAAATACCCAAAAATAACAACAACATAATCAAATCAAATTCATAAAATTAGAAATATTTATATAATTTTCGTTCTATAAAAATCCATAAATTTCGAAAAAAATCATCATGAACCCTAATATGTTAATTCCTAATTTAAATCCTAAATTTGATAATTACAAATTCACTTAAGCAATATTGACAACCCCTAATTAACGAATTAACGAATTTACAAACGCTAATTCCAACTCATTCACAAACCCAAATTTTTTTTGTAAAACTTACATTGTGATTGTAAGAGAAGTGGTTAATGATTTGGGGATTGATTTAGCAAATCGGCGGTTGATCGTTGATAGATCGGCGGCGAGAAGATTTTTGGAGAAAATTTGGTGATTTGCAGATCTGTCTGCGGGGAAAACGAAGATTGTGGATTTATAACAGTGTCCGACGGTAGTCTGACGGTTTTCCGACGGTAATGCCGACGGAATTCCCGCTTTGACGACGAACACGAGGTTGTTTGGCGGCAAGTCACATTAGGTTTTCCATCGCATTTCCGTCGCATTTCCGTCGGAATTCCGTCCTAATGTCAGACGGTATTTCGACGGAATTTAAATTGTATTACTTAGGGGGGGCATAATTCCCGTTCCGTTCCATTCCCGATCCTATATTCCCGTTCCATTTAGTTTTTTCTATGTGACTAATTCTTTTGTATGGTACAAATCATCCGAAAATGGTTTCAGCTGTTGAGATTTATTTATTTCAGAATGTTGGTTTACTTACAATTTTTTTTTCTTTTAGTAACACTTTCGTGTATTAAGTTGCAAGTGTTGGTATACTTGAAAATATATTTTATGTGATAAGACTTTAGTTTGTTCAATTGCATTTTATTTATTTAGACATTAGTTTGTACGCTGAATTAATTGTTTACTTAATAAATTGGGTAAACAAATCTTATAATTTTGAATCCACGAATAAATACGTCTGATTTTTTGAATTGGTGATGTTATTTTTTAAACATTATCATATATTTTATACAAATCTTATACTTCCTTTCCAAAAACTTTATAATCAACTTTAAAACCATATCATATACTTTAAAATAAAAAATAAAAAACAAACACCGTCGGAATTCCGTCTTAAAGTTCAGACGGAATTCCGACGGAATATAATTTATTTATTAATTTTAATTTCTCGGAACAAATAAAAATTAATTTAAAACATTAAACCGTCGGAATTCCGTCTGAACTTTAAGACGGAATTCCGACGGTGTTTGTTTTTTTTTTTTTTAAATATATGATAAGGTTTTAAAGTTGATTATAAGGTTTTTGGAAAGGAATTATAAGATTTGTATAAAATATATGATAATGATTAAAAAATAACATTATCATATATTTTAAAAAATTAAATATATAAATTGATGTAACACCAATATTTCATAATTTTAGTTACTTTTGTTTTGTAATGATTTGCGTATTAATTTATGTAAATAAATATTTTGAAAGGTATTTCACATATATAACAACAATATTTCATAATCATTAAAAGGAAATATAACACATGAAAACATTATACGATCGTAAAATAGATATTGGATCATTATTGAACATAAAAGCAACATAAAGTTGTTATCATTAAATTATTCTTATTTGTGGACGAGTTGGATGTTTAGTCTTCATCAGAGTCTGGAACTGTTTCATACTCGTACCCAGTAGTTCCTCCATCTTCCGCCTCGATGGTAGATCCTTCCATTGGTTGGTATTCAGCAATAATCGAATTAGCACTGATTATCTGTTTCAAAAACGAATTTAGTTAAGCATTCCCATAAATATTTATAAATGTATATATGGTGTATCTACCTTAACAATGTTCCGCTCTGTGATGTTCAGGTACTTTTGGTTTCTATCAAAACGGCAAACGGTAACATTCTTCAGGATTACCACCGCACCTACACCAGTGGTGAGTCTGTACTCGTCCTTCTTAAAGATGTTATGGTGCATGGTTCCCTCGATTTTTCCTGAAAGATCTTTTAAGGTTACAAGCAAATCTCCTTGGTCATTGGGGGTTAAACTAGAGAGCATAGCCACAATCTGATAATAAAATATAGATATACTTGTCAGGTAAATTGTATGTCTAAATGTTAATAAAATATGTCGCAAAACGTAAACCTTTTTTACTTTAAAAAATTGTGAATGCGGGGATTTAATTTATGTAACCTGGGTCCAGAATGGTGTGCTTTTTTTGTTAGAAGAACATACATGAAAATGAATGGTAGATTTAGTATTTGTCAGCTACAATCATTATTGTAAAAGTAAAACCGGTAATTATATATATATATATATATATATATACCTTCACGGATTATGTAATCGATAGTAGAAGTCCACCGAGGACTACTAAAATCCTGGTCCTCCAGTGGTGCCTCATTCATGACCTCACGAATAAAATCTTGTGTTGGGCGTGGCTGAGAACTTTCACCTCGCATCACCTTTGCATCATGAGACCTCTTTCGAAATAGGCCTCGCCGTACAACTTGGCCAGGTCCCGGTATTACGAGCGTTTGGTTCTGGGATTGTTGAGTTGGATGGAGTGAAATAGTCGGTTCAGCATTAGTAACATTTAAGTTATCGTAAGGAGGGCTTCAAGGAACAAGAGTTGTGACTAGAGGGTTATGACCGGGGGATCGGTTTTGCATATAGTAATTCCACAGATCTTTGTTTGCCATTACGCAATTGAATTTTTCTGTGTTATGACTTGATGGTTATAATTTTGTTATGAATGCAATGAAAAAATGTGCAAACTTATGTAGAACGAATATCCGTCGGATTTTCGTCGAAAAACCGTCTCAACACTCCGACATAAGACCCCACCAATCCCTTCCACCACTGCAGACGATTTATTAGCCACTCAAAATTTGCCGACATCGGAAACTGTCTACAATCCGTCGGAAAGCCGTTACATAATTGTGACGACATAGCTCCGTCAGAAATACGTCGGTACAGCTGACCAATCAAACTTTGCCGACATCGGAAACCGTCTGCAAGCTGTCGGAAATCCGTTAAATAATTCTGACGACATATATCCGTCGGAACAACTGACCAATCAAACATTGCCGACATCAGAAACAGCCCGCAATCCGACGGCATACAGACGGTTTATAAAATCAAGTACAACTATAAATAGACTTTATGGAGTGTATATCTTCTACACCTCTCCATAACCAAAAAAATATGTTTTCTAGCTCTCCTAATGAAGACGCAAAAACAACATCCGAGGCTAATTTTTTCTATGTCCCAAAATACTCTTGGGAAACCGAATCTCAATGCGACGAATTCACTCAAGAAATTCCCACTTACTCGTGGGAATTTGATACGTGCTCACCAATCCAAAAAGAAGATTCCACATCAACAGTAGTGCCTGACAGCTAGTGGTCGCCAAACATCCACCACACGTATCCAATCGAAGTCGAACAACCATGTGACTTGGTGGAAAAGTCTGATACTTACGGTGCAAGTACTTCAAACGTATGTAAGGATCAGTCGTATGATTTTGAATTCACCCAAAGCCCTGAAAAGCCAAACTTAAATTTAGATGTTGATATAATCAAAAGTGAATTGTGCGGCGGATTTATAGATTGTGCACAAAAGGATCATTACTATGATTTTGAATTCGCCCAAAGCCCAGACAAGCCAAACCTAAATTTAGATGTTGATGCAATCAAAAGCGAATTGTGCGACGGACTTGTAGATTCTCAAGAAAAGAAAATAAAGGGAAAGCACATCAGGAAATGGTTCTAACAAATGGTAAGTTCGGAGTGGAAACCGACGTATGATTGTAAAATGAGGAGTTTATTATGTACTTGTGTCGTAACGGTTGTGTGTTAAAAATTTCAAACTCTCTGATGTACCTGTTAACGTTTATTTCATCTGTTTTAAATTTTACGATCCAATAAATGTAATGTTTTATTGGAATTGCAATAACATTAGTTATCGTTAATTACTCATCGTCCATGACTATATATATATATAGTATTAAATAATATGATATATGGAACACACAATTGTGAGAGAACAACATGCATTAATAAGCAAATTTTTATTCCCAAATAATTATTCTGAATCTTCGGAGAAACCTTCACTAGGGATGGAGTCTGAATCGTCATCAAATTCTCCACGTGTTTCCTCTTCGTCTGAATGCACTTGATCATCCCCGACATAATTAGGATCAACAACAAGGTCGATGTTATCCATCTCCTCAACCGGTGACATTTGTACACTTCTCGATGGTTGTAGAGCATCATGTTCTGGAACTCCATAGATTTTTCCTCTAGGGTTTATTGCAGTTACTGTGAACCATAGATCTGTACGGTAGGCAACTCGAGGATATGGAATGTAGCAAACCTAATAATAATTAGTGGTTATTGATAATATACATGAACAAGAAACCTTAACAATGAGTAAGTAGGTAAACATATTACTGTATTGATACCTGGTCTGCTTGAGACGCAAGGATAAATGGATCGTAATACTGTAGTTTCCGGCTTGAATTAATCGAAATAACACCAAGAGGGTCAACTCGAACCCCTCGACCATTGGATGGGTCATACCAATCGCACATAAACATAATGCACCGCAAATCCAACATTCCTGGATAGTGGATTTCCAAGATTGCTTTTAAAATCCCATAGTACATCGGATTGCGCCGAAATACCACAGTTCGAAGTTGACCTTTTACGTCCTTCCTCACGGATCCTGAACGAATATCCCCTAGTACAAAACCCGCGATATGAAGTCGCGGTGCTGAGTAACCCATGAACAAACTCAACTAACCATGTCGGGACATCTTCACCACGTGCTATACAGTCAGACACCTACAAAATGATATAAGTAAGATATAAGTAACATATGAACGTAAAAACATGGAAAAGTAAGAGTAAGTAATTATCTTAAACTTACATAACATGGCAACCACCCCGGAAATTCTTCATCTTTCAAGACAGCTAGTTCGGCATCTGTCTTATCAGAATGGTATTCACGGGCGAGAGACATGTAGATCCTGTAACATAACAGTTGTTAGTTGATGAAGGCATATATATATTTCCATAAATTTGCCATAAAAACTTATATACCTTTCGTACTTCAAAATGTCGTCACAGTTTCTGAGGATATACGTATGCAAATGTGTGACCTTTTATTGTGATAGTCTGCGTTTCTTTCCTTTTCCAATTGGTCGACCAACTTGGGCAAACAACTCAGGTACAACCACGGCATAGACAGCTTTCTCACCTCCATCATCATGTCTGGCAGGACGTCTCGCCTTAGTACGAGCTTCCGATGGAAAGTAAGTTTCGGCAAAGTGTGAGACTTCTTCGTTTAGGCTTTGTTGAACAATAGATCCCTCAACCCTGCTCAAATTTTTTACCTTTTTCTTCAGGTGGAACATATAACGCCCGAACGGATACATCCATCGGTATTGAACAGGGCCTCCTAAGGCTGCTTCTCGTGGGAGGTGAATAGTTAGATGTTCCATAACGTCAAAAAAGGACGGTGGAAATATCTTCTCAAGATTACAAAGGAGAGCCGGGATATTGTCCTCCAAGTTACGTATCCCGTAGACGGTAAGCATTCTTGAACATAAATCTCGGAAGAATGCACCAACTCTTATGAACGAAAATTAAACAAGTTAGCTAGTACATATATAGTAATATTATGGTAGTAAGAAACTAATGGGAGTACGAAATATACCTCCAATTGCTTGGTGAATTGGTTGTGGAAGAAGATATGCAAATACAAATGGAAGAAGATGCTGCATCACGACATGACAATCATGACTCTTCATTCTTATAAACTTCCCTTCCGTCGAATCCACGCAATTACGTAAATTAGATGCGTAGCCGTCTGGAAATTTTACAAATTTTTTGAACCATTCAAAAAATACTTCTTTCTGGCCTGCGTCTAACCGGTACGCAGGCATCGGTAATCTATCGTTAGAAACATGAAGAGATTCCCTTGAACAAACCAATGGCAAGTCTAACCTAGACTTCCTGTTGTCTTTTTTCTTCCCTGGAACGTTTAAGATGGTGTTCATGATGTTGTCAAAGAAATTCTTTTCAACATGCATGACATCTACATTATGGCGCAGTAGATGGTCTTTCCAGTAAGGCAAATCCCAAAAAATACTCTTCTTGTGCCAATTGTGATATTGTCCACAACCGTCGACGGGGTAATGGCCATTACCCCCACATTCAGAAGTTCGCTCTGCACCAAAATCTCGTAACTGTTCTAATATGCTGCGACCATCTATCTCAGGAGGTGGACCATGTAACACTTGTACATTCTTCTTAAAATGTCTTCTAGACCGACGATATGGATGGGTTGACGGTAAAAAACACCTATGGCAATCAAACCATGAAGTCTTCCTTCCGTGCTGCAATTGGAATGCTGAAGTATTATCTTGGCAATAAGGACATGCCAATCTTTCATGTGTTGTCCATCCAGACAACATACCGTATGCCGGAAAATCGCTTATGGTCCACATAAGAACCGCTCGCATGTTGAAATTCTGCTTGATTGAAATGTCAAATACCTCAACACCATGCTCCCACAATATCTGCAACTCATAGATCAATGGTTGGAGGAATATATCGAGTGACCGTCATGGATGATCATGCCCGGGAACTAGAATTGAGAGAAACAGGAACTCTTGCCGCATGCACATAGAAGGAGGCAAATTGTAAGGTGTTACGATGACCGGCCACAATGAATATTTTCTTCCATGCTTTCCAAATGGGTTGAAACCATCGGTGGATAAGCCAAGGTATATATTCCGTCGTTCATATGCAAAATCTGGATATACGGATTGGAAGTGCTTCCGCGTCTGAAGGATGCGTGATATCTCCATCTTGACTATGCTCTGCATGCCATCTCATAGCCCTAGCCGTGCGGTCTGATTCGTACAGCCTCTTCAACCTCTCCGTTAAGGGTAAATACCACATCCGTTTAAATGGAATCTTCGCCCTCCCACTTGTTTCCTGGAACCGTGGTTTGTGGCAAAATTTACATTTATTTCGGTTCTCATCTTCTCTCCAGTATATCATACAGTTTTCGATGCACACATCTATAACCTCATAGGGCAAACCAAGACCGGCAACAAGTTTTTGGATCTCGTAGTATGATCCGGGGGACAGATTATCTTCTGGCAAAATATCTTTCACGAACTCGGCGAATGCATCAACACATTCTTCGGACAAATTGTAATCAGTCTTCAGGTTCATCATCCTACTAGCAGCAGATAGCGGTGAATGACCATCCCTATAACCGATGTATAGTGGTTGCTTTGATACGTCTAACATTTCGAAAATCCTTCGGGATTCTAAATTAGGTTCTTCAACCCTATCACCCTCATGATACCCACCCGACTGCAAATTCTCTCTAAACGCATCGTTAACCATCGCAACCGTACTTACCCCAACATCTACTTCTGGTGTACGTTCTCCTACGCTATCCGGAAAATAAGGTGCATTACTACTACTACTACCATATTCGGTTTCTCCATGTAAAAACCAAACCTTATA
Organism: Draba incana; assembly: GCA_963576765.1. NCBI lineage: Eukaryota > Viridiplantae > Streptophyta > Magnoliopsida > Brassicales > Brassicaceae > Draba > Draba incana. The sequence continues at coordinate 2,805,344 of OY755204.1, read as the reverse complement.
TCCCGGCCTAAATCCATATATATATAAGTGATTCCAAACTTTACTAACCGAACCACTAATTCTATTACAGCAATTAGAACAAGGACATTTGATATTATGACCTTTGTTGGCCGCCTCTTGATTTCTAGGTAACTGCATGAACTCGCAAATACCTTGAGCGTATTCAGGCGTTAATAAGTTCGACCCCTCTTCCATCATTGGCGCGTCCATCCATGACCGAAAATATGAAGAACTCATCTCTCAAATTTTTTTAGTTTGGTTTTCAGATGTTGGTATAATGAACGTCGGAAGAAATGTGCAAACTTATGTAGAGGGGATTTCTGTCGGAAATCCGTCAATACATCCGACATAACACCCCACCAATCACATCGGCCACCGCACACGATATATCAACCATTCAAACTCTGCCGACATCGATAACCGTCCGAATTCCGTTGGAATGTCGTCGAATATACCGACAGCTAGTGTCCGTCTGAAATCCGTCGGAAATCACCGACGGATTTCAGACGGAATGCCGACTGGAATGGCATTCCGTCTGAAATCCGTCGGAAATAACCGACGGTTGTCCGACGGAATCGTTTTGGTCGGCATTTTGTCTAAAACCCGTCGGAAATTACAGTGTTTTCTTGTAGTGTTTATACTTAAATGGTTGTCACAACAAGTGTTTCTTTTCATTTTGGTTTATTTTAAGTTATTCACCTTAGATATCGTTGTTTTGCGGTCTCGTAAACTCACTGTGAGTTGGTTTGTGTATTTTCACAGTTCATGTGAGGCTGGGAAAAAATAGAGGTGGAGAAAGTCTTTGATTTGGGACAATTATCAGACTATGAGACGGAAGGCTTATAGGCACTGAAGCCAGAACTCAAGTCCTCTCTGTATTTTCATGACATTATGTTTTACCATTTTATGTTAAATTCGACATTTGATTCTTTGGAAATTTATATAATAAGTTCTGTTTCATAACATTTAGGTGTTTTATTTAAATAATGGTAATACAGAACAAAAATTAGTATATATGTGTAATTATAAATTATTGTAATGGCGTCGGTTATGAAGTTAAAATGGCTTTTATATGACGTCTGATCATAACTGACGTTAAGATGATGTTAACTATTGTCGTGAAGTTTAACTTCGAAATTGTAACCGATGTAGGATAATTTCACGTCACCACTTGTTACGTCGTTTTTGAAAATAACTTTAATATTCGCGTCACCCAAAAAGCGTTTTAATAACCGACGTAAGAGCACGATCAACCATAGTTTGTAAGTGAGTCTCTTCATAAACAATTTTAAAATAATTTAACTATTTATTTAAAACTGAAAATTATTAAAAAGATATTTAACTAATTAAATGAAGATACTTGGCAAGTGGAGTATCTAAGCCTTTAAAAGACGTCTTGTAACCAAAAGACTTCAGAACCGTTTTTAAATTTAATGTCTTCTCTCTCCTACGTTAATCAATAAATTTTATTATTATAATTGAAGAGACTGATTTAAAAACTGCCGTTAAACATGGTCTAAAAGCTAAAATAAGTGACGTTAACGTACGAGTTTTTTTTTATAACCTCGTAACGTACGAGTTCTTTAAGGAAAAGATAATGCAACCCAAGAGCATATACATAACAGACCCAATTGGATCTAAAAATTGGATCCAAAACATAAAACAATATTAAATCCAAAATTAGGAGATCCAAAACCACTCCAAAATATCTAATACTCCTTCTCTTTCTCTTTATTGGATGTTGTGGATTGAAACACAAAAAATAAGAAAAAAGTTATCTCTTAAAAAATAATAAATAAATATATAAACTAAAAGTAATTCAGCCAATCATTACAAAGACAGCAAAATGCTATTAACCATACACTAATCAATAAAGATAAAAAACAATATTAAAATATTAGAACATCTTGTATTGTAAAATAAAAAAAAATCTCTAACACATCCTATATAGAGAAACAGATGGAGTATTAGACCCATTTTCCTTTATTAGACACGGTGACGTGGCAAGCTCGGATTGGATGAAAGTAATTAAACACAGAGAAAAGAAAGGGTCCTCGTGTTTGCAGATCAAATCGAATTTTTCTCTTCCTCTCTCTTCTTCATGTTCTCTGATGCGATTCAGAGGCGATTCGGCTATCCTCCGTCGAATCATCATGAAACGCCGATATGATCGGAGAAATCACTCAGAAATCACATGGATTCTCCGTGGTGAAAGTATCTAGGTCAGAATTGGTTTTTCTGTTGAGAAAATCAACCAGAAAATGAATCAATTATTTCTGTAGAGGAAATCAACCGGTTCTTCTTCATGCAATCCCAGAAATGAAAGGTTTGTGGTTCTAATCTTACGAAATTTCTTTCCTCTTTGATAGATCTATTAAGGTTTGTGTTAAATTAGATTCGGATTTAGAATTTCTAGGGTTTGTTGTTCTCCAAATCAGGTTTATTCGAATTTGGGAATTTAGATAGTTGTAAATTAGGGTTATTCGAAATTTGGGATATCAAATTTATGTAAAACAGGGTTTTTGATTTTGGGATTTCAGATTTTGTAAATTAGGGTTCTTCTCCTCCTCGGCTTTTGTTTAATTGAAATTAGGATTCAAATTATGGTTCCTTTGTGTTTCCTTTGTTTCCAGTCTCTCTACTTCCTTTTTAACTCTTGTATGCAATTAATCTTGTATAAAACGAATGAATTTTTGTTTTATGTTTGTGTATATTTCTGTTTTCTCTTTTTGTTTTCTGAAATTGTTACTGAAATTGTGTTTTAATTATGTTTAACTAAGTATTGATTAATTTTATTTACTTTTCTCTTTGTATGTCCTGTGGAATGAGATGGGGTTCAAGGAGAGGACATGAAGAAGATTAGAGAAGATGGTGTGTAATCTCATCCACTTCAGGTTAATAAAGGTGAGTAATGCCTAGTGTTAATTTCATGTTTTTATACAAATGTTAATTAGTATAGGAAAGCAATGTATGAATTGATATCAAATGTTAATATTAAAGGAAACTAAATGTTAAAGTATTTATCAAGTGAGAATTTTTTACTTGATTACATTTATATATTTTTTATTAATTAAATTAGGTATATATATTGAGAGAATCTAACAAATTATTCGCTAATTCTCTGAAAAAAAGTTTTCCAAACATATTCATCACAAAGCCATAAATAAAATTGATTCGAGTTTCACAATATGCCGTCTTTAATCATTCAAGGCAATATCTTAAGGTATTTCATGTTTTTATTTATTTATTTACTTAAAGATAAATTTTTATCATTATTCTAGGTTATATTATTCTTCAAGTTACAAACTAAATTTACAGAAGACTTGATGTGATTTTTCTTCTATGATCGATAAGACAAATGATTTTGTTTTAATATAAGTTATTAGTTGAAATTGTATGAATGAAACAATTTTGAGTAATAAATTTGTATTTAGTGTAAAAAAAGAAAAATAGTATTTATAATTAGAAACTATTTATTACTAGAAGTTATAGATAAAATATTTTTCTGATAATTAATGTTTAAAAACTAATAATATCAAGGGCTACTTTTGATATTTGAACATGCATAGCTTTAACAAAATTTGAGACAATTTGAATATATTAACCAATAACCGCTGGACTAGTAGGCTAAAGAATGCTATAAATTCATAATACTTAGAAAGTTAGAAACGTAATCAAAAAGTGATTATATTATGATGTGTGCTAAAAGAAAACGTTATACAGTCCACGTATCTAGTTCTTATATACAAGGTCGTGTAAGATAACAAACACAAATCTAGGTGGCAGATATATAAAGTTTCGAGGTACGTAACGTACGAGTTTTTTTTTTTTTTTGATAACCTCAGAGACACTGAAACTTTTTTTAGACACCCAAGTTTCTGCTATATATATGCTTTTAGGTTGCATTACCTTTTCCTTAAAGAACTCGTACGTTACGAGGTTATAAAAAAAAACTCGTACGTTACGCACTACAAAAAAGGAGGAGTTTAACGTCACTTATTTTAGCTTTTACGTCAGTTATTAAAATGCTTTTTGGGTGAAACGAATATTAAAGTCATTTTCAAAAACGACGTAACTAGTGGTGACGTGAAATTATTGCGAAAGAAGATTCGACTATGCGGTTATGACATCTTTAGGACGAATGAAGCTATCAATCTAAAAAAAATCTTACTCTCGAGTAAAAACAAGATCATACGTTTGATTTAAAAAAAAAACTAGAAATCATGGGGATAAAAAAGAGAATTAGTTTCTATTATTTTAGGTGACTTAAAATCTGAGTTACTGCAGAGTAGATTAAAAAAGCGTATTTAAGTTACACAAGCCAGATCAAACTAGAATTCATGGGGATAAAAAAAAGAATTAGTTTTTGTTATTCTAGGTGACTTAAAATCTGAGATATTGCAGAGTAGATCAGAAAAGCACATTTAAGTTACACAAGTCAGACTAGAGTTCATGGGGGGTATACGGTGGAACTTAGGAATATTTTTTATTCTTTGTTGTATCGGGTTTGAGAATTATATAAAGGGGTCATAAGAATTTGTAAAAGATAATTCACATTCATTAAAAACTTTAGACAAAATGGTATTCGCCTCAATCGCTTTTCTCTACTGTTTTTGCTTCTTCTTTGATCTTTTATAGGGCCAAATTCACAACAGTTTTAAATCAGACATGTTGATAAATTTGTAGTTTAGTATGCTATTTAGATTACTTTCTAAAGAAATACATTGTATTCCGTTCGACGAGAAAGAAATAGTAGAACACATGATAACTTACCTACTTTCTACTATATCGATCACTTATGTGACACCCCGGTTTCAAGGCATATATAGTATATGCGGTATATGCAGAGAAGCTTAAAGGAATTGATTTGGCTACCTATATCATCAATGTGCACTTATCTTTTCGGTCACAGGTCTTGAGAGAACTCCAGATTTAAGCGTGCTTGAGCTGGAGTAGTCTCAAGATGGGTGACCTACGAGAAAGTCATTTCCAGTAACGTGTGAGTGAGGACAAAACACAGGGAGAGATCACATGGTGATTTTCAGGGTTAGTAAACAAGACTTCCGAGCCTCTCGGACTAAGGCACCGACCATCAGACATGGTGGGTCCACGGGCCTGAAAGTGGGTGGGAGTTCATGGGAGGGGCGGTCGGGGCGTTATAAGTGGTATCAGAGCGAGCCCTGACAATTGTGTGAGTCAGTTTTTCAGGATAATGATCTTGGTATGCGCAACGAGGACGTTGCGATCTGTTAGTGGGAGTGATTGTGAAAATCCAGTTTTATGACATATATGGTATATGCGGTATATGCGGAGATGCTTAAAAGAATTGATTTGTCTACCTATATCACCAAAGTGCACTTATCTTTTCGATCACAGGTCTTGAGAGAACTCTAGAGCTAAGCGTGCTTGAGCTGGAGTAGTCTCAAGATGGGTGACCTACTAGGAAGTCATTTTCAGTATCGTGTGAGTGAGGACAAAACACGGGGAGAGATCGCGTGGTGATTTGCAGAGTTAATAAACAAGACTTCCGAGCCTCCCGGACTAACGCACCGACCGTCGGACATGGTCGACCTACGGGCCTGAAAATGGTCAATAGTTCATGGAAGGGGCGGTCGGGACGTTATTACTTAACTGAACAAGGGAATTCTCTCTCAGTTAACTCAGTATATCGATAAACAAGTTTGAAACCGATTGTCTTTCTTTCCATGGCAACGAAAGATATGCATATGGACAGCGCCGACCTTGGATAGAAGTTAGGGAAGCATGGGCATGTGTACACCCCTATACAAAATTGGCCAGTAATGCTAGTAAGATTTTTGGCCCTAAATAGAGGTGTTGGGTTCGAAATCTAGCCGAGAAAATTTTCAGTTTTTCATGGTTTTTTTTTGAAAAATCATATATTTAGTGGCCCAAAAATTAATCTTGCTTGTGAGCTTTAAATTCTTCTTTCTTTTAAGCTTTTTCTAATCTTTCAAACACCTCTATTCAAACAAAACAAAAAATGATGTGCGAATACTAGATATATTTTGGCTTGAAATCTATATATATTTTACTATTTGTAATTTTAATGCTAATTGAAACAACCAATTTTTTTTTAATAATTAATCTGAATTAATAATCTCATATTTATTAATTCCCAACGATTAATTCCACCAATAAAATAACCAGCGAAAAATCACATAATCAAATCCAACCAATAATTCCAATAAATCAATTTAAACAAAATAAACCAATTCTAATTCCAATAACACAATTCATCATTTCTAGCAACTTAAACACCAGATTCTACGAAATTACAAACTCATAAAACATCATAATCATCCTCTTCATACGCCTTGATTCTGTGATAACACATTCCTTTTACCTGCAACACATGGAACAAAGAGTTACGTGAATATTATTACAAATACTCAGTGAGAATGTCATACCATCTACGATGTATCAATCTGGCTCGATGGAAATAACAAAAATTCCAAGAAAACATACAACAATACCGCAATAACAACAACAATCGACAGAAAAATGATTCACAAACAAAACACACTCAGCAGTCTCTGGTGTCGATCGACACCCATCGCAGAAGACCTGTAGCAGAAAACGTCCGGATCGAGCTGTATCCTCTCTCGCTCAATCGCGAATAGCGACAATCGGTCCACCTGCACCAGAACATCAACAACACAATTCACAAGCATACCGAGAAAAACATGTTAATAATCAATCAATTCCAAAAAAATGCATTATTATTAATCTAAATTGCCCAGAAGCCATGGTCACGCACTCACTTTAGCTTTTCGGAGATTAGAAATCAATCATCAATGCAACCAACACTAATCACAGCTTCAACGAGACCAAAATACACTGGTTAACCTTCTCTATCCCTAAAATTCAACACAATACTTTCCCTAAACCAAATTAGGATATTCTGAAAAACAAAACCGACGCGCTGACTTTGAATCAACGATGATGACAGAACTTACCTCAGAATAACGATCAGAAAATGATTCGGAAACTAGACACGAAGAGCTTTCCAATGACATATAGATCGTTGCGTAACTCCCTTTGGAGCTCCGGCAAAACGCCCTTGAAGTGTTCTGATCACATACTCGATTCTGCACAGATCTCTCTCACGAAAACAAAGATATCTCTTAGCATACACATCCGATTGACATAATGATTTGCCTCACAGCTAGCTAAGAGAAAGTAGAACTTACCCAAAAAATGTCATTTTGATCCGATCTGATCTTCATGTCCGTTTACCTCCTCTACCAAATAGACAGAGCTGCCTCTTTCTCACCAAAAATCAATACTCGCTTCTCATCCTCTCCAAAACTCTCTCAAACACTCAAACATTCTAATTTTTCCTCTAGAATACCGCTGCTCACGAGCACAAAGGTTTTACAAGAAGTCGATCGACACTCACAAAACCAATAAAAATGGTTTGCGAATCTTACACTAATGCTAGGTAATGTCACTTTTCAAACGACCAACTATAGAAAAGAAATTAACAACGGTTGTTTAATAAAAAAACCTTAGCATTCAAAGTTTGCATTATATTACTCTGTGAATTAACAATAATTCCATAGGATATCGCAATAATTAAAATGCTGTTTTAAATTTTAATAACAATCTAAACCACCAATTCCTCTTCCACTAGAAACATACAAATATCTCTAAAGAAAAAACATACAAATATCTCTGAAGAAAAAAACATACAAATTCCACTAGGTTTCAACTAAAACAGCTGTTATAAAGACAAGCTCAAACCTCTCTAATCAAATTTCTAGTAATGGCAATGAGCACATAACGCGGTAATGTTTTTTTGACTTGGCTTAAACATGTAAGATGATGTTAACCTCCAATTAATGGCAATCATCATTTGGCAATCTCTCAATCCAACGGTTCAAAAGAAGTTTCCACCAGACATGATGTGGACTGCACCAAAGTGAAACACCTTTGGACATATCAGGTTTTGCTTTCGTTAGTTTATCATCGTAGAAGTCATTTCAGGTTGAGATAAATTCAAATAATATTATTTACTTTTGATCATTAATGAAGACATATCTATATCATATTAATAAGACTTGTCGTTTAAAGATTAAAAGAGTCGACCGATTTTATTTTTTTTAAAGATAGAAAGATTACGTTTGTGCTAATCTCTCGTGCCTATTTCGCTTTCTTTAATTGTTTACTTTTTTGTCCGATCAATTTAAAATTTTATGGTAGTTTACAAACCAGAGAAGTTAAATTGATTGATCAAATCATATTTATAAACAGCTATAATAACCTTTAAAAACCTTATGTTCAAATGTCGTTTAATTTAATTTCATCCTATGTGAATGGATTACTAGTATAAAGACGCACATGCTATATTTAATACTACTAGATAACTCCTCGCGTTATAGCGGATTAACTTACTTTTAGAGTTAACAATTGCTTATTATGTTCAACGTTTTGTTGCGGTTCATTTTTGAGTTTGAGGGTTTTTTTCATTTTAAAGTTTTCTATGAATAATCCTATACCTAGATTAAAACATATTAGTTTTGAAAATGGTTTCGATTACTATTTAAAATTTGAATCAGTTTTGAGTTTTTTAAAATAAATGTAAATTTTTTTTTTGTGACTTTGTTTGTTTGTTATGTGTCTATTTTTTAAAAGCAAAATCATAAAGAATATAAAATATATTAATTTTGGAAATGGTTTTTATGTTTGATTGGCATACGTACGGATATTGTATAAATTTCATTCAAAATCGAAAACGATGATTGGTTTATGGGATATTAAAAGATTTTGTTATAGATGTAAATGAATTTTTAATAGAAATATAAAATTTATTTAGTTTATTTTTGAAGTAATATTGTAAAGTTGTTTATGAATGTTTATGGTTAAGTCAAGCTAAGTGAGTGTCATGTCATAATAAACTTTGTGTCATGTCATAATAAATCTTGAGCCCTGTCACAATTAATTTGAGAATCACCTCCCTAATAATATATAGGGGATTTTCTGAATTAAAAATACCAGTTAAGATCAACTGCTAGTTAATGTCACTTCAATTAAAACAAAATCAACACTGAAGAAAAAAAATTAGCATCGGTTGATTAATTAACCTCGTTGATTAATTAACCTTATATTTCAAAGTTTGTATCATTTAGTGGGTCAAAAACAATTTAATATTGTTTTGAGTTGTTAAAAAAATTAATAGGGGTGCTTAATCCGTAAATCAAAATGCCAGTTTGTAGAAACGTGAACTGAAAGTTGTAAGCGTTTCAGAGAGTGTTCCATGCAAAAAAGAGTTTAATTTGACCATAAGGGTATTTTCCACGTAGATAAACGTCTCGAGATCGACTAAGCTCTATATATATATCAGAAGAGGATCGCATTGTTTGTAACGTCTTCTAAACATCTAAGCATTGTTTACAACAGCAACATACAAAAAAAAAAAATCTATAAAAAACAAAAAATGAAGGTGCACATTATCATTATCCTTTTGATAATCCCATGGTTTACAAAGAAGATTACTTGTCTTCCTTTTGAATCTCGAGATTTTGATAGAAGTGATTTTCCCGATGATTTCGTTTTTGGAACTTCTACATCGGCTTTTCAGGTAATATGATTCATAACATGCATGACTATCAAAAACAAAATTTAGCATGCAGTATTTATCAGAAAATTTTAGCATGGAGTATATAACATGCAATAACAAAAAAATAAGATGCTACCATGGAATAACTATCATATCAAACAGATAGGGAAAAAAAACTCCTGAAATAACTAGTCGGGTTATTTCGAAAACTTTGATATTTTGTTCAGCTTATAAGGATAGAACAGGTCATATACTTTATCAAGACCATATCAAAATATTATTGTAATGTTCATATATTTTATACTGAATGTATATTTAATAGAGTAAAAACTTATAGGTTCTCTTTTAATATGTGTATTTAATTTATCTTTTTAAAAAATTTCTTATTTTGAGTTAGAGAATCAGAATTATGTTCAATTGCTTTATTCACACATGTTAAAAGATGGCTGTGTATTTTATTATAGGGTTGAGACTTGAGACGTTGATTACAGTGCGAGATTCATTGTCGTCAATAGTCATATATTATATTACAGTACTTGTGGACATACTCGAAGAAAATTATATAAACACGATAAAATTCATTTGTTTCATAAAGATATTACAATTTATATAGAGGTAAAATAATTAATTTCATGAAAATACAATGTATTTGTAAGTAACAATATACTTTAGTAAAAAATAAAATCCCCAGAAATAATAAATAGGCAAACGACTTTGTAGAATCTTAGTTCGAAGATAGGTTAAATTAACTACTAGTGGGTTTTTTTGTAAACTTTGTTAGATGGGTTGGAATTGCACTTTTTGAGTAGAGTATAGAAGAGCATCGTCAATTGTAATAAATTCATTGAATTTCTCGAATATACTAGTTTAACTAATTTTTTTAAACTTTTAAGTTTAATTATAAAAAAATCATCAACCAATCAAATATGTACATATACTAAATGAGTTTCTAAAAACAGTGAATATAATTTTAAAATTTTCTTATTTGAGAAACTCACTTTATTCTCTTTCCAACTTTTTAGTACTATATTATTAAGAAACCCTCCAAAATACCCCTATTGTACATGGCTAAGTAGTTGTCGTTGTTTCACCTACCGAGTTCAAATTTATATAATCCATGTTGATGAAAAAAATATACAAAATCTTGTAAGAAAAAAATTACTTTTATCTAGAATGCTTTGTAGTGTCTATAAACTTAGTAGATTGGTAATATCCATTATGTAGATTGAAGGTGCAACTAGTGAAGGTGGAAAATCACCAACTATTTGGGATTACTTCAGCCACACTTTTCCAGGTCTCATATTTCTAGAAATTATTGTTAAAATTTCTTATCATATATGTTATTTAAAAACCTTTTTCTTTAATATATTAGTGAAAGACGAATTATAATATTTTAAAATGCAGAAAGAACCAATATGCAGAATGCAGATGTAGCGGCCGATTTTTATCATCGGTATAAAGGCATGATCAACGGTTGCTCTTAGGTGTGTTCTTAGTATTAAAAATTATTAAAATTTGAGTAAAAAGAAGAAAGAGAAGGTATAAAGTTGAGTAAAAAGAAGAGAGAGAGTGTTTTTGGTAATATAAAATTAATAAATTTTGAATAAAGAGAGGAGATAGTTTTGGAGTTGTTTTTATTTTGGAACTTTTGGAAGTGTTCTTATGAGATAGTGGGGTGTATTTATAAAATTAATAAAGTTGAATAAACAGATGAAAAAGAAAGTATAAAGTTGAGTAAAAAGAAGAGAGAGTGTGTTTTAATAATTTTATATATTAAGAACACACCTAAGAGCAATTGTTGAACATGGCCTAAGGTATCATAATCTTGGATGTGAAACTTTGTTTGTTTGAAGGAATATTTGTTATTGTGGACCCAATATTTACTGCGAAACAATTTTCCTATTTTATTCTCTTAATTATTTAAGCGACTAAAATTTCTTAAACCAGGATGATGTCAAGTTGCTGAAAGAACTAAATATGGACTCTTTCAGATTTTCAATTTCGTGGGCCAGATTAGTACCCAGTAAGTGTAACTATTTTTTTAGTTGCACTGAGAATAAATGTTATCTAATTAATATTCATTATAATCTTAAGGTGGAAAGGTAAAGGATGGAGTAAACAAAGAAGGTGTACAATTCTACAAGAATCTCGTTGATGAGCTGATTGCTAATGGTATTTATTAACCAATTAATTAAACTTAACCTCTCTAATCAAAATTAACTATAGTACATGATCTTATATTATATGGTTTGGTGGGATAAAAATATGTATGTAGGCATTCAACCTGCGGTGACTCTCTATCACTGGGACCATCCTCAAGCTCTCGAAGATGAATATGGTGGTTTCTTAAGCCCTCAAATGATATAAGCAACCTAGAAAAATCATTAGAAGACATATAAAATTAACTATTTGACATGTACATAAAAGAGACTAGCTATGAATACTATCTTTTTCTCAAATCATTTATATCAGAGAAGATTTTCGAAATTTTGCAAGAGTGTGTTTCGAAAACTTCGGGGACAAAGTTAAGATGTGGACAACTATCAACGAGCCTACCGTTATAATTATAAGTATTGCGGGGTATGAAGCAGGAAACAAAGCAGTTGGACGATGCTCGAAATGGGTGAATAGTAAATGTCAAGCCGGTGATTCAGCCACTGAGCCTTATATTGTATCACATCACCTTCTTCTTTCTCATGCCGCGGCAGTACAAGAGTTCCGAAATTGTAACAAGGTGTATATATAGAATTTTATAATGTAAATATAAGATTTTTTAAATTTCATTGATGTATATTAAGAAATTAATCAAATTTTTAATGTGACAGACTTTAAAAGATGGTAAGATTGGGATAGTGTTAGCACCTTATTGGTTTGAACCTTACGACACCACATCTTCTGATGACATTGCAGCCGTTGAACGAGTAGTAGCCAACCTTACGACACCACATCTTTCAGTAATTAACATTTAATTTGATTACACGACGGACAAAATAGTAGCCAACACTTGAGATGACTGATGTAGTTATTTATTAATTGAGTTACTTATAACATGAACATTTGCATTAAGACAAAACAAAAATAAACAGTAGTTACCTTTTATCTCTAAAGTCGTAGTAAGATTTGTAAGATTTTATTTTGACAATAAATGATTAAGTTATCAACTAGACGCAGGCCGTGCCTATAAAGTCGTAAAAAAAACATTTGCCTTAAAGCCCCAAAAAATATATAAATTTTGGGACTTTTAGATTGTAATTATTAGTTATAGTCTAGTAGTTCTATAAATTTAATTTACACTCATGCCACTCTCCACATCATGAGTTCGAATCTTTGTTTCTTTATTTAAAGATTTGGTTTTTCATTTTAATTATTTATTTTTCTTTTTTAGTTTTATTGTTTGTTTAGTGCTCATATAATATTTATGAGTCATCTTTATATGTGTTTTAGGTGTTTTTGTTTCTATTGGTTTGTTAAAAAAACAGAAGATGTATTTTTACATGTTTTTTATATGTGTTTTACTTTTCTTTTGGTTTGTTAAAAAAAGATTTTTTTTAAACAAATGCATTGCACATGTATTGTAAGAAACTTGAAAATCTGTATTTATTTGTTTGAATTAATGATGAGTATGCCCAAAATATTATGTGATTGATTTTTTTTTTTTTTTTAACGTTTAAACTTTATTTTGTTGATTTAAGACTTTATTTATTGGTGTTTAAAATTAAGTATAAAATCATATTGATAAGGATCTTTAGAAGTTTGGACACGGCGCTGACTACATAAAAAAAGAAAACATGCGGAATTTGACTTGATTAGTAAAGTGTGTTCACGCCGCAAAGAACATGCACTAGATATTTTTTTTAAAGAACATGCAAATTCCTATATTGCGGACTCTTTGACTAAATTTTGTCCCGATGACCGTGCGTAAGACATGGAACACTGCTACTGATTGAAATAAATTACAATTTTGTGAATAATTAGACGGCTAAAATCTGTATGTAAACTCAGTTTATTTTGACGATTAATTAATTTTCCAATTTATCGAATCGGCTTTTGTTTCATCGAAGCAAATTATCAATCGCACGTCCGCAGACAGGTAAAATACCACACAAACTGAATTTTGTTCAAAACTATTTGTATCCGATAGAGGGCGGATCCAGAAACTTTTTTAGTATAAGGTACAAATACAATATTATTTTATAACATCAAATATTTATAATTATGTAATAAAATTTTAAATTTCGAAAGAACTAAACATTATTAAAAAAACCATTTCATTGGTTTTAGATATTTTTATATATAAGAAAAATATATTACATTTGAACATATATAATATACATTATCAGAAAATAGTTTTATATAAAAAAAAAGATTTTTGAAATTCTATTATATATACTGAAACCAAGTCACCCCTATAATTTAGTATACAAAATATATATGGGCAATTCTCATAGATACCACTTTTAAAAGTTTTTTTTCCTTAGATACTATTAATTTTTAAAAATTCCATAGATACCACTTTTTCCAAAAATACCACAAAATTAAAATTAGTTTTAAATGATCAAAACTAAATCCTAAACCCAAACCTACACCCTACTCCCTAAAACTATACCCTAATTGTACAATAGTTAACCCAAACCCAAAAATTTATATTCTCACCCTTTAAAAATCAATTTTCCTACCCCTAAAACTATATCCTAATTGTACAATAGTTAACCCAAACCCAAAAATTTATATTCTACACCCTTTAAAAATCAATTTTTGTGTTTGTAGTTTTTTTGAAAATTTTGATAAAAGTGGTATCTAATAAATTTTTAAAAATTAATGGTATTTAAGGAACAAAAACTTTGTTTGGTGGCATCCTAGAGAATTTCTCGATACATATTTGGTAATATATTAGAACATAGATTGTATGATTTACTTTGATGGATTTAATTAAAATGTATAATTGAAAATGAAAATAAAAAGAGAAAGAAAGGAAAAGGGTATAAGATGCAACCAATACAAAAAAAGCAGGAAGAAGCCGCATAAGCCTCGACCACTTGACATGAGTGATCAAGTAAGAGAATACCATGCCAACTCAACTAACAAATCAACATTGTCGCCCACTGTTAATAGCTAATTAATATTTTTACAAAATCAGTATTGGGCACGTGCCCCATCTCCTTACACATAGATCCGCCATTCCGATACTTTAAAATTGGCCGACTATATTTTTTGCCTAAATTCATATTAAATATATATATATATATTAGCCAACTATATTTTTGGCCAAAATTTATGGATTGAAAATAAAGGATTTATAATAAGTGTCGTAACTAATTTCCAAAAGTAATGCCGTCGAAATAAAATATATTTTCAGTTCGACTTTTATCAAATCGTAGCAACTAATAGCGACATAGTTTCATCAAATACGGCCGTTTAGATGGTTAAACTGCCAAATAAACCGACTTTAAAAAACAAAAATAGACATGGTAATTAATATATATTGCCATAATATGTTTTTAACGTAATTTTATTGATGGAAATAAAGGATTTGTTTATTGTTAGTGTAGGTATTAATTTCCAAACTAGGAAGTGCCGTCGAAAATGTAGAATTTGACTAAGACATTTTGTGTCGATGACCGTTGGTGGAATAAGAAGACATGTGATACTAATACTGACCTAAGTAAATGACTCCAACTATATTGCATGTGCATGTACAAGAATGGACAACAAAAACGTGCATATGTAACATCGGTTGTACCTACTATTATATGATCTAAACCGATCTATTTGATTAGACCGATGATCGAATATGATTTTCAAGGATCCAAAATTTGAATGGTATAGATATTTTTTTCTTCCCTATTTGAATGGTCCAAAATTTAAATATATAGATAACTGATGGTATTGAATATACAGTAAAACTCTCATAAATTAATATTGTTGGGACTTTAAAAGTTTATTAATTTAGAAAATTCAATATTTTTTTTAATTAATAAATTTATTAAGTCCCAACAATATTAATTTATGAGAGGTTTACCTGTATATTCAATACCATCAAATATCTATTATTTAATTTTTGGACAATTCAAATAGGAAAAAAATATTTAATATTTCTTAATTCATACAAATTTTTCTAAAAATCAAATAGTTTATATTTTAATGTACATATTTATGTTATCTCATATTATGCTACTAATCTCGGCAATCATAATAGAAATAGATGTTAATAGTTTACTTGATTATTCCGATAAAAATGATACATATTCCAAAATTTAGTTTAGAAAAAATTATAGTTGTAGTTCAATAAAGTTAATATGAAATAATAATACCCATAATAGTTACGCGTAAAGAAACATTTATAGCATCTAAAACTCTTATAATTTTGGTATGTAAATGGAGATAATAACACTATAAGAATCTGATGCAAAAAAAAAAAAAACAAATTGGTACCAGATCTAGTTTCAATAATAAAATAAAATAAAATAATAAAGTCATATTTCAATAACTGGTTACCATGATTATTAATTTATATAATTATTGATATAACGTGAATTTGGACGTTCCTAACCACGAACTTAACGAGTTTTCAAAGTCTTTTGAGTTGTTTTGAGCTAATATTTAGATCCATACTCGAGGATTTGGAACCACATGCGTACAAGAATGAGATTCAAGCATTCGAGCGGAAACTAGAGTTTTCTAGAGTACAGGACCGACCGGTCCCAAAAGGGAGCTCGAAGACCGACCGATCCACTTTGACGCCTCAAAGAACGGTAGTCCCTGGAACCGGGACCGACCAGTCCACCTCAAGGACCGGTCGGTCCACATCCACACATTGAAGATCTTTGGCTTCGGGAAACAAGATCGACCGGTCAACACCAAGGACCGGTCGGTCCACTCTTGTCCACTTGAAGACGAATGCTTGACTCAGGAAATCAGACCGACCGGTCCACACCAAGGACTGGTCGGTCCTCACATGGTGACTTGAAGATTTTCGGTTCTGGAAACCGGACCGACCGGTCCCGATTCCAGACCGACCGGTCCAGTCCCAGATTTTTAGGAAATTTCCCAGATTTTGTTTTCTTATAAATACCTTTAGGGTTTCGTTTTTATTGGGGGCCATTTTTTTATCACGATTTTCAGACGTTTTGTAAGCAAGGGAGAAGATCTCAACACCTTTTGGAGAAGATTTCTGAACCCTATTTGATTTCTTATTCTATTGATTATGTTATTCTCAATCATGATTTTTGCTTGTTCTTCAATCATGTCTAAGTAGTTTTCTAGTTAGGTTTTAGGGTTTTTCAATGGATCTCACAGATTAAACTAGACACAAATAGGTTGCTTATCAATTACCATCTTCATCACTGTTAGGCATAATGCTAGGATTAAACTGGCCATTTAATTACTAGATCTTAGGTTGATACACATTCCAAAAGCTTGTGTATTGCTAGAACTACTGTTGATGAGTAATGCGTTATAACAAACGGAAGTTTAGTTATAGAGTATTTTGAACTGATCAAACCTGAACATTAATGCTTGTCTAGGATAGCCGTGACCAAACGGAAGTTTAGGCACTCCGATCTCTAGGGAAAGTAATTGTTATCACGGAAGTGGAGCAATTTATATCAGTGTTTTGAGTTTAAGATGCATGCATATTAGAATCTGAATAGTTGTCTGGTTTATGAATGTGATTTCCTGAGAATTCCCTATTGCCTAACGCTTTTATTAATCTGTTTTAAATCGTTTTAAATTTGCTTTCTCGTTATTTGAATTTGATAACATCACCCATCACCGTTTCCTGCTTAGCTTAGTTCATTAGTCTATATTTCGTTGCGTAACACTTGGTCTCTGTGGATTCGATCCCTGAATTTACTACTGCGTGCATGTGCACTTGCAGTGTTTTATTTCGGGTTAAAACTCGACTGTATCAAGTTTTTGGCGCCGTTGCCGGGGACCAATTGTGTTTGCCATCGATTTTGATTTACGAATTTTGTCTAAGTACTTTACTACTTTATTTTTCTTTTTCTTTTTGTTTTTGGTTGTGCTTTCAGGTATATGCAGAGGAGAAGTAATCGCATTGAACCTCTGATATCACTCACTAACGAGGAATTGGCCAAGCTAGAAAAGTCTAACAGAGCTCAAAGAAACCTCTCGCCAGTTATGGACGAAGGGAATCAGGCTGAAAACGCGGGTCTTCAAGCTGCCTTGTTTGACCAGATAGAGCAGATTCGGGCTGCAACTACTGCCAACGCGCAACTGGCGCAACAGCAGATGCAGCAGCAGTTTGCTACGATGATGGCACAGCAGATGCCACCAGCAGGATAAAATCCTCTGCCGCAGAGAGGGATTGGAGAAGGGGACAATGTCCACACCTACTACCAGAACAGATCAGCCATTCGCGTCCCTGCGATTTAGAGGAATGACTTCGAGATTAAGGCTCAGCTGATTAATCTGGTAGAGAGACACGTGTTCCATGGGTTGGCTTCTGAGAATCCCATGGATCACATAGAGAACTTTGAAGAAGTTTGCGAGACGACTAAGGCTAATGGGGTGCCATCTGACTACCTCAAGTGCAAGCTGTTTAAGCATTCTCTCGCTGACAAAGCTCTGAGGTGGCTCAAGTCACTTCCTCAAAATTCTCTTAACGGCTGGGAAGAAGCTAGAGCCGCCTTCTTGGACCACTTCTACACCAAGACCAGGACAGCTCAGCTCTGAGGCAGAATCAGTAACTTTGCGCAGAAAGGTGGAGAATCATTTGCTGAGGCCTGGGATAGGTTTAAGGAGTACCGTAGGGAGTGCTCACACCATGGATTTACCGAGCAGCAAATGCTCAGGACCTTCTAGGATGGAGTCACTTAGGAATACAAGACCAATCTCAATGCCTCCAGCAATGGTGACTTCATGACACAGAGCATAGAAGGGGCCTACCGGTTGATTGGTAACATAGCGCAGAGCTCCAGCAATCAGTGTGCTGAGTATGATCGATCAAAGAAGATCTATAGTGTTGACACACCATCTGCAGCAGAGATAGCAGAGCTGACAGCTGCTAAGCTTCGGAACTTCATGCTAGGCAGCCATCAGGGCATCAGTATGGTTGAGAACGCTCCAGACGCGATCTGCTATTCAGAGGATGCTGCATTGGTTTCAGAGAATGCTCAGGAAGTCAACTATGTGAATGGTCAAGGAATTGGGCAGAACAGAGGCTTCAACAACAACCATCCAAATCTATCTTACAGAAGCACCAATGTTGCTAATCCACAGGATCAGGTCTATCCTCAGGAAGCTGTAGTTCCGGCTCAGAAACCGTTTGCTAGTTCATCAGGAACAGCTCCGCCAGCTCAGGGATTTACAGGGTACAATGCTGGTTATCAGAGGCAGTATGGACAGAGTTCAGGCTCTGGGTACCAAAATCAGAATCAGTTCCAGCAGAGCCAACAAACTCCTCCACCTCCAGCCTCCAATCCCAACGATGAGCTCAAGGCTATGATGCAGCTTATGCTGGCTAATCAGCAGCAGAGTTCCAGCGCCATTTCAGACATCAATGGGTGACTAGAAGCTGTGACCACTCATCTGAAGATGCTTGATACTCAAGTGGCGCAGCAAGCAGAAGCTGTTAAACAACAGCACGGAATTCTTCCGGCTAAAGGGGAGCAGAATCCAAAAAGGGACTATTATGCCATTTCTGTAATGGAAAACGATGCTCCAGCAGAGATGGGACCGACCGGTCCCACCATCAGACCGGTCGATCCGGTGAATAGCCCTCCGATTTGCAATTATGTCCCTAAGGCACCTTACCCTGTTTATCCTAGGAAATCTCAGGATAGCTTGGAAGAAGCAGACTGCAGAGAAATGGTTAGCGATCTCCCAATCAAGATCCCTCTGGCAACTGAGGAGTGCATTGCTGTGTTACAGAACGGGATAGTGAAAAAGCTTGGAGATCCTGGTCGCTTTGAACTTTCTGTCCAAATCGACTCTACAGTTTTTCCTCGCTCCCTCTGCGACTCAGGCTCTAGTGTCAACATCATACCGTACTCCGTTGCAAAACGACTGGGCTTTAAAGATTTCAATCCTCCTAAATTTTCTTTAAAATTTGCTGATTGTTTTGTTAAACCTCCTATAGGTTTTCTTGAGAACGTGCAGCTGCTAATTGGTGATGTCTTTGTCTCTGCAGATTTTGCGGTGCTTGACATGGCTGAAGAACCAGGAGATCCTCTCATCCTGGGAAGACCATTCCTTTGCACAGCTGGTGCAAAGATTGATCTAAAGCATGGACGCATTGATCTCCAACTGGGAGACACTGAGATGATGTTCGAAATGGACAAGATGCTGGAGAAGCATGTAACCGATGACCCGCCTTTCTCGATTAAGAAGCCAGACATCACTGATCAAGTCCAGGAGGACCCAACTCTCCCTAACACCACCATCACAGAAGGAGCTGTGATCGCTCTTGCAGATCCACCTGATCCACCTTGAAGGGCACACACGTCGAGCTAAACGACGTTAAACAAAGCGCTTGGTGGGAGGCAACCCACTTGTAAGTGTATATACGTTTCTTTTATTTTCATTCTTTTTCAGTTTTACCTTTGTTTTGTTTTTCTTTCTGGTTTTCCTTAGGAATTTTTGTCACAGTGCATTGGACTCGGATTCAAAATCATGGACCAGTCAGGCCTCAATAGAGACCGGTTGGGCTGGCACGATTACGAGACCAGTCCAGGTCTCGGGAAAGTGGACCGGTCGGGTACACATGGGACTGGTCGATCCTACCTTCCCGCGGATCAGTCCCGAGCATCAGTCCAGGACCGCGCCCAAACCCGTGCCAAGACTTGTGTCCAGGGCTCTGATGACGAAGTTAGATTTTTCTTACCTTTTTCTTTTTCATTTTTATTTTATTCCCCCTTTTCTATAGTATTTCCTTTGGATTTATTTTCACACCGGGTCGGTGTGAAGTAAGTCTGGGGGGAAGTACTAATTATGTTTATTTTCTTATTTTCAGTTTTATTTAAACCTTTGTGATATGCATGCAATTCTAGGACCACATGATGTTTGCTAACATTTTTCTTTAGATTAACAGTGACTAACCAAAACAATGGGAAGATTAAAAATGCCCTAGGCGGATCAGTGTTACCAGAAAGCCCCCGTCTCCTTGAAAGCTAACGCTGACACTCTTTGCTTTGGTTTGTTTTCTTAACTCAGGGAATTCGAAATCGCATAAGAAGTATCAACCACGTTAGGAGTCCTATCCTTTTTCAAACACTATCCTCTCTTCAGGACTCCTAAAGGCCAGACTCACTTTTAGTCTGGTACCACACCCTTACCATAACCATTTTTTATTCAGACCTCATGCATTCTGTCCAAGACATTGACATGCACTCAAGCGCAAAAACTCCGGAGACGTAATCCGGCCAGCCGATCATTCTAAAAGACCTTTTGGTACCACTTCAAAAACTTTCTGCTTAGGATTTTTATTTCTCATTTCTATATCTATTTTTCGTTTTTCATCACTTCTGCTTAGGAAAAGGCTAGAACTAATCCCTAACTAAAAAAAAAAAAAAAAGAAATTAAAAGGGATTAGAATAAAGCCTCAGATTTTACATGTATATTTATAAGCACATTTCTATTTCTTATTCTTAGCATTAGTTCTTTAGATAAGTAGAAAGTTTTCATCTAAATAAAGAAAAAAAGGTCTTAAGTTTGAAAAGCTGTGCATCATCTTTGGATTTAGTTCTCTTGGGTTTTTGCGCCATGACTTGCATTCGGCCGCGACTGAGGTTAGCCTAAACACTTTCATACCACCATTAAATAGCCCAAATCCTTAACCCTTATGCAACGGACATTTTCCCTTTGGTAAGATTTCTGGACCCTGGTATAGAGTCGTTGAGACATAGGAACTTGAGTATGGTAACATTGCTATGTATTTGGCAAAGTACATGAAGTACCATCTTGGTTTTTGATCTGTTTATGAGTTTTCATGGTTGTTAGCATTACATCTGTGGGGTCCTAAAGGATTGCATTCAGCTCACAAAGGTTAGTTTGTCTTCACTTGAGGACAAACAAAGATCTAAGTCTGGGGGATTTGATATAACGTGAATTTGGACGTTCCTAACCACGAACTTAACGAGTTTTCAGAGTCTTTTGAGTTGTTTTGAGCTAATATTTAGATCCATACTCGAGGATTTGGAACCACATGCGTATGGGAATGAGATTCAAGCATTCGAGTGGAGACCGGAGTTTTCTGGAGTACAGGACCGACCGGTCCATAAAGGGAGCTCGAAGACCGACCGATCCACTTTGACGCCTCGAAGAACGGTGGTCCCTGGAACCGGGACTGACAAGTCCACCTCAAGGACCGGTCGGTCCACATCCACACATTGAAGATCTTTGGCTTCGGGAAACAAGACCGACCGGTCCACACCAAGGACCGGTCGGTCCACTCTTGTCCACTTGAAGATGAATGCTTGGCTCAGGAAATCAGACCGACCGGTCCACACCAAGGACCGGTCGGTCCTCACATGGTGACTTGAACATTTTCGGTTCTGGAAACCGGACCGACCGGTCCCGATTCCAGACCGACCGGTCCAGTCCCAGATTTTTAGGAAATTTCCCAGATTTTTTTTTATCTTATAAATACCTTTAGGGTTTCGTTTTTA
Source organism: Draba incana (assembly GCA_963576765.1). Taxonomy (NCBI): domain Eukaryota; kingdom Viridiplantae; phylum Streptophyta; class Magnoliopsida; order Brassicales; family Brassicaceae; genus Draba; species Draba incana. Next base: position 2,783,138 of record OY755204.1, on the reverse strand, counting down.
TTGGGGACCATTTTTTTTATCACGATTTTCAGACGTTTTGTAAGCAGGGGAGAAGATCTCATAACCTTTTGGAGAAGATTTCTGAACCCTATTTGATTTCTTATTCTATTGATTATGTTATTCTCAATCATGATTTTTGCTTGTTCTTCAATCATGTCTGAATAGTTTTCTAGTTAGGTTTTAGGGTTTTTCAATGGATCTCACAGATTAAACTAGACACAAATAGGTTGCTTATCAATTACCATCTTCATCACTGTTAGGCATAATGCTAGGATTGAACTGGCCATTTAATTACTAGATCTTAGGTTGATACACATTCCAAAAGCTTGTGTATTGCTAGAACTACTGTTGATGAGTAATGCGTTATAACAAACGGAAGTTTAGTTATAGAGTATTATGAATTGATCAAACCTGAACATTAATGCTTGTCTAGGATAGCTGTGACCAAACGGAAGTTTAGGCACTCGGATCTCTAGGGAAAGTAATTGTTATCACGGAAGTGGAGCAATTTATATCAGTGTTTTGAGTTTAAGATGCATGCATATTAGAATCTGAATAGTTGTCTGGTTTATGAATGTGATTTCCTAAGAATTCCCTATTGTCTAACGCTTTTATTAATCTGTTTTAAATCGTTTTAAATTTGCTTTCTCGTGATTTGAATTTGATAACAACACCCATCACCGTTTCCTGCTTAGCTTAGTTCAATAGTCTATATTTCGTTGCGTAACACTTGGTCTCTGTGGATTTGATCCCTGAATTTACTACTGCGTGCCTGTGCACTTGCAGTGTTTTATTTCGGGTTAAAACTCGACCGTATCAATTATACGGACCATATTTTATATATGAAGTTTTTAAAAATTATTGTCTTATCATTTAATCGAATTTTGTTAATTTTTACATTGGCCTGATTCAAAACCAAATTTTTTTTATTAATTTATAGAGTATCTTATTATAAAAGTTCACCTTATAGAAGATCTATGAACAATAAATACGTGATCTACGAACATAAACACTTCTTGTTATATTACATGATAGCACATAAAAAAAAAAAAAAAAAAAAGATAAACGCCCCAACAAACAAAACCCATGACTTTTTTTCAAAAAAATAAAAAACTAAACCCATGGTTAATAAAACATCAATGCATTAATGAACATATTGTTTTGAGACGATTTCTCTATTTTCTCTAAACTTTGAATATTAATAGTAAACATAATATGCTAGCTTTTTTTTATGGGAATTTTCATATTTTCTGAATTAAAAAGTGCTAATTTGCACGTAGAAAGATTTACATTTACTTTGTAGAGTTTATTTTTATGCTATTTTTATGATATTATATAACTGTGCCAATAAAAAACGTGTGTTGGTACGTATCTTTATTATAAAAAGTAAAATTTACATATCTTCTTATATAATAAGATTTATGCTTCTTGAACTTGACACAAACATATTTGTTTTTCTCCTGGTTTCTGAAACACTCAGTTCTTTTCTTTTTTAAACAATTACTAATTTTCAAGTAACCAATAATCAAATATAAACTAGCGAAACAATAAACCATTCATTCAACAATACTAGAACAAACCTAACCAGCAATCCTTAACAACAGTTCTAACTCAAACACATAAACCGAGTTCTTAGGTCATCCTCTTCTTCATAGCCATGATTTCACGATCTCAACACATGGGAAAACGAGTTGTGTGAGTATTATCACAAATACTCAGTGAGTCGGTCATCCCACCTACAATGTATCACTCAAACATAAGAAATAACAGTCAACATAACCATAACAATACGAATAATCAACACTATTTTCATAAATCAGAAACTTGGTGTCGATCGACGCGTCAAAAACTCTGGTGTCGATCGACACCTCAATCGCAAAAACATAGCATCAGATCACTGGTGTCGATCGACACAACCACTAGGTGTCGTCAACACCCCAACGCAGATCGAGGAACCGAGCCAATCCTTACACGAATCGATTTCGATTCCTTTAGCGATCTCTGGATCGATAACACATAAAAATAACAACAACACAAAATCACAGAGACGAACATCATATCTCAACACAAACCATCCATAAGATAATCACACAAAACAATCTTATTCCTTAGCCCATAAACCATGGTCGCACACTCATCTTAGCCTTAGGAACAAAAAACAAGGATATGAACACGAAACCAGCGACGCGAAACCTTCACAGCCTCTGATCTCACACAAAAACACCAAGAAAATACCTTCTCTAACAACTAGAACTAACAACTAGGGTTTCCCCTCAACCCAAATCAGATTTCCAGAAAATCAGAATCGACGCACTGACTTCGAAAGAACACAGAAAATGGAGCTTACCTCCGAATTCATATTGGAAACCTAATATGGAAACTAGACCGAAAGAGCTTTCCAACGGTATATAGATCGTCTCCTGAATCCTTCTCAATCGCCGGAAAAACACTTCCCAAAGGACTGATCGAAACCCGAAACTACAGAGACCACTCACGAGAAAACGACCCATAACTCATTAACTATATAACGGAATGGCAATCTGCTTTAACCTATAGATAGTTAAGAGACAGAACAACATACCTACAAAAATTCACACCAATCAAACTTGATTCGATCGTCCGTTCCTCCCTTTTACCGGAACAGCTGAAACTGTCTTCTCCTTCCTCTTAATCTCAACGCACAAAACCCTCAAGAACACTTTAGAATCAGCTTCTCTCTCAACTCACATGTTTTCTCTCTTAAAACACGGCTGCTCTCTGAGAAAAGAGTTTATAAATGATGACCTAGGGTTTCCAACCCTAAACTACATCAAAATCGGGCAATTAAACTAAACCAGCCCGACCCAAAAATAACAAGTGTCGATCGACACCACTTATTGGTATCGATCGACACTACTGGAATCCCAAAATTCCGGTTTGCGGTCGTTACAGCTTATGTTTTAATATGAAAAGAGAATTACTTATAATACACCTCTTTTTGGAAGAATATAGACTCATCTAAACCTAAGCAACAGCACAAGACGGATCAGTATTAACGATTAAGATATTCTATTAAACAAAAAAGTGCTCCACTTAAAACAAATACTACTAGTCCATTTTTTTTTCTATTATGTACAAATACTACTAGTCAATGAACGCCTTCTCCTAAATATTATTTTATTCTATAGTTTGATTATTCTCAGTCTTGCTTTACCTGTGTTCAGCCCTAGCTTCCTTTCTCTATATAAACCCAACCACATCCATTATCGTTTCTCAGAATACGATTAGCAATATAAAGGCTAGTTACATTCTAAGTATTCATTCAATTAATTTGTTTAATTAAACTTTATCAAAATAATGGCAATTAAGCTTGCACTTGTAGTCACACTCTTTGTAGCCTTATGGGCTGTTTCAATGGGAAGATCTCTTCCAATTTGGACAAAACCATTTGATCGTTATAGTTTTCCACCTGATTTTAGTTTTGGTGTTGCTTCATCAGCTTATCAGGTTAGTTTTTTTGTTTTTTTTTTGTTTTATGTAATATTGTGCCATTTTGACACATAATGATATTCAGTGTCTCATAATTTGGAAATTAATTAATAATATTAGTACGTGCATGTGATACAGTATGAAGGTGCAATCGAAGAAGGAGGGAGAACACCGAGCATTTGGGACACATTCACACATACATATCCAGGTCTGGATTTAAACTTAAAATTCGTGTTCTTTTTAAAAACAAAAATTGAGTTGTGGTATTTTTATAGAAAACAAAAATTTGGTTTTGTGGTATTTTATGATAATATAACTGTTAATCAAAATTTACAAATATATTCTGAAATATTAGTTCTGGTCCAATAAATAGTAAATAGTAAGTAACATGAATGCATGGTACAATTTTGCAGAGAGGACAAATATGGATAACGGAGATATTGCCGTTGATTTTTATCATCGTTACAAGGTATTCTTTTTTTTTTACTTTTATTCTATTTTCTTTTTTCGGTCTTCGGTTAATATTAGCAGAAAACATGGAAAATCTGCACTTTTTTTTCATATTTCTTTTTTTTTGAAAAAAACTTCTTTTTTTCTGCCCTTTTTTGTCATAGACTTTTATTTTCTTGCTAAGTAACTATCATTAATTATAACATGTTTGGCCATATTAGAACAAAGATTAATTGATTAAATAATCATAAAACAAATTATAATGGATAAACTAACCCAAATAATCTTATGTGGCAAAATCTCAGTATTTAGATTTAGAGATTTTGGCTAGTTTATGAATTATATATATATATATATATATATATTTTTTTTTTTTTTTTTTGTTATTACACAAATTGACTCTTATAGAACAACCTGAAACATGTTTTACGAAGTAGTTTTTTCGAAAGAGTTGGGCGAACATAGAAATTAGCCCAAACTTTAATTAAATAGATATATTTTTTTCCATGTTAAATTCATATTTACCATGAATCCACGTACTCAACGAACAGGATGACATCAAATTGATCAAAGAAATGAATATGGATACATTCAGATTCTCCATCTCCTGGTCAAGAATATTACCAAGTAAGTCGTATTATTCTCCAACATTTTAAAATTTATTTTTTATTATTTTATTTAAAATAATAACTTCGTATTAATCCCTTTAACACAAAAAAAAAAAAAAAACTCCGTACTAATCCCGTCTTATACGCATATGCTGACTAGTGCTGCCTTTTTTGAATATGCAGGTGGAAAAGTAAGTGGTGGGGTAAACAGGGAAGGAATTCAGTTCTACAAAAATGTCATCGATGAACTTATCAAGAACGGTAAGAGTAATATTCTCAAACGAGTATATGTATATAAATAACAACTCTTAAATTTTATAGTATTTCTAATAATATTATATTTAAACATTTACAGGCATAAAACCTATTATAACCATCTACCATTGGGATATTCCACAAGTTTTAGACGATGGGTATCGTGGGTTCTTAAGCCCTCGGATCATGTAAGTAAAAAAACAAAACATTATTTCATGACTTACCATACATATAAAACCAAACACATGTTACTAATTCTTCTTTAATCTTTGTTGATGTTTGCAAAACAGTGAAGATTACCAGAACTATGCTAAGTTGTGCTTCCAAGAATTCGGGGAAAAAGTCGATATGTGGATAACTTTCAACGAACCATATGTTTATAGTGTTGCGGGTTATGACAGTGGTAAGAAAGCAATGGGACGTTGCTCGAAATGGGTAAACAGCTTATGTGTTGCCGGTGACTCGAGTACGGAACCTTACATAGTCTCTCATCATCTTCTTCTAGCTCATGCCGCAGCTGTTCAAGAGTTTAGAAATTGTGACAAGGTATAAAGATATTAATATCTCACTATATTAGTGAGTTAGAAAAATGCTACAATACTTTTTCGATTTTTCGGATAATAATCAAAAAAAAATTTGTTACAGATTTCAAAAGATGCTAAGATTGGCATAGTGTTATCTCCGTTTTGGTTCGAGCCTTATGATATTAATTCCCAAGCCGATAAAGAAGCAGTTGAACGAGCTCTTGCTACCTATGTTGGTTGGTAAGTTTTTTTCTTCTCATTTACAAATTTATATTAAAATTATAATCATTTTTTTTTTGAAACTTAAAATTCAAATAAGTTTGGGTGAATTAATTGGTTTAACTTGTTTATTTATGTAGGCATCTTGATCCTCTAACTTTTGGAGATTATCCGGAGACAATGAAGAAAAACGTTGAAAATAGATTGCCTTCTTTTACGAAAGAACAATCAGAAATGCTCAAAAATTCATTTGATTTTATTGGAATTAACTACTATACTGCCCGATTTGTCGCTCACAAGCTTCATACTGACCTTTCACGACTTCGTTTCGCCTCGGATCAACACCTTGAATACAAAAGTAAGAACCTCAAAAAAAATTAAGAGTAACTAAATTTTAATTTTCTAATCTAGTTCGCTAATCTAATAATACGTTTTCTTCAATTTTTTAGTGACAAATCGTAGCGGCGTTCACATCTCTTCAGTATCGGTATGCACTTCAACCTGTTTTAATTAAAATTTTATTGTGAATTACAACTTTTGGAAGTTTGACTGAAATAGTTATTCTTTGTTTTTTTGTCAATTTCAGGATGGATCAAAACTTCTTTATTCATATCCTCAAGGCCTACGAAATATCTTAAATTATATTAAAAATAAATATAACAATCTAACGATTTACATCACTGAAAACGGTAAGAATTTTAATCTCGAGCATTTTCGTTATTTTTCACCTAATTATGTATTTTATTAAACCAAACTAAATCATTTGCAGGATTTGATGACTACGATCCTGGCCAGGTTCCACGTCAACAAATATTAAAGGACACACAGAGAATCGAATACCACGAACAACATCTTGAACAACTCCACAAAGCTATTACGTAAGAAAGCTACAAAAATAAAACACTGATTAACGACTTATAATAATTATAGTTAATTGATTCTAATGTGTATGTATAATACAAATGCAGTGAGGATGGGTGTGACGTAAGAGGTTATTTGGTATGGTCATTGTTGGATAACTTGGAATGGGAACATGGATACGCCGGGAGGTTCGGCCTTTATTACATCGACTATTCAAATGATCTAAAACGATATGCTAAAGATTCCGCCAAATGGTTCAAACATTTCCTCGAGAGATCAGAAAAATTGACTATGTTGGATCGGTTTAAGAGTATCAAGACGTGGTGGTACTCGTTGGAGATGATCTAAATTATTTGGGAAAATTAGATAAGTAAATATGTTTGAGTCACTTTTTCGTCAAGAAGTCTACGTACTAGACCTATTCTCTCAATCTTTTACGAGAGGTAATGGAACTCTCGTGCTCAAGGATTTTGTAGAGGTGACAGTGCCACTTGACATGACGAATTCGAGCTCAAGCAAATGAGGTTTTATTCTTTGACCTCTGTATAGAATGTGTACACGCATGTTTGTAGAAATATGTATAAGAATCTAATGGAAGTTAAAATTCAATTTCGATTGAGTTCTTATATTAAAAAAAAATCGTCTTGTTGTTATTTTTTGTTAATAAGATCGAAAGAATCTTAAAACGAAAATCAAATTTCTCCGTTAAATTACATCATTGTTTACTGAAATGTAGTTAAGAGCCATCTGGATTCCATTACGGTGTTTTACCAACCTTGATTGAAAAACATTAAAATCTGTCTGAATTGCATCTGATGCACCTATCTAGCAACCTGATACTCTTGACCTAAGTAAAAGATGTACATTGCAAGACAAGATAGGGTGTTGAGTAACCGGCTCGATTTCTATATTAAACCGTTAATTAGATATCCAACCCGAAATAATTTCGATTTTCACGTAATGCCATATTGTGGGCCTGAGCCCAAGGGATTATTAAGACCATTTTGTAACCACTTTCCATTATTTTAGATTTTCTTAAATTTTCGACTTAACTTAACGACAATGAACGGGGACAAACGGACGTTTACTCACAGAATAACGAGTGAGCTTCACGCGCGAGTTAGGTTTAATCATCCAAGTGGCAGAGGACGCGATTATTCGGCGTCCTTTGGTGATTAGATTAATTAAGAAATTTTTAGATCAGATCTATTATATTATTAGAGAGGTAACTAATAAAAATTGGGTTTTTATTATAACATATTTTAGTTTTGTCTTTATGTGAGTTTTATTTTAATGGATATATTTGATATTTGATTTTAGTTGTCTTTAAATAAATTTTATTATTATGGATATATATGTTGTGAATCAAGAGAACGAATAGGGAAGATTGTGTTTATTCATTAATCATAAGATCCTTTATATAGGATTATTACAAGAGAGAAAAGGAAAATTCATTTTCCTAATGGGAAAAGGAAAGTACATAAAAGGAAAATCCTAATTCAACTAGGATTCATTAAACCGGCCTAAAGACTAAGTGTTAATGGGCCGTAAACGGACCAGAACTAGTTATGACAATCCACTATGATTTATAACACTCCCCCTTGGATGTCATAACTCTAATGGGCTTGTAATACGCTTTGGATGTTGCCTCATTAAAACCTTACCAAGTAAAACCCATTTTGGGACAAAACCGTGGTGAAGGAAAAAGAGTACAACACGTATTACTCCCCCTGTTCTGAACCTCACTGCAAGTCTTTCAAACGACGCATTCCAATCTGATAAGTAAGTTTCTTGAACGTTGAGGTTGGAAGTGACTTGGTGAATAGGTCTGCTGAATTCTCACTTGATCGTACTTGCTGCACTTGAATTTCTCCATCTTTCTGTAGATCGGATGTGAAGAAGAATTTTGGCAGAATGTGCTTCGTCCTATCACCTTTGATGTATCCATCCTTAAGTTGAGCTATACACGCTGCATTGTCCTCGAACAAGACCGTCGATTCCTGCTTACCTTCGGCCATTCCACAATCCACTCTTATGTGCTGGGTCATCAGCCTTAACCAAACACACTCACGACTAGCCTCATGAATTGCCAATATCTCTGAATGATTAGAAGATGTAGCTGCAATGGCCTGCTTCATTGACCGCCAAGATATTGCAGTTCCTCCATGAGTAAACACATAACCTGTCTGGGACCGTGCATTATGAGGATCTGAAAGATAACCTGCATCAGCAAAACCAACTAAACCGTCCTTAGATTGGTTAGTATAAAATAGACCCAAGTCTTTCGTTCCTTGTAGGTAACGAAGAATATGTTTTATCCCGTCCCAGTGCCTTTGGGTCGGACATGAGCTAAATCTTGATAATAAATTCACGGCAAAACATATATCTGGCCTAGTGTGGCTTGCCAGATACATTAAAGCTCCTATGGCACTGAGATATGGCACTTCGGGACCAAGGACTTCTTCAGAGTCTCTCTTAGGACCAAACGGATCCTTTTCTAGATCAAGAGATCTCACCACCATTGGGCTGGACAATGGGTGACATTGATCCATATTAAAACGCTTGAGTACCTTTTCAGTATATGCCATTTGATGCACAAGGATTCCATCATTTATGTACTCAAGTTGCAATCCCAAACAGAAATTAGTTTTGCCTAGGTCTTTCATCTCAAATTCTTTCTTGAGGCATTCAACTGTTTGGACGATTTCACCAGGGGTTCCAAGGATGTTCAAATCATCCACGTAAACTGCTATGATAACAAACCCTTTGTTTGCAAACTTTTTAATAAAAATACATGGACTGATGGGATCATTCTTATAGCCTTCTTTGACTAAGTACTCACTCAATCTATTGTACCACATACGCCCACTTTGCTTCAGTCCATAAAGGGATTTGTTCAGCCTTATGCAGTGTTGTTCTCGAGAACCTTTCTTATCTTTGAGCTCAATACCCTCTGGTAATCTCATATAAATCTCATTATCCAGTGGACCATATAAGTATGCAGTTACAACGTCCATTAACCGCATATCCAACTTTTCTCTTATAGCCAGACTTATCAAAAATCTAAAAGTTGTAGCATCCACCACAGGGGAGTATGTCTCCTCATAATCTATTCCTGGTCTCTGTGAGAATCCTTGTGCAACAAGCCGTGCTTTATATCTCACGATTTCACCATGTTCATTTCTTTTCCTCACAAAGACCCATTTATGTCCAACTGGTTTAATCTCATAGGGTGTCCGAATTATTGGACCAAAGACATCCCTTTTCCTTAAAGAATTCAACTCCACGTTTATAGCTTCTTTCCATTTAGTCCAATTTTCACTCTGAGTGCACTCATATATCGACGTGGGTTCTAGATCCTCCATAAGTTCAAGTGCTACCTTAAAAGCAAATATATCATCGATTTCCACACACTTTCTATTCCATTGTATTCCAGACATAACATAATTCATTGAGATCTCATTATTTTCAGGAACGTCAGAACCATGAAACTCGGCGTCCCGAGTCTCATTGCTTGGAACTGTCGGTTCAGTTATGTCTGGGGTTCCATCAGATTCCTCAACCACGATTTCAGCACCTTTCTTTCTTTTCCGAGGATTCTTATCTTTGGAACCTATTGGCCGGCCACGTTTTGAGTGTGGTTTAGATTCTGTAGCAACTTGATTGTGTCCCTCTTGAACATCAATTCTAATCGGTGCATTAACAGCTGGTATGTAAGACTTAGTTACTCTTTTCGGGTCAGCAAAGGAATCTGGCAATTGATTAGCTAGCTTTTGTAAATGTATAATCTTTTGGACTTCTAATTCACATTCTTGAGTCCGAGGATCTTGCCATTTTAAGGACGTTTGATTCCATATAATTTCCTTTACCAGTCTGTTATCTCCTCCTAATGTTGGATAGACAGATTCGTCAAAATGACAATCTGCGTACCTGGCCTTAAATAAATCACCCGTGGTTGGCTCAAGATACTTAATGATAGTAGGAGAATCATATCCAACATATATCCCCATCCTCCTTTGAGGTCCCATCTTTGTTCTCTGTGGTGGTGCAATAGGCACATAAACGGAACATCCGAATGTTTTAAGATGGGATATGTCTGGCTCTTGACCCGTTATTAACTGTGATGGGGAATATTTATGTTCACTAGATGGCCTGATACGAATTAGCTCTGCTGCATGCAAAACTGCATGTCCCCAAGCTGAGACCGGGAGTTTTGATCTCATTAGCAACGGTCTAGCAATCAACTGTATGCGTTTAATAAACGATTCAGCCAAACCGTTTTGTGTATGTACATGTGCCACAGAATATTCAACACTTACCCCCATGGACATACAATAATCGTTAAACGCTTGGGACGTAAATTCACCAGCATTGTCAAGACGTATAGTCTTTAAAGGAAAATCTGGAAAGTGTGCTCTTAAACGTATGAGCTGGGCAAGCAATCTTGCAAATGCCACATTTCTAGTTGATAATAGGCAGACATGTGACCATCTCGTGGATGCATCAATAAGGACCATAAAATATCTAAACGTCCCACAAGGTGGGTGTATTGGTCCGCATATGTCTCCTTGAATTCTTTCCAGAAAATTTATCGTTTCCTTAGTTACTTTGATTGGTGATGGCCTAGTAATGAGTTTCCCTAGTGAACATGCTTCACACGTGAGATTCTTTGGGATAACTCTCCTTTCTTTCAAGGTGTGCCCATTAGTACTTGCTAATATCTTTCGCATCATGTTAGCACCGGGATGGCCAAGCCGGTTATGCCAAAAAGTGAAATTCTCAGTAAACTCTTTGTTTACCATAGCATTTGCTTCTATCATTCCGATCTTAGCACAATAAAGGCCCACAGAAATGGCAGGTATAGTCTCTAGGACTTTCTTATAGCCATGGACGGTTTCAAAGATTTGAAGGAATTCTTTGTTATTCTCGTCCTTAGTTTCAACATGAAGACCATTCATTCGAATGTCTTTAAAGCTCAATAGACTTCTCTTTGAACTAGGTGAATATAACGCATTAGAAATTTCTAGATGCGTGCCCTTAGGTAATAAAATATGGGCTTGACCGTGGCCTTCAATTAAATTTGCTATACCCGCAATTGTGGTTACATTTGCCTTTTTAAGTGTAAGATCAATGAAGTATCTCTTATCTCTTAATATCGAGTGGCTTGATCCACTATCCACAATGAACACATCCATATCGTTCATACTTCAAAAGAGATAACAATAGATACTTTTTAAATAACACTCTTTCATTCCATAAAGTTTAATAGAAAGCAATAACACAAAACCAAAGTATAAAGTGTAAAACGTAAAACAAGCAAAACACAAAACACCAAAACAGAAAATCAAAATCAATCACTTAAGTATATCTGAGGTTTCAAAATTCATCAAGTCATCTTGCTCATGATCGAAATCTCCTTCATTATCATGCTGGATCATATGAGTTTCTGGATTCTTCCCTTTAAGGCTCTCTTGATAGAGTTCAACCAGATGCTTGGGAGTCCTACATGTCTTAGCCCAATGATTACTCATTCCACATCGATGGCAAACTGATTTTGGGTTTGATTCTCGTGGTTGAGAAGTAATACCACGGTTATTACGATCATAGTCAGTTCGGTATCCGCATCCTCGTCCTCGCCCGCGGTTAGAATGATCGTTATGGAATCCGTGGCCTCGGCCCTGACCTCGGCCGTATGGATTAAAATGGCCACGGCCACGTCCTTGCCATCTACCCCCACGTCCACGACCACGATGTCTATAATCACTTTGGACGTGGTTAATTTCTTTCTTTTCATCTGTGGCCACATTCGCTTCAGGAAGTGGGGCTGATCCAGGAGGTCTCATCTCACTGTTTCTCATTAGCAGTGTATTATTCTCCTCGGCTAGTAATAGACATGCTATAAGCTTTGAGTATGTCTCAAAACCTCTTTCACGGTATTGCTGTTGAAGCAACACGTTATTAGTGTGAAAGGTGGAGAAGGTCTTTTCCAACATGTCTTTCTCAGTTACCTTCTCACCATATAGTCTCAATTGAGAAACTATTTTGAACATAGCCGAGTTATATTCTTCCACGGACTTGAAGTCCTGGAACCTGAGATTCCTCCAATCATAATTGGCCTTTGGTAACAACACCGTTCTATGGTGGTCATATCTTATCTTTAATTCTTTCCAAAGGTCCAAAGGGTTCTCAATGGTTAGGTATTGATCCTTGAGACCCTCAACAAGATGATGACGAATGATCGATATCGTTCTGTATCGATTCCTTTCATTCTCATTATTATCCTCAATGATACATTCGCCAAGTCCTTTAGACTTTAGATTTATCTTAGTATCCAACGCCCACTGTAAGTAATTGTCTCCAGAGAGATTGAGGGCAGCATAATCCAAATTGTTGATTTTCGACATCTGAAAACATTCATCCTATTCTCTAAGAACTATAAGATTTTAAAGTTTATGCATATGATGCAAAATAGGTCATGGGCGCTTATATAAACGGGTACGGATGCATGATGCTTATGAAACCAGATTTTTATGTTTAACAACCTAACATAATGTTTTTATATGCTCATGATGCAAGCCTAGTATTCAAATTCTAAACCGTATGATGATATGACCGGATTTTAATCAAGCATGTTATGTCTATATGATGCAATCAGTTTCAGTTTCATGTTTATCAATCAACGAATCAATCCAAACAAGCAAACAAACAAACGAGTTCAAATAAATATGCAACCAAATTTGGACAGAGTGTTTACTGTCGATCGACGGGTGATTTGTGTCGATCGACACAGTTTAATTCAAACAACAAATTCAGGCAGAAGTTTACGTGTCGATCGACATAAAACTAGTATCGATCGACACGGGTACAGATCATGCAATCGGTTTGGATTTTAATTGAATTAGGTTAGGGTTTCAAGTTAGGGTTTCAAGTGATTACGAATCATGAATCAATAAACACAATCAAGCAAGCAATAACAATAACAAGCATGATTTAGATTAGGGTTTCTAAGATTATCATGAATCTAGGTTCTTTAGATTAGGGTTTCTTATTGTTTACCTTAACCTTCGTGAGTCTTCTAGTTCGCTGTAACCGTTGATAGGCTGTATGAACTTTCTTCTAGTTCGCCGTAACCTTAAAGGCTGTATGAACTATAATTTGAACAGTAACGCCGGATGAACAGTAATCGTCGATGAACAGTAATCGTCGATGAACAGTGCGCGATGAATAGTGCGCGATGAACAGTACGCGATGAACAGTACGATGAATAGTAACGATGAACAGTAATCGCGTTTTTTGTGTTTTTAGGGTTTAGGGAGCAACTCGTGCTGATAACGTGTTGTGAATCAAGAGAACGAATGGGGAAGATTGTGTTTATTCATTAATCATAAGATCCTTTATATAGGATTATTACAAGAGAGAAAAGGAAAATTCCTTTTCCTAATGGGAAAAGGAAAGTACATAAAAGGAAAATCCTAATTCAACTAGGATTCATTAAACCGGCCTAAAGACTAAGTGTTAATGGGCCGTAAACGGACCAGAACTAGTTATGACAATCCACTATGATTTATAACAATATATAATTTGTTCTTTTTTGAATATATAAGAATATGATATTATGAGATCTGAGAAAAAAAAAAACTTATTGATTGTAAAATACACATACCACCAGTGATATTCAAACGAATTTCAAATCTAAAATTTATGATTTCTATTATATATTTTTTTGCCTTTGGTTAAAAAATATCTACGATTAATTGTTATTATAATTTGATATATTCTTTTCTTTTTTTTTCCTAAAAATTTGATATATTCTAGATATATATGAATCAAAAATATCATTGATAAACCCTAATATGTTGATATGATCTCACTATTTATTATATATACCTTCTTTTTGATTTCGTAACACCTAAACAAAATATTCTTTTTGCTTTTTTTTTTCCATTGTACGTTTGTTCTTCTATTCTTCTTGACTTTTGTGTGTAGTGGTTTCGTAAGCATCGTTGATTTGTTTTTGTATTTGTGCAGTAATTTGTACAGTCTTTGAGTTATTTCTTTTTAATGTTTTGTAGGTTTTGCTTAATTATATTACAAGTAAAAAGGTATATGTTTCTTCGTTTTTATAGTTTCGTTGTTCAAGATTTCAAATCGTTCTTCCAGATTTTATTGCTCACGATACTAATCTGATTTTTTTTTTCTAACTATTAATATGATTTCTTTGCTTCGTTTCTATGCTCGAACGTATGCATTGTTTGATACAGTATGTTGTTTTATTTGTTCTCATAATAGTATTAACAATCTTATTGTATATGATTAGTACACTGATGAAGACAGGAGATAGAGAAATGTTTACAAGTATTGTTTAATGAGCATAAGCGGAATACAATAATATGGGAGCCTACACGATTGTATGCCCTTTATCATCATTATTTTGTCCTTCATTTATATAATATAAGTTTCTCATTATTGTATTAACAATTTTATTGTGTGGGGTTTAGGCTCCTATATTAGGGTTTAGTTTGTAACAAGATATTCTTTTTTGAGAGATACTTGTATACACTCCCCTTTGTTCTTTTAGGTTTAGGTTAACTAGTCTCAAATTAGGGTATAGTTTTAGAATTTAGGGTTTGAGTTTGTGGTTTATAATTTATTTTGGGTTAACTATTCCCAAATTAGGATATAGTTTTGGGGTTTAGGGTTTGAGTTTGGGGTTTATAATTTATTTTGGGTTAACTATTCCCAAATTAGGATATATTTTTGGGGTTTAGAGTTTGAGTTTGGGGTTTATAATTTATTTTGAGTTTGGGGTTTAGTGTTTAGGGTTTAGCTATACCCTAAACCCCAAACTCAAACCCCAAAACTCAAACCCTAAACTCCAAAATTATACCCTAATTTGGGAAGAGTTAATCCAAAATAAATTATAAACCCCAAACTCAAACCCTAAACCCCAAAACTATACCCTAATTTGGGAATAGTTAACCCAAAATAAATTATAAACCCCAAACTCAAACCATAAACCCCAAAACTATACCCTAATTTGAGAATAGTTAACCCAAAATAAATTATAAACCCCAAACTCAAACCCTAAACTCCAAAACTATACCCTAATTTGGGACTAGTTAACCCAAACCTAAAAGTTTTAACTATTATTTTTTTCTGATTTTTTAAATTTTATTTTAGTCATTATATGACATGGCAGTTTGATTGGTTATTAAAAGGGAGGTGAACAAAGGGGGTGTATACAAGTATCTCTCTTTTTTTAGCCTTTGAGGTTTGTTTTTTGTAATTGTTATTTTGTTTCTAATACTGATTAAAATCGACATATAAATCCTTAAATACGGAAACCAAGTATAGATTTACTCGGTGCAGAAAGAAACCGAGTAAAACACGGAGATCATTTTGGAAGGTAACAAATATATAATAACCAAGGCGTGTTCGGTTATTGATTGGTTTAGTTAAAGATACAAAGTGGAGGGATGAAGACTAGACCGGACCTAATTGCTTTAATAATTTCAACATAATTTTCTTAGAGGACGAAATTTGATTGGTTTTGTTTACCAACTGGGTCAATGATTTCGATGGACAGGAGCATTAAGACAAAAGCAGCTAAACCGCCCGGTTTGGAATTTATAGATTTTTGTGTTTTCTTGGTGTGTAAAAGATTTATTTAAAGATAATGAACATGATCCTCCTTTGCAATTGTCATTGTGTGTATGTGTGAAAATGTTTATGTTGGTGTACATGGCAATGTGTTTGAAGGTATTGTTTAGGAAGCATGTTTTGATCACGAATATCCAAAATATAATCAAGGTTCTAAAGTATGTATTGTAGACAGTGCCGCGCCTAGGGTATCGGAGGCCCGAGGCAAAAATTAATTCATTTGAGTTTAATATTTCTAATATTAGGATATAAAAAATTTATTTTTACATAAAATAGTATAGAAAATTTGATATTTGTTATATATGTGTCTTATTTCTAATTTAAAAAAAAATTATGTGAAAAATAATACATTATGCAAACTTTTAAGAGCAAAAGGTTATAAATTGAAACTAACATACAAAATAGCTTGTAACATTTTAAAAAAACACAAACAAAAATAAAGATGAAATATTATTTATCATTTTGCATGAGTCAATTTATAAATATGGACCCTTAAAATTACAATATAAAAGTGGCCAAGGCCAATGCCTTATTCACTACAAGGTAGGCACGGGCCTGATTGTAGATTTCAAATAAATAAACAGTGATCGAAAACTACAAGCAATGACTAAGTAACAAGAACAAAGAAACATGCATGTACAAACAAGAAAGTACACAAACGCCTAAACATAATTTAGAAGAATGAAAGACCAAAAACTCTAAGCAATGACAAAGTTACAACAAGAACAAATATATACCCTTGATTTTTAAATAATTAAAGATAAAATTATATATTAGATAATTACTAAACATTTTTGGTTTATTATTCACCATTTTAGCAGCTCTTTTTATTTTCATAAAAATAGATAAAGTAGTCATATATACAACAAAAGTGTTAATTTTATATGTATATAAAGATTAAATTATCTAAAATACATGTATTATAAATTATAATGCTCGCGTATGAGCGCGGGTAAAAACTTAGAAAGTAAGTAAAGTATGGTGAGTTTTGGAGTTTAGTGCCCTTCAAAATCGATGAGTTTAGTCAAATTGAACGTTTTTAACCATTTTGTATTTTATGTTCATGTGTAAGAATTTTTTAATCGTTTGGTATTTTAAGTTCATCACTAGATGTATGTTATTTCTATTGTTGTTATTTGGTGAGTTTACACAACCATAAAATAAATTAAGTCGAGCACGAAAGAAAATTGTGAGTGAATTAAAGAATTTATTTCTCTTCAATAGAATAAAGAATCATGAGTGAATTAGAGAATAACTTTAATCAAATTAAACCGATGAATTTATATAACATAAAACATTAAGATGTTAGACTCTAAGCGAAAAAATTACAATCAGCGCAAATTAAACAATTCAAAATCACATATCATTTCAAACCTTTAAATACATTAATGCCCGCAGAGAATAACTTTAATCAAATTAAACAGATGAATTTATATAAAATAAAACATTAAAATGTTAGACTCTAAGCGAAAAAATTACAATAAGCGCAAATTAAACAATTCAAAATCACATATTATTTCAAACCTTTAAATACATTAATGTCCGCACCGGGTGCGGGCAAACCAGCTAGTTATTGATTATGTCCAACTATTTTTTTATCTGTCGCCTCTTTTCACCATTTTTTTGTTAGTTTATATCTACAAAAGAATACTAGATAAAGTCATAAAGGTTACACAATATGGTCTACTAAACCAATAAAAAAAAAATCTGATTGATATATTATATTATAAAAAATTGAATGTTTTCGATTATAGTATGATTTATAATGATAAGTTATAGTTTATAACTACTTGCAGACATGTTTTGTATCTAAGAATTACTATCTGGAAACAGTTTCGTTGACCCATGACATGCACAATCTCACAAGTTGTAGAACATTTGGTAAACTAAATCTGAATTGCATCAACTATCAAGAAATATAATAATAGCGTTTATGTTGCAATGATTGCTCAAGTAGCTAATTTTTTAATCAAATCATTAAAACCATATTTTTGGGTTTTGTCATGATAAGAATTTGAAAAAAAAATATTCTCTCTTTTTCTCATTTTAGAAGATGTTTTTTTTTAAACTATATTTTATTTCAATTAATTTTCCAAAAAACAAAAATTTAGTTCAGTATTAAATATATTTTTATAATAAGTATCATGGTTTTAATCAAAAAAGGTCTGAGATAAAGGAACATAAAGCCTATAAGTATTTAAAAATTTTATATTAAACCACTAGACCTAACAAACATTTTTGATCGGATTATAAAGTTAACCTCTCTGCACACCAAATGAATACTACCCTCTTTTTTCTTCTCTGGTCCAGCAAAAAATTGAAATCCAAAAATTAAAGAAACCATGAACATCGTCAAATTCATCTTTATCATCATCATCATATCATTAATATCAGAACTTTATGCTTTGGATCCTTCCTTTCTTCTTCGTTCTTCAACATCTCTCCATCGAAATAGCTTTCCTCGAGATTTTCGGTTTGGCGCAGCTTCAAGTGCTTATCAGGTCAATGTTAATTATATATATAATCGGTTCTCCTTAACTGAGTTTTGGAATCATATGGTATTTAGATTTTTTGAATTTCTATAGAGTGAAGGAGCAAACAATGTTGATGGAAGAGAACCAAGCATATGGGATACGTTTGCTAAACAACATCCAGGTTCTTAATTAGATCATGTCAGCTTTTGTAAACATATTTTAATAGAAATTTGATGTGTTTACGTTATGATTATAACTTTCAAACGTGAAATGCAAACAGGAATGCTAAAAGGAAGATTACATTGTTTATAAATGATGTTTTCGTACAAATTTTTGTAATAATATTTTCAAATATTGTAAATATTATGTTGAATTTGTATTTGATTGTCAAACTCAAACGATGTGTTTGAATCTAATTAAACGCTAATAAATACAATTAAGTTGCTTAAAATTATTTTTGAAATGCAGTTTTATATTCCTGACTGCAGAAAAAATTGTTGATGGTAGCAATGGCGAAGTCGCAGACGAATTTTATTACCGTTTCAAGGTTTTTTTCTTAAAGCAATCTACAAAATAATTTTTTTTCCATATTTTAGATATTTTTAACATTATATTAGGTCTAATGTATGGCTAATTGGTCAGGAGGACGTGGCAATTATGAAAGAAATTGGTCTGGACTCATTTAGGTTTTCTATCTCTTGGCCAAGGATACTACCTCGTATGGTTCCTTCATCATTAAAAGTGGCATAATTACTATCAAATTCTCCTCTCTTTTTTTGGGGTTAATTAAAGCGTTGCCAGTGACAAATAATGAAACCAATGTTGGTCCAATTTAGGAGGTAGGATTGCTGGAGGAGTTAATCAGGCAGGAATAAACTTCTACAATCAACTCATCAATGAGCTCATTTCAAATGGTTAGTTCATTTTATATCTTCATTACATTTTATATATTGTGTACATTGTAATTAAGTTTTGAAAATTCAGAGGTCATTAGTTGTACAAATCTGATTTATCTTTGGTCATTAAACATGTTTGTAGTGGCTAATATATAAAAAAAACATAATGTATGAGACTCAACCAGTCAATCTTCAATATTAATTTCAAAAAGACGAATTCTCGAGCAATATATTATTCCCACGTTACAACCAAGATAATGAAAGCTATTCAAGAATATCTACGAATGTTTATAAATACTGGGATTGTAGTTTAATAATTTATACACTTTAGTAATTAATAAAACAAAAATTAAAGAGAAAACCCATGAGAGACAAGTTGCTTAACTAGTGTAAAATCAACCATAAATGCTCACACCACATTTTTTTAGTATCAAACTTATTTAGAATAACTTAATAATGATCTGTAAAAATATAAGATAACATAACACCCTAATACAATTATATAAGGCATCAACTTGAAATGCAAAACTATTTTACATTTTCGGTATCACTACAAGAAAACAAGGGGATTTCCGACGGAATTTCCGACGGACGTAATATCCGTCAGAAATATCCGTCGGACTTCCGACGGATTTCCGAATTTTACATTCCGTCGGAAATTTCTGACGGATTTCTGACGGGTACGGTATCCGTATACGGGAAATCCTGTATACAGTATACGGTATACGGTAGTCGGTATACGGTTACGGAATTCGTCGAAAATCCATCATAAATCCGTCGGAAATACGTAACCGTATACCGTATACCGGATATCCCAAATACGGATACGGTATCCGTCGGAAATCCGGAGGAAGAGGAGGAGGATATTTCCGACGGATATGGTATCCGTATACGGTATATGGTTACGGAATCCGTCATAAATCCGTCAGAATTCATAGATCCGACGTATTTATGGCGGATTTCCGTTATACCAAGATCCGACGGATCTTCAATTTCCGACGAGATAGATCCGACGGTGGAAATCCGTCGGAAACACCCTAATTCCGACGGTTTTGGCCGTCGGAAATCCCCATGTTTTCTTGTAGTGTATTAAGATGGAGTACGTGTGGTTATACTTATATTCTCCGTAATTTTTCCAACAAATGTTTTTCCTTCTAAATATAACAACATATACTTTCAATTATTTATTTTTGCCAAATAAAAAAATCAGGAATAAAGCCTCTTGTTACTCTATTTCACTGGGACACACCTCAGGCACTTGAAGATGAATATGGCGGATTCTTAAATCCACAAGTCGTGTAAGCAACTGCTAAATACTTTTAGTAATAAATCTGTATAGCAAAATAAAATTATTCTCAAAAATATGAGAATTGAAACAGGAAAGATTTTCTAGAATACGTGGATATATGTTTCAAAGCGTTTGGAGATAGAGTAAAAGAGTGGATCACAGTCAACGAGCCTAACATGTTCGCAATGTTTGGTTACGGTGGTGGTTTAATGGCTCCGGGACATTGTTCCAGCTATGGCGGGAATTGTACGGTCGGAAACTCAGCCACTGAGCCATACCTCGTGGGTCATTACTTGATCCTTTCTCATGCTGCTGCAGTCCAACTCTACAGGGAGAAGTACCAGGTTCTTTGTTTTTTTTTTTTTAATTTGATATTAATTTGGACTTTTTTGTATTGGTTCCAATTGGTAAATAAAGCTTTCACTTAGTCAGTAAAAAAATAAACCTTGGGTAGAAAAAAAATTTGGTCAAACCGTAAATCGAATTAATTTTAAGAGGGGGTTATTGGTTCATGGAATTTAATGGATTTAGAAATCAAAACGAAATCTAGTGTTATTGGTTCTATGAATTTAAAATCTATATTCAAATTCAGTGTTATTGGTTCTATAATTTTGAAATCCATCTTAAAATCCGGTGTTATTCAATCCTACGGATTTACTTGTGGATTTGATTTGATATTGGATTTTAGTGGATTTGGAAGGATTTTAATGCTAAAAATACAAAAGCTCAAATATTGAGGTTTAACTTGTTATTTGGATGGATTTGTTATTAGATTCTTAATTATATCATATTAACGTCACATATTTATCAAAGATGTCAAATTCACAATAATATCTCAAATAACGTAAAATAACTTGTATAATGATAATTTTTTTTGTTTTCCAATTTTTGTTTTATGCAATATTCTATTTGCTATAATGAAAATTTATTATATTTTTTTTATAAAATGTTATCTTTATATAATATTTGAACTTGTTACACAAAAACCTTATTGATTTCATTTTGATGGTTTTTTAAAACTTTTGTCGATAATGAGAAAATATGTTGGCCTAAAAAAAAATTATACCAAGGTAAATAGATACGGAAAGTTATTTAAACCTATATAACTCCATTTGCTTGATTCATAATTTATTAGATTTTGGAATCCACATAAATCCTTTTAATTGGATTTAAAAATCTATTAAATCCGTTTAATTGGATTTTAAAATCAACGGATTCATGTAAGATTTCAAAATCCACAAGTATTTTTAAATCTATTAAATTCCAAGAACCAATAACCCCCACTTATCCTCATTCATCGGATTTTATTTTTATTTTTTAAGCATTAGATTTTAACTCATGGAAACGAGTATAACGTTTAGATTTCAGATTCTGTAAGTTTAAAATTATATTAGAATGTTAAATAACCCATAGTTAGCATGTTGTTGTGATTGGCAGACTTGATGCCTAGCTAGTGATTTAATATTTCAAAGGCATCCTAATAAGACCAGTTTGAAATTCTCGAAAATAGTAATGAAAAATTGACTTCTGGCCATTGACAAATTCATGGCTACTAAAGGTTATGAAAAAAAAATTGAATAAACATAAATCATTTGTAAAAAATCATCTGTTTTGAATTCACTGCTAATTGCAAATGAATTACATTATTCATATATTTAAAACATATATCAATCGATGAACAATTTCCACCTTTTTTTTTAAATCTCCACTTTGAATACAACTCTCTTAAAGTTTTCATACTTTTAATTGTCTCTTTTGTCAAATCAGAGTTTTTATGGAGGGGCCATTGGAATGGCTATTCAAACATATTGGATGATTCCAAAATATGACACTCTTGCTTGTAAAGAAGCTTCCAAGAGGGCTCTTGACTTCTCGTTCGGATGGTAATTATTTTGTCCCATTCATTATGAATTTCAAAATTTTGATTCAAGCCTAAAATTCTACTTCCTGTAAACTAATGTGACATAAGGGTTCAAAAAATTCGACTAAATTGAAATTTATTTGGATTTTCGAATCGTTTTTTTCCTGAATAAATTGAGTTTAATTAGACTAAACATCTCTATTTTTCGCAAAAAAATTATTTTAAACACGGATTTTAGTGATGCGGATTAGTCCATTTATGTATAGGTTTGCTGATCCGATCACATATGGAGATTACCCAAAGGTGATGAGAGATTTAGTGGGAAATCGACTTCCAAAATTCACAAAAGAGGAGTCAAAAATGATGAGAAGATCCTTTGACTTTTTAGGAGTCAACTATTACACTGCAAGATACGTTGAAGATGTTATGTTCTACGCAAACACCAATCTTAGTTACACAACGGACAGTCGTGTCAATCAAACAAGTAACAAAAAAAATATTCATATTTCCAAACAATTTCTCACCATTGATTAATTATTTTTGAATTTATTTGATGAATTGTTTGAAATTATAGCGGAGAAAGACGGAGTTATGGTGGGTGAACCGGTAAGAGTTCTTCCATGTTAGGTTGATTTTATTTTATTTAGTGTAATATGAATGTGATACTACAATTTAGACAATTTTGAAATGTTTTAACTTTTCAGACGAATGCTGTTTGGCTCTTCATATGTCCAAAAGGATTACAAGATCTTCTATTATACGTAAAATCAACGTATCAAAACCCAGTAATCCTCGTTACCGAAAACGGTATGTAAAAGAAAAAATGGTAAATTGGTTATATATAGGCTAAGAAACATTTTATTGCATTATTGAAAAAACTAACATGTTTAATCTAGTAATGTTACGAAAACAAAATAAGATTTCATTCATTCGGGTTTTTAGATTGGTATGTAATTTGGTAAGGGGTTAATTTGCTCACTAGCCAATGAAAAAAATTATAATTAGTAAAGTAGCAAAAATTAGCTAATGTGTCATAATGATGTCCAATAGAAATTAGGTTAAATGGTTATGAATTTAGTTATAGATTTTTTTGGTTATTCCCCTTAATTCCCCTTTGGTAAAAGAAAAAAAACTTAATCCAATAACTTCGTACTAATGTTATTTTTATTATTTGGGCTCTAAGATATCTGATTTTTAGTATTTACATATACTTAATTAGGAATGCCTACCAAAAATGACAAATCGATACCCTTGAACATATTTCTCAATGACGAGGCAAAGATAAAATTTCACCAACTCCATCTCTCTGCTCTATTAGAAGCAGTCCAGTAAGTTATCTAATTCTTCAAATTTATATATAGTTCAAAAAAGAATCCAAAGTTTTGTCAAAATTAATTGATAAAATTATTGATGTTTTTTTTCTAAATTGAAACAGAGAAGGAGCAGATGTTAGAGGATATTATATATGGTCATTAATGGATGATTTTGAATGGAGATCTGGTTACAAAGATGGATATGGAATAGTCTACGTTGATTATGGAAATGGACTTAGACGATATCTCAAGAGTTCTGCTCTTTGGTACAATCATTTTCTATCCGACCCATATTTTTGATTTTATTTACCATCATTTAATGGACTAGTAAGTAATTTATCAATGTTTGTCCAAACTGATCTGAGACACGGACACTGTTTATAACTTCTTTGTGGCCATCATTAGATTAAATATTGATTGGTAAATTTGTATCGATATTGCGATACAAGGTATATTATTTCTACTATAGTCAATAGTAATAAAGCGATATCAAATGTTGCGGTACAAGGTATACTATTTTTACCACTTTTTCTTACTCCATTCTTTTTTCACTATGAAAATGTTTATTTCTTTCAAGTACTTGGTTTCAATATTTGAAAATTGACCTAACCGGGTTAAGTATTGGGTTTCTCTGGTATTCCTTAGAAAAATTAATCATGAAATTTTTTTTTTTTGGTTGGAACCATGAAATATATTTTGTTTCCGTAAGTTAGAATATTTTGTTTTTTAAGGAAAAATTATTGTGCTTAGAAAATGATTCAATAATCACTCACTCATTGATGAGACCATAATAACCGGCAAAATTGACCGAGGATTCAACGCCACGTCATCAATTTTCATCAACTTGGTCCAGTGAATCCATGACGAAGTCCAATGATAGACGTTCACGCAGTTTCGCGGAGTTATCATTATACCCTCTTCTTTCTTGCGAACGATTCAACGGAACGCTCCTTAAATATACTGTATTTTCTATCGATTAATTAAAACTTGTTGTTTCTGAACTACAAAAGAAAATACAAAAAAAGTAAAAATTGTCCTTGCCATGTAATGTTAATATAAGTTTGAATTCATTCCACTGATTAGTTGTAGTTGGGATGGTCCCATGGAACTTATCTCTAATTGACATGTAGGGTCTTTTTTTTCCTGGTATTGAATACTGATTTATGGGTGAATTTGGTTAATAACCAAAAAATATTAATAATTAAGTAACTAACAAAAAATACCATTTGTGGTTAAATAACAACCTTGAATTTAGGATAAATGGTTATAATGTAAGTTATATTTTTTTTATGGGTTATACATGCTAATTTCCCTTGATTTATTGTTTATTTAGACGACCATAAACTCATATTGATGATTTACACAGTGGAAACAGACAATATTAACGTGCAATGAATAATCAAAGTTATATATACGATCCTTAATCAAGTAGATCAGCAAAGAGAAAATTTATAACCCATTATAGATATACAAGTTTCTTTTAAAATAAGAAATATCCTATAAAAGGCAAGGGTGCTGAAAATTTGAAGTTGACCGAGGTCTACTATAGATTTCATCAATAAATCTAAATTTTAAAATAATAATAATGTTGCACAATTTGACTTCTCAATTCGCTGTGTCTCAATCACACATTTATATATCACTTAGCTCAAGATCTACTTCTCAATTCTCATCATCATTTTCTATTTATATTATCATATATTACACTTGAAGGGTTTATCTCAAGATCTAGCTGCTTTTCATAATCATTACCACTCTTCTTCTCCTCCAAATCAAAATTCATCGACAAATATCAAGAAAGCTTTAGTTTCAAACAAGACAAAAATCCACCAAAGATGACACAGTGAGTGTTCTGTTTCTTTTCTTTCTACAATCTCCAACCATTTCAAGATTCATTTCCTCGAGAAAACTAACACTTTGATTGATCAATCTTTAATATTTTTGGTTTACTCTATAGTCTTCAAAGAACATATCCTACATCAATGTCAAAAGGTAGAGCTAGTTTTCCAAAAGGCTTTCTCTTTGGAACTGCATCTTCTTCTTACCAGGTAAATAAATAAAAATCAAGAACTACAAGCAAACAAACAAACAAAAACATTACAAATGATGTTCATTTCACTGTTTTTTCTTGTTTTGTATTAGTATGAAGGAGCAGTTAACGAAGGCGCGAGAGGTCAAAGCGTGTGGGATCATTTCTCAAACAGATTTCCTCATAGAATCAGTGATTCTAGTGACGGAAATGTCGCCGTCGATTTCTTCCATCGTTACAAGGTTATCTTTTTGTTCATTTTTCGATTTCTTGCTTCATAAGGTAATTAGTTAAAAAAATTTGAAAGATCTGTGGTTTAATTTCTTGTACAGGAAGATATTAAAAGAATGAAAGATATAAACATGGATTCTTTTAGGCTCTCCATTGCTTGGCCACGTGTATTACCTTGTAAGTATCCGTATTTCCGAAATTTTATCATGGTTTCCATATCGATAATAATTTGTGATGGTTGATTTTGCGGAAAACGAAAAAAACAGACGGTAAAAGGGAGAGAGGAGTTAGTGAAGAAGGAATTAAGTTTTACAATGATGTTATTGATGAGCTCTTAGCCAATGAAATCACTCCACTTGTTACTATCTTTCATTGGGACATTCCTCAGGATCTTGAAGATGAATACGGCGGTTTTCTAAGCGAGCAGATTATGTAAGCAAATTCATTTATATAAACTTTGAATATACGAGGTGGATATATCCATTCGAGAGATTTATGTTAGTTAATGTGTATATACAGAGATGACTTCAGAGACTATGCGAGTCTTTGCTTCGAAAGATTTGGGGACAGAGTGAATCTATGGTGCACACTGAATGAGCCATGGGTCTATAGTGTTGCGGGTTATGACACGGGGAGGAAAGCGCCAGGTCGGTGTTCAAAGTATGTAAATGGAGCTAGTGTTGCTGGAATGTCGGGATATGAGGCGTATATCGTGAGCCATAACATGCTCCTAGCGCACGCGGAAGCAGTGGAAGTGTTTAAGAAATGTGACAATGTAAGTAGAGAGTTACATTTTCCATTTATGGGCCATAATTCACTTTCCATTTTGCTTTTTGTAGTGATCTGATTTTGAACACTATGTAGATTAAAAATGGACAAATCGGGATTGCGCATAATCCGCTTTGGTATGAACCTTATGATCCGAACAATCCCGATGATGTAGAAGGATGTAGTCGAGCTATGGACTTCATGATTGGTTGGTAAGTGATTCAAATATATTAATTAGGAATCCTGCATTTTTGAAAGGGGAATTTTGATAATTACCCTAAAATTTAATAAAAATTTGAAAACTACACTTAATCTTGTAGAAGTTGGAAAACAATACTTTTTTCAATTTAAAAGTATGTAAATACCCTTATATATATTATAAATTAATATATCAATGTAAAATAATTAAATATTATTGAACTTAAAATGAAAATTAAATTTCGTATTTAGTTTTATTTTTTTAGAAATATTCTATTAACTAATCATTATATAAAAACTAAAATTCAAATTATAAAAAAAATCACATTAGACTTATTTTACACCGTTGACTTATATTTTATTGGTTGATTTTTTACTTTGTCGATTTATTTAACCGTTGACTTATTGTTTTTAGCTTCGTTGACTTAATTTTCAGGTCCATTGACTTATTTTTAATTGTTGACTTATATTTCATTTGTTTGATTTACCATTGACTTATTTTTTTCTATTCGTCGACTTAATTTACAATTTCGTCGACTTATTTTCAACCGTTGACTTATATTTATTTTTTTTTATTTTTTACTCTATCGACTTATTTAACCATCGACTTATTTTTAATTTTTGTCGACTTAATTTTCTACTTCGTTGACTTATTATAAACTGTCGACTTATATTTCATTTGCGTGATTTTTTATACTGTCGACTTATTTAAACTATTGACTTAATTTATTGAGTTCATCGACTTAAACTTGTTTGTTCAACGATTTATTTTAAACAATCGATTTATAGATTTGTTGGTTGATTTCTTACTTTGCTGACTTGTTCTAAACCACTCACTTAATTTTTTATGTTCATCGATTTGACTTATTACTATCTAAATTAATTAAAAATGTAAACTACATAATTAATATAAAATATATCCAAATTAGTAGTTTTAAAATTATAATTTATTTTTTTCAAAAATTTTAAAATTAAATCATTTCATATAAAAATATACAATTAATTTGTAAATATTATTTAGTGGTATAATAGTCATTTTAATACTTAAAAATGGTAGTTTTCAAATGTTGAAATATTAAGTATAGATTGCAAATTTTTAATAAGTTTCAAGGTATAGAAGCCAATTTTTCCTTTTTAAAATAGGAATATAAAAATCTCATGAAAATGAGACATGAGTCCGTTATGCAATTAGTTTTGAGGTAAAATGTTCATAAGTGTCAAACCGATTTTTATTGTTTTCTTGTCGCGGTATTGTTGCTAGGCATCACCATCCGACTGTTTATGGAGACTATCCAGAGACAATGAAGAAGTCAGTCGGAGATCGACTACCTAGTTTTACACCAGAACAATCCAAGAAACTTGTAGGCTCTTGCGATTACGTTGGTATAAACTACTATAGCTCGCTTTTCGTAAAGACTATCAAAGACGTGGATCCTACGCAACCCACTTGGAGAACTGATCAACGCGTAGATTGGATGAGTATGTCTTTTGATATTGATAATAATAATGATTAAAGGTAATGAAATTTGTGACTAATGTGTATGTTTCATATTAACACATTTTGCAGAAACCAACATAGATGGGAAATTTATAGCAAAACAAGGAGGATCAGAGTGGAGTTTCACATATCCAACAGGACTTAGAAACGTTTTGAAGTATATGAAAAACAATTATGGCAATCCTCGGATTCTCATAACAGAAAACGGTATCAACATACCTAAAAAGTTTCTTTACATGAGTAATTCTCTTTGTCTCTCTCCATTTCTCATGCAACATTTTCTATAATAATCTTAGGGTATGGTGAAGTAGCAGAACAAAGTCAAAATCTGTTTATGTATAATCCATCAATCGACACAGAGAGATTGGAATACATAGAAGGACATATCCACGCAATTCAGCAAGCAATATAGTAAGCAAGAAATATAATTATAACAATTTTCATTGAATTAAGGGTGTTTAACCGCCATTCGGTCTATCTAAATTGAACATTCCTAGTCTAAATTGTCTAAAAATCGAAAATGTTTCCTTGTCTTGAATTTAACAGTGAAGATGGAGTTAGAGTGGAAGGATATTACATATGGTCATTGTTGGATAACTTTGAGTGGAACAGTGGATATGGTGTGAGATACGGTTTGTATTACATTGATTACAAAGACGGGCTTAGACGATACCCAAAAATGTCGGCTTTATGGTTAAAAGAGTTTTTGAGGTTTGATCAAGAAGACGACTCGTCTTCTTCGACATCTAAGAAAGAAGAGAAGAAAGAGAGCTATGGAAAAAAAATATTGAATTATGTTCAAGACAGTAAATTTATGAATTCGATTAAAGATAGTGGTGCGTTACCCGCAGTTTTAGGGAGCTTGTTCGTTGTCTCTGCAACTGTTGGTACTTCATTGTTCTTCAAGGGGTCTAATAATTAAAAGAGAGTGTAAGGAAAAACATGAAAAGTGTTGCAATATGTTGAAGAAGAAGGATGTTATGATTTGTAATCATTACTTTGTGCATTTTGTGTTTGTTCTGTGTTATTGGGAAATTTGTTTGACCTATCTAATATGGTGAAAAAGATTTGTATTTTTTTGTTGAGAGAGTTTCTTATTAGCGATGTCAATGTGGGCTTAAAAATTAGACCTGTAAAGTTATTCTTAAAACTTACCAATTGGTTGAGTACTCATTTACCAAATGTCGACGATATTGAACCTCCACGAGGAAACCCACGGATTAAAGCATCCATTTGGAAACTACACACAGCCCCAAAGCTAAAACACTT
This sequence comes from Draba incana, assembly GCA_963576765.1. Classification (NCBI taxonomy): domain Eukaryota; kingdom Viridiplantae; phylum Streptophyta; class Magnoliopsida; order Brassicales; family Brassicaceae; genus Draba; species Draba incana. The sequence continues at coordinate 2,753,268 of OY755204.1, read as the reverse complement.
TCTTTGGCGTCTTCTATCTCAAGCAATGGCTATAGGAACAATTCTTAAGCGGAAAGGTATTACTCAAGATGCCCAATGCCGCCGCTGCTGTAATGATGATGAATCAATAGATCATCTATACTTTCGATGTCCTTATGTGCAAGTGATTTGGAGAGGTTCCCATTTAACAAATTCGATTTTGTTAGATCAACATTCATCTTTCAATGATAAAATTCAAGAGATTATAGACATCAACAAGAATCATAATCTTATGGATTATCAACGGCAACTTCCTTTGTGGCTTCTTTGGAGGATCTGGAAGAGTCAGAATGCACTCTTATATCAAAGACAACAGAGCACTTGGCGACAAGACATATGTTATGCAGGTCAAGAAGCAAGAGAATGGATTTCGACAAACCCACATCCCATACAACGGAATCAACACAGAATGCGAAGAGAAACACAATGGAGACGACCACCGAATGATTTTGTAAAATGCAACTACGATTGTTGTTTCAAACAAGATGGAACACCTTCGGGAATGGCTTGGATAATACGCGACTCACAAGGCTACTATGTTGAAGCTGGTTTTGATACGGGACAAGTGTGTGAATCATCATTGGAAGCCGAATTACAAGCTCTGTTTTTGGCAAGCCAATTAGTTTGGACAAGAGGATATCAACGTATCATATCTGAAGGAGACAATTTGGATCGAAGCTACACATTTGGTCAATAATCTGAAGCAAAATCTCAATCTCTACAATTGGATCTACGATATACAACAATGGCATCTAAAGTTTCTTGAAGCCAAAGTCACTTGGATTCCTCGAGAAAGCAATAAGTGGTTGATCGAATTACCAAAGAGATAACTCAGAATTTACCTTCCTTCATTTATTCATATGTACATAGATTCTTAGTACCTTATTTACATTGTGACCATCTTTCTTCAAGTTAATGAAATAAGTATGTTGCTAAAAAAAAAAAAAACTTACCCATTAAAAATTACAATCATGGCATTTTCATCTTAATGATCCGGAGAGAAATGGAGACAAATAGCTCATCATTTTTGGGTTTAAAACAAAAAAATTAATAGTATTTCAAAAAATTCTAGACCAAAGATTAATACACCTTTGCGTCGGAGTCTATACTCCGGATAAAATTCTTCCAAGTAGACTCGAATGAGGAGATTTGGACAACATATCCTTTTTATTTTGGTGGATACTAGAACTTCACACTAAACCAAGAATTAGAAATAATTATAAATAGTTCATCTTCTTCTTTTCTTATATATATCCTATCCGTTGATCCGATCAGTCCCAATTAAAACAGATCAGAGTATTACATAAATTTTTTTTCTTAAAAAACTATTACACTGTTTAATTCGAGTTGGAAATGCTTTCTGACTAATGCCAAGAGATAACCAGATTATTAGTCTATCTTAGAAGTATTTTCTAAATAAGATTTGAATTTTAATTCGCGTTAAAATTCTAAAAAAACATTAAATAGATTTAACAATCGTCTAATATTTGTCTTGACATAGTTCTATACATATATAATATATGTTTTAATTATAAGAGGTAAACTTCCGAATAACCTTGACAAATCTGCAAATCAATAAAATAAATCAATATTTTTGCCCATGTCGAAAATTCATTTTTTTTTTATTTGACAAAGAATGTAGCAAATTCTTCACAAATACTTCTATACATATATAATATTCAAATAAGGCATTGCTTGACATAAAAATTAGCATATGGCTATTATGATTGTTAACAACGGTCATTAGCTTTAAATTAACTAATTTATATCAGGATTATAAAATTGGAATGATTTATAACATTTATCGCAAAACAAAAGGGTTACTACTATTACTACAATGCAATAAAGAAAGCACATGGGAAGTCAAGAGAAGACAAAGGTCACATGCCATAATTCTAGTGCTTGTTCCCTCTCTACTAAACCTCCATTCTTCTTGTTCCCTTCTTTCTTTCTTACTCTTCTTCTTATCTTCTTTTTTGAAGTTTTATTTTATTTAGTAACTATGAATCATACACATTTCTTCGAATTCTTCGTAAATAAAATAGAGTAGCGATGTGTTCGTTCATTTTCGAAGTTTTAATTTATTTATAGTAACTAAGAATTCATAAACTTTTGTTTTTACTCTTTCTAAATACGGAACTCGTTGCTAATACATGTGACAATAAAAGTATAAAACCTATCATATTTGTTATGTGGTTATTGGTTCAACGGCATTTTATTTGGTGTTACTTACCCAAAATTATCATAAATCAACGACTAAACAAACCTAGTTTAATTATTAAAATAAGATAAACAAAAATTATCGAGAGAGTCCAGGTTCCTAGTCTAGTAATAATTATGGATAAGACATCGTCGTCGGCTTTAAATGGGCCATGAACCCCCATAATTTGAGACTCTTTCATGTGAGCTATCAAATTTTTGGGCACACTTTGTTTTTTTTTCTCTTTTTCTTTTACGTTTCTCTCCCTTATGGTGTTTCAATAAATTCATACTTCTTGCGTTGACCTTCTTATGTATTCGAAGTCAATGGGCTTAATGGTCATTTTCTCTTACAAGGGTAAAATTGGAAGAAAAAAATGATGAAGACGATCGGTGATTATATGATGTGATTGGCCACTAAGTTTGGCCAAAGTGGCGGCTACGAATGTCTTTGGTTCCCATATGATTGGCTTTTTGTGATGTGATGAGACCAAAGAACAATGCTTACATGTATTTGGTCCATTTTATGTAAAGTTGATTTATAGCATTAATCACTTTTGCATGCTTAAGGCACCTTGTGGGGCTAATTACTCAAACCTCTTGAATCTTAACCTATTAATCCATGATGTTCCAAGCATTTTGTCTATCGTATTCTAGATATAAATAATGCATACACAATGGTTTGATTTTGTCCAATCTAGTAATAAAAATACGGTTAGGTTATTGTTTTTAATTAATCCTTTAAATTGTTGATTTTAGTCTTCAACTATATATATGTTTTCTGATTTTTTGTTTTTTTAGTTTCATATTTTATAAATCTAGATTAAGTTCAAGCTAACCTTAAAGTATATCGCATTGGCTTGGATCAAACATATATTTCTACAAAAATAAATTATTTAGTGCATCTATCTAAATTTCTCATCATATTTGTATTTAAATCCGTATAATATAATAGAGTGATAATCTTCTTAAATCCATTTCAACTGACAATGTTGAGATTATTAAACCTTATCTTGGTACTAATTTAGTGTTTTGCTAGTTGAATCCATGCATAATTTTCTCATCAATTAATGCTCCAAACATTTCGATGATATTTATAAATATACAAAAAGTGATCTACTCTCGATGGGGATAAGAGAAGAGAATGCTCAGTTTTTCTCACATGAGGATGGTCCCATCATGTTTTCACATCTTTATAAGATCAATTCATTGAAAATTGGACCATCAATGTCTCTTCATTATGATATCTTTAGTTATCGTTTTTTACAATCCAATTGAAACATTGGATTTTGGGTTTAGTGGGAGGCCGTATCATATTTATTTATTCCATTATGGTAATGATTCGAAAAGGGCAAAGAAATTTACTTTTTTTCCTTTTCTAGTCACCTAGAGATCGTGTTTACTTGATTATCAAGTTCTATGTACATTTCCACTTTTTATAGCTTGCTAAGTCATTTTTAATTAATGTTATCACGTCCATAACAAATTGAACATGTGTTACCTCAAAAAGCTGTGCGAATCTATAAATGCCACGTGGCTCATTTCCGCAAATCCTCATGACAAAGTAAACACGCAAGTACATTAGTGTTTCATACGCAAACAAACATCTCCATTCGCAACTATGATTGCCAATAATGCTGCTCTCTAGTATTATTTTCCATATACCTTTTTTTTTGTTTGAATCATTATTATTGCATAATCATATTTTTGTAATTGTAACGGAAAATGATCATGACCATTGCATGATCATTTTAGGTTTAAGACCCCATATGTATGTAATAACACGAACTAGTTTAAAGTTAGTTATATTTTTTTTTCTATTGTTATATCCTATAGTATTCTATGTTATTCTATATTATTGAATATATAGGATTCTTATACAAAGATATAGCAAAAATCCAAGCAGTATATCTATTGGCCAGTAATATAATCAACACTGAAAACCTTAACTATAATAGTGACTTAAGTGACGTAACTAAAATTTTGATGTTGAAATAACAGTGACTTGAATTTGAACTATTATGATAAATTAAGAGACTCTGATATCTTCCTCTTTGCCAGATTGGGTTAAATTTAGTGGATAAGAAGTTAAGAATTGATAAATAAGCAAGCAGCACTACTACATGTCCTCCATCCAAAGCAAAGTTTTACTTTATTTCTATATATGTACATTTTGATTTTTATGTTTTATGGCACGTAGTAGAATCTCAGTTGGCCTTATATCTAGGGCTGGGCGTTTTATCCGGACCCGATTACCGAACCCGAACTCGACCCGAAAATACCCGACCCGAACTCGATCTTGAATGTGAAAATACCCGATCGGGTTTCAATTTCTTAAAGATAGGGTACCCGTATCCGATCAGGTATAACCCGATCCTTTTTTTTTTTACATACACATTAGTGGTTAGGGTTGGATGTCATTGATTAATTGGTCAGTATTAATATTGTATGACAAACTCAATTCAATTTCTTATTGAAATTGAAAAAAATTCTTTTTTTTTAATAACCAATAGTGAATTTTTTAGATTTTAAAAATTTGGAGATGATTCCGGTAAAACCTTAGAACAGTTAACGTTCTTTTAAACTTCACTGTTTTCACATTTTTTTTTAAGAATTATAACTTATTCATTCATATGTAGCTTCGATTTCTTGACTTGATTGAGCATTGTTCATTTACATTTCATATGTTCATTTTTAAGTCTACAGAACTATTTCGGGTTTCGACAAAAAAAAAAACCTATTTCGGGTATAGTTCGGGTGTACCCGAAAATACCCGAACCCGAACCGAACCCGACCCGAATATATGTAATACCCGTTAGGGTATCATATCCCAAAACATAGGGTACCCGATACCCGAAATACCCGACCCGAACCCGAACGGGTACCCAAACGCCCACCCCTACTTATATCATTAACTAAGGCCATGATTATCAAAGACCCCAGGGGATCCAATTGTAATATAAAATTATTAAAACACACATTCTCTCTTCCTTTTACTCAACTTTATACATTCTCTTTCATCCTTTTACTCAATTTTTATTAATTTTATATTTAAACACTCTCTTTTCCTTTTAAACACTCTCTCCAAAAGATCCAATTTTCTCTCCAAAAGATCCAATTTTAGACACTCTCTCTTCTTTTTTAAACACTCTCTCTTCCAAAAGATCCAATTTTATTAATTTTATATTTCAACATACCCCATAACAACACTCTCTTTCTTCCTTTTACAACCATTTTAATAATTTTATATAGACTTTAGACCCCCTGGGGTCTTTGATAATCATGCCCTAAGTATGAACAATGGTTAAAACCTAATCATTATTGGTTTCTATATGAAATATTTTCGGGTATTATTATAAAAGAAAATGTCTTCGAGAGTTCGAGATCATTACTACGTGAAAACCTCAATATCTTTCGAATTTGAAACCACTGTCCTTTCTTAATACACCATTCGTTATCAAATTTTATTTGATGTTCTAGAATTTTCACACTTATCAAGAAAACATATTAATTCTTAATTATAAATATCTTATTTTTTGCACTAAACAATTTTCTATAACTTTAACCTAATAGTAGCTCAAATAAAACTAATTAATGTGTCTTGAAATTTACAATTCATCACTATTTTTTCATTTAAAATGTAAAAAATCAATTTTTTAGAAATTTTTTTTCCTAGAACATTAATTAAAAGAGAACGGATGGAGTAATTGTATAGGCCAATTCATTTAAGTCTGATAATAAGAGAGTCTTAATTAATGTTTTTAAAAAAAAAGTCTTAAGTAGAGGTTAAACCAACAAAAAACAAAGTCTTAATGGTGGTTCAACTCATAGTTGTCATCGATATGTTCCATCGTAAATGCCTCAACGCATCAAGCCAAAGGGAAGTTTAATAATCCTAACAATATTGAAACTAAACCCAGTTGATTAGTGTTTGTAAACTAATATAATTCCTAACCAAATTGGTGTACCAACTATCAGTACGTACCAATTCTTTATATCATTATTTTTCATCAGTTGATTTTATCCCTATTGTTAGATTTTAATATTAATTACGCTTTAAATCGTCGATTATTCCATAATATTATAATAAATTAGTATGCATGAGGATTAGATCACTAAATGGTCGCTTATGAAATTTAAACAATATGTGAAAAGTACACTAATACTGTCACCAAATGAAGAATAAGAATTATATTTATTATGGATTGTAGTGGTTGTTAAGCTAATTAAAGTTGTTACAAATGACGATTGAATATATATATAGAGAAATGAAAGGACTGGTAAATGATTAAGAGAGGTTCGTCCTCATTGTTGAATAATTAGGGTTTCTAGTTATCAGTCTCTATAGTTTACTAATTTAAACCTCTGGAATTTTCTGTAACCGGTACAATAATGTTGTTGAGACAGTGACATTGTACTAGCTTGGCTAGTGATCATTGGAATCAGACATGATATAGAGCTAGCACTAGTTAAATGAATTCACAAACATATAAATTTTTGTTGGATTGTTTCGATCAACATTTTGTTCATACATATCTAGAAGATTGACATTCATTTTGGTACATACCTATGCGTATGTGTGCACACGTATCTGAAAGTGCGATTTCGTAGCTAGATCTAAATATTCATATGTGGAACGAGTTTGTATGAGCATAAAGAGAAATTGACACAAGAGATTTTTTAACGAGGTTCGTTTCCTAATCCCTGGGACCACGTCCAGAATCAATCCACTATAGAAAAGACCGCAACCTACAATTGCGTAGATATCCAGCAATACAATGCCTACCATTCTTTTCTACATGAATCAACTAAACACCAATAGACAGATATTGTTTTCTAATCTCCTATGATGGACAACGCCACACACACATATGTGTGCCTCTCTTAGTAAACCCTAGGCGCGTGAGGTTTCTTGTCACATCCTCTTGATATTTATAATCACGTTCCAAAGACTAACCTAAGCCTTGGTCTCCAAATTTGGTAAGATTTGGTTTCTTTCCAAATCTCCCATATCTTCCATAAATCTTCCTTAGATCTTTCCTTATCTTTTTCTTTAAGGAAAGATCCCTTGGCCGCCACTCAGTTCCTCTTCGTGTCGGCTCCACCCCATAACCTAGGTCACGGCCCAACTCCATAGGGCCCAACTCCTTTGTGCTACTCGAGCTCCTGTTGTACTTATGCGGATACAATGACTCTTGGTACAGAACTCCTTCTGGTACAGGTACTGCTTCTACGTCCTTCTTTAGCTCTCTGTCATCATGTCTCTGTTTCAGACTATGTTCTCTTATGCTCTAAGAGCTTCTTAAACTAGTCAGCTCTGTGGCTCAGCTCAGCTTCCTGTGACTGAGCTTAACTTTTGTATCAGCTTCTCAAACTAGTCATCAATGCATCTTCAGTATCCGCATATGACTAAGTTTATGATATGGAACTAATGGACATTAATTATTTCATATGGTAATATTACAGCTAACTTACATATAATATGCTTTCTTTTTTTTTGGTTTTCTATAATTTGTTTCATGTTTTCGTAAATTTTGTTGCACGTAGGCCCAACTCCATTGCCGTCAAAAAGGGATGATAAAATTATTTGCATTATTGAACTTTTTTTTTTTCTTTTTTTTTTAGAGAGAAGATTCAATCCGCTCTCTTTTTATCGGGTACTAATTTGTTGCTCGAACCCTGGTGGCAACTCACTTTTCATGCTTAGTCACAACCAGTTTGCCTTGGTTCGAATTGGTATTATTGAATAAATTATTATTGAATTGGTTCAAAATCATAACTTTCGTTCTTCCGAGAAATAAATTATTGAACTTGTTCGATATATATATATATATATATATATACATTAACGTTAAATAAGAATAATTTTATTCATAAATACTTTGAGAATATATTCTGCCCGACAAATAAATAATATGGAACTCGATGGGATCATTAGAGGGCGGACGTAGTATGCATTAAGAGTTGCACCTGCACCCACTTTTTTTTTGAAAATTAATGTATTTGTTTAGTTATTTTTTTGTATGCACCCATTTATTTTTTAGATTGCGTACCCACTTATATTTTAGGCAAAACCAAAAGAAAGGAAAACAAATTAAATTCATTTAAAAAACCAAAATAACTTAAGTCTTGAAGCTCATTTATGCTAAACTAGCATTTTGTTTTTTAAAAAACTATTACTTTCATCTAATCTTGTCACACAAATTTTCCAATCAAGAAAAAATAAAGTTTACTTCTTAATTTCTATTAAACAATTTCTTAATTTTTTCCTATTAATCATCCCAAATCATTACGAAACGGGCAATTTTTTGTTATTTTTTATTCTACATATTTTGATTGGTTTCTGTATTATTAGAACTAAAAATCATCTAATTACGTTATGATCATTTTTTATTTATTGGATTTAAATATGAATATTTAGGGTTACTGTTTTTAACTTATTGATCATATTAGTTACTAGGACATGTTGTAAACGTCAATATATTAGTAATTGAGTATACAATAAACCAAAAATTATCTTACGCAACCGAATGAGAGATAAGTTTCTAAATGATTATCTGATTTGTTTTATTGAAAAGGAGTTGCTTGAAGATGTTACGAATGAAACAGTAGTGAACCGATTTCAAGGAATGAAAAAACATAGAGTGGTTTTGTAAAATATTATTTTAATTTTAGTATAATCTTATTTTTTAATATTTAATTTTGTTTATTAATTATTTTTATATTTGGTGCATCCGTTTTAAAAATTGTCTAGAAAAATACTCTGTATTTATTGAAAATGATATAACACTAAAAGGGAACATAAGGGCAGATCTAATAACACAGTAGCACATGAAATCGAGATAAAAACAAATATAAAATCATTTTAGTACTATGCTTTATTACGGTAAGATTCGCATTTTGTTGTAAATTAGGGAAGTGGTACAACGTGATGATTAAACCTCCAATAATTTTATGGTTCCCAAAAATTCCAACGAGTATTAAATAATTGTAATATTCTCTGAAATGCGTTGGATTCTTTTGTTCATAGCTTCGAATCAGTGCCGTCCCATGGGTAAAGCAAGAGAAACCCTTGCTTTAAGCCTCCTTTTATGAAGAAAAATTTTGGGCCACACATACAATATCTATATATAGGTCTAATGGTTTGAGTGTAGATAGATAGAGTCTCCACATCACGGGTTCGAGTCTTTGTTTTTGTTTTTTTATTCCTTTTGCCATTTTAATTGAATTTTTAATTTTTGGGCCACATATACAATATGTATATATAGGTCAAACCGAAGTTTCTAAACTATATGGGCCACATTTTTTTGAAATGCTTTAAGCCTCCAAATTGTTTGGGACGGCACTGCTTCTAATAATGTCTTCTTTTTTTTTTTCCTAAAACATCTTCGAATAATGTCATTTGGATAACGACGAAGAAGCATGATCTCATTATTGTCCGGTTCGTCTACCTCGCTCGTATCACAACGTAAACACTACACCAAAAATCATATTATTGATCCTATTATTAGTTTTACTTTCATTTGTATAATGTTGTTATATATACCAGAAGTTCCGACTAATTATTCATGGATTTACAAATCTGCGAAAGAGTTTTTGATACAAACACTACACCCGAAAGTATATTACATCTAGTTATTGCGTGAATCCATATTCATTTTGGACAATAGATATATCATATACTGTACTTTAATATTTCACTAATATAGACTATTTTATTAATGTACGTAATTTTTTCCTGACACAAATAACACTAGAAAATTACCCGCGTTATACGCGGGATAAAATAATTATCGAATAAAATATTTATCGAATAAAATCAATAATTTTAGTTAAAAATCATTATGGTGAATTATTATACATAATCTAAGACCCATTTTATATATTTGAAAGTTACGATTATTTTGTATACAAATGTGTTTCTCCCGTAAAATAATTAAATTAACAAATTTCATTAATAATTATTTTACTTGTGGGAATGTTTATTTATGAAAAATTAAAACATCTACTTGTCAAACAAAACAACATGTGTAAAATATATATATGAAAATTTGTTTTACATGCTCATATATTTTTAAAAGATAATAAATTGTTCGTTTCTATTTTAAAGATAATTATTTTAAATGGGATAAAATAATTATCGAATAAAATATTTATCGAATAAAATCAATAATTTTAGTTAAAAATCATTATGGTGAATTATTATACATAATCTAAGACCCATTTTATATATTTGAAAGTTACGATTATTTTGTATACAAATGTGTTTCTCCCGTAAAATAATTAAATTAACAAATTTCATTAATAATTATTTTACTTGTGGGAATGTTTATTTATGAAAAATTAAAACATCTACTTGTCAAACAAAACAACATGTGTAAAATATATATATGAAAATTTGTTTTACATGCTCATATATTTTTAAAAGATAATAAATTGTTCGTTTCTATTTTAAATCAAAAAGTTTTAGGTGTATATGTTAAATTTTTATTCACATTTATTTATATAATTTAAATCTATAATTTTCGAAATATTTTAATTTGGCAAGTTTGATTTCCAAATATTTTAATTTTAGCAAGTTTAGGAAGATTCAAATGTGTTTGGCAATTAGAGTTATAGTAATCAAAATAATGTATTTGGAAATAAATGTGTTTGGTAATGAGAATAAGATAAATAAATAAATAAATAAAAATTAAGAGAAGAAAAATTGTGGTTATGACACCTAAGCAAAGTGCTCTCAAAATGTTTCTCAAATAATATATAGGATGAGATAGTTCATTATTCCATTACCACCAAATATCATGAGATATATTGGTGTCTTTTATGAAGATTGATGTTTTAGTTGTTTTTTTCCCATAAAGATGTTTATTTGTTAAAAATATGTATTTAGGTTTTATAATAGAATTAATCAAACCGTGGATTTAACAGTTACCACCAAATATCATAAGATTTAAGATTAATTACTTCATATCTATCCATGACTTCATCTAATCAAATCGTTCAAGTTTTAAAATAATTTTCAGTCTTGTTTTAATTTGTGTGGAAAGAACAATTCTCAATAGCTCATTATTATCTTGGTCAACGTCTCAAAGTGTGTATGCTCGTATTGGCAATTTGGCATGATATTAAATTTATATTCTTGATTAATATACACCATTTAAAAATAATTGAATGGATGCTAACAAAAAAAAAAAAATCAAATGGTAAATGGTTTGTCAGACACTTAAGACAGACAGATCTAGCAAGGCCAAAAGATAATACACCCATTTTTATCTAATTTATAAAATTTCGTTTTCGGTAACCAAACCAGAATATTCAAGTCCACAAGAATACATAATACTATTGTATCCTTGAACTCTTCAAACTTCTACATCAAATGTTGTTCACAAGTTGCTAGTAATTTATAGTAGTATTTTAAAAACTCTAGACTTCTTTTCCCTTCGTAATACTTTAAACCCTTAAGGGTCTTTTGTCGTTTTTATTCATACCAAAAATAAGGGTTTAAGAATGGTAGAATTGTGAAATAATCGGTACAATTACAAACACAATAACCACATTTAGTTGCCTATTAAGTTTTTCTATTGTTTCATAATATTATTTTAGAATGTTTTGAGAAATTATACAAACTATACTTTTTATGTATCACATCTAAAAATCTATCTCAATTCTTTGATCTGAAAAAAATCGAAAAGTAGTTGAAATGCGATAGTTTTCTTTTAAATGGGATAGTTAATCATATTTGTATTTTGTTCAATTTATTGTACATGCATGTTCCATTTATTTTGCACCTTTTGTCCTCCCATCTCTATTCATATATACTCCCATATTAACAAATTTCGAATTTAAAAAGAAGAATACTCGTGTGGTAATTAATAATCACGCGTAGTTTCATAAATTCAAATGTAACGTTTGGATTTTTTAGTAATAGCATAATCGAATATTATTCTCTATGTTTTAATTAATAAGAATAATAGACCGTGAAAAGTTAATCCCCTATATATTTCGACTACTCATCTTAAGAAATGTGAGTGAGTGGCACAAATGACACGTGTTCGATAATAAGTCGTTCAACTTATCTGACATGGAAAATAAAACTGATGTGTCAAGTGGATTCCAGCTGGCATCTAGTTGGATTAGGGCGTAACTTACAAAATAGTTTTAAAAAAAAAATTCCGAATAAATCACTTTACAAGAAATAAATTACTATCAATGTGTAGGGGTGGGCAAAAATACCCAGAACCAAAAAACCAAACCAAACCGAACCGATATTACCCGAACCGAGTCCGAACCGATTTTTAAAAAATACCCAATGGATGTTATGTGCTTAGAACCGAAAAAACGAAACCGAAACCGAACCGAACCGAAAATCCACGGATTACCGAAATATCCGAGAATATATGTTTATATAAGATTTTATGTTTTGGTCCTATGATATTTTGTGTTTCATTTTATGTTTATGGACTTTGTGTTTCATTTTGTGTTCCATTTGATGTTTCATTATGGACTTTAGACTCAAAACGCTTTACGTATAATGTTTTTGTGTTTCATTTTTGATTCGGCACTTGATTTGTTTAGGTTTTGATTCGGTTATTCTATTAATAACCGAAACCGAACCGAAACCGAAGCAATTTGATTCTAATATGGATCCCTAAATATGAAACCGAATCGAACCGAAACCGAAGTAAAACCGAACCGAACCGACCTATAACTCATATGGTTCTATATGGACTCATTTTAGCTATAACCAAAAAACTGAACCGAAACCGAACCGAACAACCGAACGCCCACCCCTATCAATGTGATTGTGACCAAGCGGTTACCTTGCCTTATTTGCATAATAAGTTTTATTTTATTTTAATAAGCTAGAACTATAACTCATTTGTACATAATAAAAATTGGTGACCAAACTTGGATAATTTTTAGTATATTATTAGCATTCATTTTCGTTAAGGGTATATATATATCCGATGAGCCAAACGAAATGTTTTTTTCTTTCTTCTTAATATATTAAAAAATACTTTGAATAATAATAATAATTGATTTAGGTATATAGGCTTATTAGGAGAAGTGTATTCACAGGCTGTCTTGTGTGAACTTTTGATTTATTAAAAATGTGTGGTTATTCGAATGATGCAAAGTAAACAGCTGGCCGTATCACAACAAGACATTTTCTTTGTTGTTGGTGTACGCAATGGATATACATCATTTTGTGTGTTCTATTAGTATTTACGATTCGAGTTCATTTTTAAAAATTTACGCTAATAAAAATTGGTGTGAAAAATGATTGTGATTTCCATTTTTAGCATCCCATATCAGAACTCATATTAAGAAAATTATATAACAAGTAAATATTGTAATGTGATTTGAAACTTTATAAGTGTTTTATAGTTGTGTTTGAAATCTTCTCATAAATTTTGTAGAAAATGTTAAAATTTCCATACATGTTTTTCTAATTCAGTTTGATACTATATCCAACTATTATTATATTTTATGTATTAAATAACTATTTTCCTTTTGTTAACATGTATAAAATATGGAAAAACGAGTAGCTTAATATTATAACATACAAAAGAGATATGTAGCTAGTTAGAAAAATAAAACACACAAAGATGTGATTGATCACCTTACTCGTTTAAAGAAAATAAAGATTGTAAAATATCAACAACAAAAAAAATAGTTAACAATAAAAAACACAATTTTATTTCATATTTATTAACTCACAAATTCTTTCAAAATACATTATAGAACCTAATTTTGCATCACATATATTTTCTTCCAAAATTTTGATAACGTTCTAAAAAAATATTAATCGAATAGTCTATTACTTACTTATCAAGAACCTAAGCTCATTATTCATATCAATTAAAAAAACTTTATGGACCCACTAAAAACTTCCAATGACCTTATTACTCACACAAACAAAAACCAAAAAGCCGATAAAATATCCTTTTAATTACCTTTCTCTTTTGTTTAATACACTTATAAGTCGTAATCACTTAAGTTAAACGAGCTAGTAGTCAAAATAAGCGACTTACTCACTCCTTAATTTTCCTAAAAATTTAATAAATTCAAAAAAAAAAAAAAAATACTTCCATGTGGTCTTCTTCTTCTCTTCTTCCTTTAAGAACGCGTTACAGTCTTTGATCAGACTTCGCGTTCCCGCCGCCCATCTCTCTCAGACTTTCTCTCTCACACGTTTTTTTCCCCTTCTTGTCTCTTCCTTGTTCTTCGCCGATCAAGCTTGTAATAAACAAAACATTACTCATAAAAATCCATTCTTTTCTTCTTTCTTAAAAAACCCGAATCAAAAAGTTTCTTCTTTTCTTCAATCTAAACAATGGCGTTATCAAAAAACAGTAACAACAACAACAACAAGAAGAAAGTTTCTTACATCTCAGTCCCATCTCAGATCATAAACTCTTTATCATCTTCTTCATTACAATCCCTTCTTGTTTCTCCCAAGAAATCTCCCAAGAATAGATTCAGCTTCTCGTATAGAAACCCTAGGATCTGGTTCTTTACTCTGTTTCTCTTCTCCCTCTTTGGTATGCTCAAACTCGGATTCAACGTTGACCCAATAATCTCTCTCCCTTTCTCTCGTTACCCTTGTTCCACGAACTCGGATTCAAGCTTCCATGGAGTCGAATCAAATCTGGGGTTTTCACAAAAGATTGCATCTTTATCAACTTCGTCTTCTGGGTTTTCGAATTCGTCTTCGGGGTATTCGAATTCAGCACAAAAGAATGAATCTTTGTCGAATTCGTCTTCTGGGTATTCGAATTCGAGTGGAAAAAACGAGTCTTTATTCATTAATGGTGATTTCTGGAAACAGCCTGATGGATTAGGGTTTAAGTCGTGTTTGGGATTTAGTGGTGTGTATAAAAGAGAAAGCAATTCGCTTTTGAAGAATCGATGGAAGTATCTTCTTGTTGTTGTCTCTGGTGGAATGAATCAACAAAGGAATCAGATTGTTGATGCAGTTGTGATCGCTAGGATCCTTGGTGCTTCTTTAGTCGTTCCTGTTCTGCAAGTTAATGTCATTTGGGGAGACGAAAGGTATAAACTTTTTACTCAGATTTTAATTTGATTGAAAACAAAAGATTGATCTCTAATTAATGTAGTGAATTTGCGGATATATTCGATTTGGAGCATTTCAAGAATGTTTTAGAAGATGATGTTCATATTGTATCGTCTTTGCCTTCGACTCATGTAATGACTAGACCTGTAGAAGAGAAGAGAACTCCTCTTCATGCTTCTCCTCAATGGATTCGTGCTCATTATCTCAAACGAGTAAGATTTCGTCGTATAAACAATCCGATTTGCGACGTGTTTGATTGGTTTATGTATCAAAATGTAGCTAAATGTGTTTGTTTTCTCTGTTTTTGACAGATTAATAGAGAGAGAGTGTTACTTCTCCGTGGACTCGATTCAAGACTCTCTAAGGATCTTCCTTCAGATCTTCAGAAACTCCGATGCAAGGTTAATGTTTGTTTCGGTATTTCCGCATCCTCGAAAGATTACCTTGTGAGTTCTGTTTTTAACATTTTGTGTTTTCTTGCAGGTAGCGTTCCAAGCGCTGAGATTTTCACCGAGGATACTAGAGCTAGGTAACAAATTAGCTTCGAGAATGCGTAAAGAAGGACAGTATCTATCGCTTCATCTTCGTATGGAGAAAGATGTTTGGGTTAGAACCGGTTGTCTCCCCGGTTTAACTCCTGAATTCGATGAAATAGTCAACAGCGAAAGAGAACGCCACCCCGAACTTTTAACCGGTAGATCAAACATGACTTATAACCAGAGAAAACTCGCCGGTTTATGCCCTTTGACAGCTCTAGAAGTCACAAGGTAATAATAACATTTTGCTTATGGTTACACATTTAGCATTTTTCGGTTTTGCGATTATATTAACGTTTTTGTTTCGATTTTCGCAGATTGCTTAAAGCTTTAGAAGCACCAAAGGATGCAAGAATCTATTGGGCAGGAGGAGAGCCTCTAGGTGGAAAAGAGGTTTTGGAACCGTTAACGAAAGAGTTTCCTAATTTCTATAACAAGCATGATCTTGCATTACCGGGCGAGCTAGAGCCATTCGCAAAGAAAGCTTCGGTTATGGCTGCTATCGACTACATTGTGTGCGAAAAGAGCGATGTTTTTATACCGTCACATGGAGGAAACATGGGACATGCGTTACAAGGGCAACGAGCTTACGCTGGTCACAAGAAATACATTACTCCTAATAAGAGACAGATGCTTCCTTATTTCATGGATTCATCGCTTCCTGAATCGGATTTTAACCGGATTGTGAAAGATCTTCATCGAGAATCGTTAGGACAACCGGAATTACGGAAGAGTAAAGCCGGTAAAGATGTTACTAAACATCCTGTTCCAGAGTGTATGTGCTCAGATAGACAACAGCAGCAAGAACAACATTCAGATGGTTAAGCGTCGAAGGGCATTTTGGTCATTTCACATTGTTCGCGGGTGCTCTGGAAATGAAGAGACACTGCCAATTTTTGTTCCGATCACCGGAGGTTTGGGATATTCTTTTTAGTTTGATTAATTTTTTGGTTTTGGAGTATATACGAGGTTTATTTTTTACATGTTTTTTTTACGAAATACGTGAGAAGTAGATTAGTGATGATATGATTCTTTGATTCGATTTATTTGGTTCTGTGATTAATTACAGAGAGTTGTATCTGATTTATAGTTGTACTTGTACTATAAATAAAGCATACATTTACTTATGTCTTGAAAAATCTTTTACCATAGTTTTATTATTATCTTCACGAAAGTTAAACTATGGTACTAATAATGGTTGCATATAATCCTCATTCTCTCTTAGCTCAAGTGTACAAGGCTAAATATTTCCCTAAGACAACATTGCTGGAGGCTAAGCAAAAATGGGCCTCAAGTTATGCTTGGCGTAGCATACTTCAAGGCAATAGGTTGTTAAAGTAGGGAATTCATTGGAATATAGGCAATGGAGAATAAGTGTATGTCTGGAGAGATAGATGGTTGCCTAGTACACTATATAAGACTCCTCAACCAAAGGAAATCAATACCAATAAAGAACTTAGGGTTAAGGATTTATTCCATCAAGGAACGATGAGTTGGGATCAAGCTAGATTGGAGAGACTTCTGAGACCAGAGGATGTAGCTCTAGTGCAACAAATTAGACCCTCATTTGCAGGAGCTATAGATGTTGTAACTTGGATGCACACAAAACATGGAGAATATACGGTAAAATCAGGATACAATTTCCTCAGAGCAAAGCATGGTCAGCCCTCCTCTCTAGATATTTCCCAATTTAAATTCTTATGGAAGTTGTCAATACCTCCTAAAATTCAACATTTCTGGTGGAAAGTTTTTCATGATGCTTTGCCAGTTGCTCATAAACTAAAACAGAAACAGATTTTGAGAGACAGTGTTTGCCCTGTTTGTGGAGAGATTGAGGAGTCAATTAATCATATGATGTTTCAGTGCAGAATAAGTAAGGAGATTTGGGAGTTGGCTCCTCTTTACAATCCGGGATTACATTCTCTGTCTTTAAACAGTCTTCATGAGAATTATCAAGCTTTCTTGGATGCTAACCGAATTTCAGATGATAATATTTCTTTATTCCATCATATAGGATGGAGAATATGGAAGCAAAGAAATGAGGTGGTCTTTCATAATAAGAGATGGCCAATACCATCAACAATTTCAAAGGCCATCCATGATCAACAATTATGGGTAGAAGCTCAGGACTTAAATCAACAAGGATTACCCAACATGGAGTTCAACCAAGTTGCAAGTCTAAAATCAGTCCCGGCTCCAAGCTCTCTGGCTCAACTAAAACAGCAGGTACAAAGTCAATATTACTGCTTAGTTGATGCATCATGGGTCTCTGATTATAACAATATTGGTATTGGATGGGTTGTGTATAACCATGAGTTTGAGGAGATTTTATATGGGTCATGCTCCATATCACCAGTGCAAACACCGAGTCATGCGGAAGTTGAGGCATTGAGAATGGCAACTAGAGAATTACACAGGCTAGGGTATTTAAATGTTACATTTGCGGGAGATTGTCATTCAATTTATCATAACCTCAAAGAGCATCAAGGAAAGGTCCATCATCTATCTACTCAATTACATGACATTTCCCATGTAGCTAGTCTGTGTAATTATAAGTTTTACTGTATCTCACGCAATGCCAATGGTAGATCTGATATGTTGGCAAAGCAAGCAAGAATCCATTCTCAACCTTATGTTGTAAGGTGGCCATTGTACTAGACATCTTATTAATATAATCACAGTTGACGACAAAAAAAAATAAACCTCATTGAACATTCCAAACCACAAATCAAAATATTCGATGTGTAAAACAAAAAAAAATATTCAATATACACTACAAACGACGTCGTTTAAGGGACTTTGTCGTCAAAACGACGTCGTGTAACCTAGGGCTCTTTTGGGGCTAAAACGACGTCGTTTGCTTCTTCCCCCTCTCTTACATTGAAGTCGAATTAGTCGTGTGTTCAGGTTTTTGGGTTTTAACAGAGAGACAGAAAGAGCTTCTGGGTCGTGTCTAAGTCGTGTTCGAGCTCGATCAAAAGGTAAAATTTTTATGGTTTTTTAGTTTCTGCTCTCTGTTTCGAAATTTTTACAGTTCCTTGAGCTTAATTCATACAGAAAGGAGTGATTTTTTATGTTGGTTTGCATAGGTTTTGAGTGAATTTTAGTCTGAAATTTTGTTAGCTTTGAATTGAAATATAGATGCCTCGAAGACCATCAGGAAGAAGAGTTACAAAGATTCAACCTTTAGCATTTTCACCGTTTATGCGGTCACTTGCTTTCGCTTCTTCATCGTCTAAGCGTAAATTGTCTCAAACTAAAGACTCTCAAAGTTCTGATCCTGAATTGATGTCTTTTGGTAAGTGTAAACCTATTATTGAGAAATTCCAATTCAGAAACATTGTATTGATGTATGAAATTTTGATTTTGTAGAAGAAAAGGTTCCAAATTTATCGAAAAAGGCGAAAAAGGAAGAGTTTTCGGATTCTTCGGATGATGAAGACTCTGAGGTAAGTGATTGTTTGGTTTGTAGTTGTAGTCTTGTAGATGAAAAGCTGAGTAATTTGTGTGTGTTTTGAATCTTTGAAGGGAGATGTACAAGCAGACTTTGAGTTTTTCGATCCGAAACCAACGGATTTTCACGGAGTCAAGATCCTTTTACAAAACTATCTCGATGATAAAGAGTGGGATTTGAGTAGTTTTGTTGATTTGATTTTGGAACAAACAACGGTAGGAACGGTTGTGAAAGTAGCGGATGATGTAGACGAATCAGTATTTGCCGTTGTCTCGGCTCTTAATTTGGCTAGATATAAGGCAAGTCACGGAAAATGCGCTTGCTTATCTTACATTGCGCTTGTAGTTTCTAATCGTAAAATATGTGTTTTTTTTTGCGTTTGTTCAGGATCACAAGTGCTTTAGAGAATTGAAAGAGTTTCTTCTTAAGGTTTGTTCGGATAAGAATATAGCGAGTGATCTAAAAATGCTCTTAGAGAAGAAGCCACAAGAGGTTGGTGTATTGGTATCTCAAAGAGTGATGAATCTTCCTCCGCAACTTCTTCCTCCGTTGTACGATGGATTGTTCGATGAAGTCACATGGGCCACCGAAGACGAGGTTTGATCTCATCAAATAAATATCTTTTAATGAACAGTACAAATTTTAACAGTTTAAATTTTTACTCTATATATAATAGCCTACAGAAGAACTTCGAAGCTCATTTCGTTTCAATTCGTATATTCTAATCACCAAGATGTACAAGGTAATTTTGTGTTTACCGTAAGATTTTGTTTTATTCGGTTCTCGAATCATCTCTCAGGGTAATGTGAATTCTTGGTTATATAGCTGAAGAATCCTAACCAGAGAAAACCGCGTCATGGTGAAGAAGAGATTGAGGAAACCGTATTTCTTAAGCCCGAAGATGAACTTTTTCTCGAGGTAACTTATTCTCACATTATATACTTGCTCGATTTTCCGTGTTAACATTTGTTGAAAAAAAACTACAATTGCAGCTTAGCACTTGGTCCTTCACATTTCCTATGCGTTCGCAGCTCGTTACTTCTCAAGAAGTAAGTTTTTATATCTCTACGACTTATACACATTAGTTTCTGATCCGTGATCTCTTTGGTTTTTACGATACTTGCAGATGAAGAATTATCAGTTGATGGGTTTAGTGATGTATGTGAAGGCAGACAAGATTCCTGAATTCAGAAAGATGTTGAATTCTCTCATTGATGAACAATGATGAAACATCTTCGTCTTCTTAAAGATTCGATTAACAGGTCAATCGTTTATCGATTCCCGCAAGTTTTGATAAGATTTTTTACTATGTTTTTTCAAATTCAAAGTAGCTACTGGAAACTGTAGTTTCTTTTGTGTTGAACAATTGTTGGTTTTACTGAAAAAATGAGAAACAGAGAAAAATTCAAGGTTCTATGTGTGAAGAACAAGTTTAATTTATTTACAGAAGCAACCCCTCAATTCTTTAATTATACTCGATTGACCCTATAATTAAATATCTATTACTTTCTAGTTCCATTTCGTTACTCGATTATCTGAAAGCAAAAATCAATTTGGTCTTTGTGATGAAGAATTCTCTCTCGATCTTCTTCTTCAACGCGTAGAGAAGATTCGGATTTGTACGATGTGGAGAAGATCTGTTGTATCTCGTTTCTCTTCAAGGATCTCTGTTTCCTCTTCGTTGCCAAACCCTAGACTGATTCCTTGGTCTCATGAATTTTGCGCCGTTAACAGTTTCTCACAGCCTCCGATTTCGCCGGAATCAACTTCGAAGATAGCGATTTCCGGTAACAGATCCGACCCGAATCGAGTTTTTGCCTCTAGTACTGTCGCCGCCGCCACCACCACCGGTGAGATTTCGTCGAGAGTTGCGGCTGCAGCTGGATTAGGGTATCACTATGGTCGTTGTTATTGGGAACTTTCAAAAGCTCGACTTAGGTATCCTCGATTCTCATGGAAATTCGAAAAATTTGGGAATTTCAAGCTATAAGATTCAATTTTTGTTTGGTTGTTTTTGTAGTATGCTTGTGGTTGCTACTTCTGGAACTGGGTATATTCTGGGTACAGGAAATGCTGCTCTTGACTTACCTGGACTTTGTTACACTTGTGCTGGTACAATGATGATTGCTGCATCTGCTAATTCCTTGAATCAGGTTTGGAATTGGGAAAAAAAAGCCGTAAATTTTTCGAATCCTAGTTGTGTTTGTGTAGTTGATTTCGTTTTTATTAGATTTTTGAGATAAGTAACGATGCGAAGATGAAGAGAACGATGCAAAGGCCATTGCCTTCAGGGCGTATGAGTGTACCACACGCGGTTGCGTGGGCGACGATTGCCGGTACTTCGGGTGCTTGTTTGTTGGCTAGCAAGGTGACTGCTTGTTTTCTATTGTGATTATGTTTTGACGGAAGAGAGTGATTATGAAAATTAATCTTTTGATTCTACGACAAGGTTATTGCAGACTAATATGTTGGCTGCTGGACTTGCATCTGCGAATCTTGTGCTTTATGCGTTTGTTTATACTCCGTTGAAGCAACTTCATCCTATCAATACTTGGGTTGGTGCTGTTGTTGGTGCTATACCACCTTTGCTTGGGTAAATTTCGTTCCTTTTCGCCTTTATTTCGCTTTGTTCATGTTGTTTTTCTCTGAAAAATGGAATCATGGTTAGCCAAATTTATGCGTTTATGTATTTTGTGGTTTTCAGGTGGGCTGCAGCGTCTGGTCAGATTTCATATAATTCGATGGTTCTTCCAGCGGCTCTATACTTTTGGCAGATCCCTCATTTTATGGCCCTTGCACACCTATGCCGCAATGATTATGCAGCTGGAGGGTAAGACCGTATGGTTTCATATGAGATTAGAATGTCGTAGAGAGAGGAGTTGTAGCTAGATAACGAATTCGTCCTGCTCAAAACTGACATTAGGCAAACATTGCGACTGGACCGAGTTCTGATTTTTGTGCTTTGTTACCTTGTTTTCAGTTACAAGATGTTGTCGCTCTTTGATCCTTCGGGGAAGAGAATAGCAGCAGTGGCTCTTAGGAACTGCTTTTACATGGTCCCTCTCGGTTTCATCGCTTATGACTGTGAGTCATCTTTTTCATTCTGGTTTGTTTCATCTATTTTTAGTTCATAAACTGATTTTTGCTGTTTGTTAAACAGGGGGATTAACCACAAGTTGGTTCTGCGTCGAATCAACGCTTCTCACACTAGCAATCGCTGCAACAGCATTCTCATTCTACCGACACGGAACCATGGAAAAAGCAAGGAAGATGTTTCATGCAAGTCTTCTCTTCCTCCCTGTTTTCATGTCTGGTTTGCTTCTTCACCGTGTCTCTAACGAAAACCAGCAACAACTCGTAGAAGAAGCCGGTTTAACATCCGGTGAAGTAAAAACTCCAAGACGAAAGAAACGTGTCGCGGCGTCTCAAGCTCCTGTGGCTTATGCTTCTGTTGCACCATTTCCTTTCCTCCCAGCTCCTTCCTTCTATTCTCCATAAAATAAGCAAGCTCTTGAATTTTTGGATACACTCAAGTGAGAAGAAATTTGTTTTTGGGTTTAATCTTTGGTTAATAAGAAAATGGAGAAACACATAAACAAAGTTATGTTTTTTTTTTTGAGCTCCACACTATTGTATTATTTGCTTAAAGTTGAAGTTATACATACATACAAATTAATGTGTTGGGTTCTAAAAATGAGAATTCGATAACCGGTTATGGTTAAGGATAGTAAACCAGTAAACCGGGTAGGTTGAATAATTTCGACATCGACTTCCCATAAGGACATTGATTTGAGCAGAGAGAAGTTTGGAGGAATCTGTGGAGATGGCGATGAGGCAGAAATCAATGGCGACTTTACCAAAATTGATTCAAAGTATGAGAAAAGAAGTTCTTCCGAAGCATTCGAATCCAGTTTTGCCATCTCTGAGAAGAGCTTTTTCTCTCTATGATCAGATCAATCTCATTGATAATGTTCCCGAAGACCAGCTTCGATTCCAAGAGTAATCAAATTCAAACCCTACCATCATGAATTTCGTTTTTGTTCGTCGTTTCTGGGTTTTTGATTTGAATGAAGGATTAGGGTTTTTGGAATTGGAAATTTAATAATCTTTGTGGTTTGGTTTGTGCAGATTTAATGAGACAAGTTTTACGGTGAATGGAGTTAAGTACGAAGGTAGCTTGCTTTGTGTTGGGAATTTGCTTATGTCATGGAGTCCTCGTAAATTCTCTGAGATCACTCCTGATAGGTAAAATATTAATCCTTTCTCTACTCTAATTCGGCAAAAGTTCTTAAAGTTTGAAACTTTATTCACTGGATTCTAAGCTTCTAACTAATGTTTTAGCTGAACCTCATATTCATTTTGTGTTTAAATGGAAGTTATGTGCTTTTGACAAAAGATTCGAGGTTTTGATGTTCATTGTCATCAGCGAGCTTTATCGATTTTGATGCGTGTTGATCGAACATTTGGTTTATGTTTGATAACAAAGTTTGAAACTTTGAGCTGTGGAGATACTTGTTCCTTAAAGTGTTATCATCAATCTTTTGTTTCTCCGTCCTAGATTATAATTATGTTCTATCACAAACCTCACATTGATTTGAGCTGATTTCGTATGACTGTATTTCCGTGAAAGTTGTAACAAAGATTAGTCGAAGGTTTGTTTCGATGTTGATTGTCATTAGGGAATTTGAAAGCTTTATCGGTATTTGATGTGTTTGATCAAACGATGTTGTTGCGCTTATGCTCTTTCTATCGAGTTTACAAATAAATGATGTCGTTAACGTTTGTACATTTCTATCTCAATGGATGCAGCTTGTCTATCTTCCAGACAGTTCGACCAATTCCAGGTAATAATAAACGATCTAATCTAAATAATGTAAACGATCTAATCTAAAGGAGGACGACCAATCTCAGGTCTTAATGTAAACGATCTAATCTAAAGATTAATCGACGGTTTCTAACTGTGTCACAGAGCTCTTAATTGTTGGTTGTGGGAGAGACATTCACCCAGTAACTCCCGAGGTCCGTCAATTCGTCAAGTCCATCGGCATGAAGCTAGAAACAGTCGATTCTGTATGTTTCTTCTTAAATCCATTACAACACTTTCTCTACCATTATTTCTTTTCCGCTTATCGATTACTTTAAATATTACAGAGAAACGCTGCGTCTACTTACAACATCCTGAACGAAGAAGGACGGGTCGTCGCTGCTGCATTGCTTCCATACGGAGTCACAAACTAACAAACTCGAAAACTGTAAATGAATGTTCCGACTTCCGACAATCCATCGGATTTTTCTCGGTCATTTCGAGCTATATAACAAACGTTGTAACGAACATCGAAATCTACCTTTCAAATATCAGTTTTTTCTTCTGTGATTCTGTTGTAACAATCAGTTTTTAAGATTCAGATTCTTGAGTCAACGCAATTTTTTTAGTCAATATTTCGTATCTCGCGGATTAAGTAGCAGTAGTAGTAGAAGAAGAACCCTAAAATCTCTCTCTCTCTGGATCCAATTTCACAAAATGGCGTCTCTTGTACAACCATCGCCTACTTTTCCGGCGCTAAATCTCCGGCGATCTTCTCTGATCCGTCCTCCTCCTTCTTCCGTTCGATTTCCAATTGTAAGTATCCTCTCTCTGATGATTATCAGTAGCTTTTAACAGTCTTCGTTCGAATCTGATGAATCTTATTCTGCGATTAAGAGGTGTGAAGCGGCGGATCGGTTCAAGTTCGACGCCGGAGACACCGCCGGATTTCATCTTCTTACCGGCGATAACGTTCCAGCTAGTGCGCTTCTTTCGAGGCCATCGGGTTTGGAAGATGCGATTTACAAGAACACTACACGGCTCCGGATATTCTCCGGCACCGCTAATCCTGCTTTGGCTGAGGTTCGTTCCTTAATCTGTTAAATCGCCGGAGATTTTGAATTAGCAGCTTGAAACTGGAGATTTCTTCAATTAAGCTGATTTTCTAGTGAATTAGTAGCTTGAAACTGGAGATTTGTTCAATTGATTGCTACACGATTGGGAAGAAACTAATTTTGTTGTGGTGAATTTGTGGATCTTGGTTGTAACAGGAGATTTCTTGCTATTTGGGACTGGAGCTTGGGAAAATCAAGATTAAGAGATTTGCTGATGGTGAGATCTATGTTCAGCTACAAGAGAGTGTTAGGGGATGTGATGTGTTCCTTGTGCAGCCTACATGTCCACCTGCAAATGAAAACCTTATGGAATTGCTTGTTATGATTGATGCTTGTCGAAGAGCATCTGCGAAAACTATTACTGCTGTTATACCGTACTTTGGTTATGCTCGAGCTGATAGAAAGGCAAGTCTTTCAAATTACATCTTAGTTAGTATGATATAGCTTAGTTCTCTGCATGAAGCTGATTTGAGTTTGTTGAATGTCTCATTCCTTTGGCTCCATTTAGTGTCTAGTTGATGAATAACTTGAGTTTCGTTCGATAATTTCTTGCAGACTCAAGGACGTGAATCTATTGCAGCCAAGCTTGTGGCCAATTTGATAACAGAGTCTGGTGCAGACCGTGTTCTTGCCTGTGATCTTCACTCGGGACAGTCTATGGGCTACTTTGATATTCCAGTCGATCATGTCTATGGCCAGGTAGAAATTGTTCCTATCTCTTGAATCATTCCTCAATGAATTGATTTCCGTTTGTGAAAATGGATTTACTTATGGTTCCTTAATTTTGTGTGTAATATTTATGAACAGCCTGTGATACTTGATTACCTAGCAAGCAAAGCCATATCCTCTGGTGATTTGGTAGTAGTTTCGCCTGATGTTGGTGGCGTTGCAAGAGCTCGTGCTTTTGCCAAGAAGTTATCCGATGCTCCTTTAGCGATAGTTGATAAAAGACGTCATGGACACAACGTTGCAGAGGTAGCTTCATATTCATATAACTAAGACTTGATTGTTCATCTTCTTTTTGACAGTTAACAATCTTATATTATGTAGGTGATGAACTTAATCGGGGATGTTAAAGGGAAAGTAGCTATAATGGTGGATGACATGATTGACACAGCGGGTGAGTTATACAAACTTCTAACTGCGTATATATGTATATATATATCGGTAAACACTCTCCTTTATGCTGAGATATTTATGATGTAAAAAATTAGGAACCATAAGCAAAGGTGCGGCTCTGTTACACCAAGAAGGAGCAAGAGAAGTATACGCATGCACCACTCATGCTGTTTTCAGGTATAAGTCCATATGAAATGTTTTCTCATTGCTGGATGTACAAGAGAGAAGCTTATACTTATGCATTTGCGTCTATATATGGAAACAGCCCTCCTGCAATCAGCAGACTATCGAGCGGACTGTTTCAAGAGGTGATCATAACCAACACGATCCCATTATCGGAGAAGAATTATTTTCCTCAGCTTACAGTTCTCTCAGTTGCAAATCTTCTTGGGGAAACCATATGGCGTGTTCACGATGATTGCTCTGTGAGTAAAACAAAAAGTTCAAAATCTCAAATTTTGGTTAAAGAGAAACATTGGGTCTAATTATTATTACTTTGGACTTCTCAGGGATCGATTGAGCCATTTTCGACGTTGGGGATTGATTGATTGAGGCAGCACGGTAAACGAATCGCCCTTATAGCCTATGAGTAGTATGAATTGCGGATAATGTACAAATTCTTTTGTGTTGTACATCTTTGAATTTGAATGTTAGAAATTGAACACTTTTGTAGAGGAGAATAAGAAGATTATGAGAACCAGCTTTTAGTTTCAAATATCAGATTAATACTAATCTTTTAAGTAATATTACATTTAGACCTCCCGGTAATTCCAATCTATATTGATGAAATACCCAAGGCTTGTATAATTATGATATAATAAGGTCAAAAAAGTATTATAAATTCTGCAAAAAGAGAGAGAGTATCAATCAAGCAAAGGCGGCTAAGACTCCAACAAGTGGAGCAACGGTGACGGGCGCAGGCTCACTATGCTGGTAATCAGTCCTCTGATCTCCATAAGCATCGTTCTGATCGGGTCTGCCAACGACTGCTCCGAATAGAATGTTTGGGTTTGGTGCAGGATTGTTAAACCAGTGGCTGAACCCATCAGAGCATGACACCGGAGCTATACTCTTGAGGATTGACACTATAGAGGCTGCTCTATGGTGTGGTCTTTTAGGATAATTGGTCCCAACTCCAACCATGTAACTCATTTTCTTCGGGTTCGCTCCTAGTATATAGTTTACCTGTATATATATGCATACAAAATATCGTAATTGTTAGACATACGCATTAATTGCTAATCATATTTGAGATAGAAGTATATGAAACATTCACTAAATAACTTTTCAAGAAAATATATTTTGGTTGGTACTATATTAGGTTTAAGTACCTGAGCGCGAGCGAGGTTGAGAAGATCAGAAGGTCGAAGAACACCTTTGGGACAATGGATGGAGGATTTGGCCTGTATAAGATACTTAGAATACGCAGCGAGGACGAAGGAAGCGGTAGAGGTGTATTGAAGATTGTTCCGTGGGAAGAACCAAAGCAAACCTCCCCGAGTTTTCTTAACGTTACTGGAACCCATTTGCGCGCAATTGCAGATGAACTGCTCCGCCGCACTCTTGTACTCTGCGATATTTCCAACACTTTTCACTCTCCCTTCAAGTGCGAGCTGCATTTGTGTACTATTTTGTGTTATGTTTGTTTCTTGTCACATAAGTTAACGATGAAAATAGACATAACCTACCTTGGCCATCAAGACTTGTGCACCCACATACTTATCGTCCCATGAGAAAGCAGGTCTAGGACCTCCGCTACTAGAAGCATGTGTTAAGTAATCGAGATAAGTCTGGATGTTGGTGGCACGGTGGAGCCAAGCCGCGGCCCACAACAACTCATCTTGGTAGCCGCTGCTCTTGTAGAATTCACTCGCATCAGAAATAGAGTTTTGGTAAAGGCCAGGGTGAGCCTGAGCGAATGCAAATAATTGTTTTGCGTGACGAATAAGTATTATCGCGTAACCTTTATTCGAAGACGCAAAGGCCAAAGAAGCTGCAGCCATAGCTGCAGCTGTCTCGCCTGCTAGATCATCACCTGGATGTTGAGCGTCAATGTAATATAAAGAACGCGGAGTGGTCATATCTTCAGGTCTCATCCAACATGAGTGGTCAGAATGTCCTTCACCCACTTGTCCGTAAAGAAAGTTGGGCTGGGGATGGGCTTTGATGAGATAGTCAGTGGCCCATTTGAGAGCCTCGAGCACGTGCTTGTGCTCTCCATGGGCCATAAGTTGCGGTCCCATCTCTATACTACTCCAAGCTAGCATTGTCGTCATGAACGCTAAAGAAAATCCAAACTTCATATTGTCTCCGGCATTATTGAAATACCATAAAAAAAAAGATAATAACAATGAAAAAAAATACAAAAATAAGATTATTTTAAATTACATGAGCATCAAAACCATCTCTAAGTGCTGAATCTCCTCTCCAACGAACTCTTTGATTCAATGGCAATTGTCCGGAACGTTGAGCTTCGAAATACAAAAGACTCTTTGTGAGAGCATCTGCATAAATTGAATTTGCCGAAACATTTGTATCATTTGTGGATATAGCTCTTTGAGGCAACAATAATGATAGTATCACAATGCAAATACTTGTCAATAAGCATTGTGAAGCCATCTTTTTTTTTTGTAATTAATCTTATAAGATCTCAAGACCAAATTGTAGAAATGAGTTTTACTTTTAGTTGTGTTGAAATATGAGTGTGTATGCCAGTATTTATAGAGAATCTATAAGGTGGAATTTATGAGTAATTAAAATTTTACTCAAACAAGTACTGACTAAATTTATTTGCCTGAACTCTTCATATAAGGTGGAATTCATGGTTATTTAAAAATTTACTCGAAAAAGTATTGACTTTATATTTTTTGCCTAAAATCTTGACATATTTTTTACTTATCCCACAAGAAATCTATAAGGTGGAATTCATGGTTACTTAAAATTTTACTCAAATAAGTATTGACTAAATTTATTTGCCTTTAACTCTTCACATTGAGATATTTCTCACTTATCCCCAAAAGATATCTATAAGGTGGAATTCATGGCTAATTAAGATTTTGCTAGAAAATGTATTGACTAATTTATTTATTTTTGCCTAAACTCTTCATCTTAGATATTTCTCACTTATCCCAAAAGAAATCTATAAGGTGGAATCCATGGTTAATTAAAATTTTACTCAAACAAGTATTGAGTAATTATTATATATCTTGAGAAATAATAAATAGCTAAAACTTATTTGGAGTGGAGATTCAGTATTAAAAAAATGCAACAGAAAGGAAAGGAAACCGAGATTCAATATTAAAAAAGGCTAAATATAAATAAAACGCTTGAAAAAAGGGATGT
Organism: Draba incana; assembly: GCA_963576765.1. Taxonomy (NCBI): domain Eukaryota; kingdom Viridiplantae; phylum Streptophyta; class Magnoliopsida; order Brassicales; family Brassicaceae; genus Draba; species Draba incana. Next base: position 2,723,603 of record OY755204.1, on the reverse strand, counting down.
AATTACGCATGATATTAATAATTAAAATGTTAAGTAATATTTTATAATGTCTTATGATTTGCATAATGTATGTTTATATTTTAGAAAAACGATTGCATTCTGTTTCAATTTTTTGTTTTTCATAGGTTTATGTAGGAACTCAAACTTGGCCTGACAGTATTGGTCTTTAACTCTTGATTTCTCTTTGTATAAAAAGTATCGGTGCACTAACTCAGCCAAGTTACTATAACTAACAAATCATTTTTTATCCTAGACGTGATAACCAAAATGTTAGTCGCTAGCTAGAGCGTCTAGGAAAAATGAGGTCCAAAGAATGAAAATACAAATAGAGATATGTAATTAAGCTCATGCAATGGCAGCCAAAACACCGACCATAGGAGAAACCGTGGCGGTATCAGGCTCGTCGTGCTGAAAATCAGACCGTTTATCATCGTAACTATCATACTCGTCCGGTCCACCAACAATTGCTCCAACCAAAACATTAGGGTTCGGTTCAGGATTGTTGTACCAAGCTTGAAACCCTTCATTGCATTCCACTGGTTTAGGATCTTTCTTGATTGACACTATAGAGGCTCCTCTATGGTGTGTTCTTTTAGGATAATTGGTCCCTAATCCAACCATGTAACTCATGCTCTTAGGGTTTGACCCAAGTATGTAGTCTACCTGTTACATAGACCATAAGTTCTCAATACCTAATAAAACCACAAAACTCAAAATATATATAACCGAATTGAATTACCGAATGCATGTCTAACCTGAGCTCGAGCGAGGTCGAGAAGATCAGAAGCTTGAAGGACACCATTGGGGCATTGAACAGATGCTTGTGCAGCCTTGAGGTATTTGCCATAAGTGGCTAAGACGAAAGAAGCAGTACTTGTGTATTGGAGGTTGTTCCATGGCAAGAAATAGAGCAACCCTCCCGGAGTCTTCTTAACGTTACTATAACCCTTTTGAGCACAATTGCAGATGAATTGCTCCGCCATATTTTTGTACTCTGTGATCTTTCCTTCATTGTTCACTTTCCCTTCAAACACAAGCTAAAATTTGCCAACATTGCGTGTTAAATGATTGTTTCTTGTCATGTAAGTTAGTGATCTTTTATTTTAGTGAAAGTCTACATCAACCTACCTTGGAAACCAAGACTTGTGCACCCAGGAATTTATCATCCCATGCGAAAACGGACCTCGCACCTCCGGTACCTGAAGCTTGTGTTAGATAATCGAGATAAGACTGGTCTCCAGTGGCTCGGTGAAGCCAAGCCGCAGCCCACAACAATTCGTCTTGGTATCCGCTACTGGGGTAAAAGCCAGCCGCGTTAGGAATGGAGGAGTGATAGACTCCGGGGTAATTTTTAACGAATTTAAATAGATCTTTCGCGTGGTCAATGAGTGTTTTCGCGTAAGCTACATCAACTTCCTGAAAGGCCAAAGAAGCTGCAGCTGTCTCTCCCGCTAAATCAGCACCTGGATGTTGAGCATCAATGCGATACGAAGGACGCGGAGTGGTCATATCCTCAGGTCTCATCCAACACGAGTGGTCCGAGTTAGCATCTCCCACTTGGCCGTACAAGACATTGGGCTCGGGATGGGCTTTAATGAGATAGTCCGTGGCCCACTTAAGAGCTGCGAGGACGTTTTCGTGCTCCCCGCGGGCCTTAAGCTGTGATGACATCTCTACACTACTCCAAGCTAACATTGTTGTAGTAAACGCCAATGGAAATCCAAACTTCATATTGTCTCCGGCATTGTAATACCCTCCGGTGAGATCAATCTAAACATAACCAAATATTTTACTTCAATAAATATTGATTATAAGAAGAATGAAATATAATGGAATAAAAATGATTAGGTTTTGAAATTACATGAGCATCAGAACCATCTCTAAGTGCAGAATCTCCTCTCCAATCAACTCTTTGGTTAGAAGGCAATTTTCCCGAACGTTGAGCTTCGAAATACAAAAGACTCTTTGTTAGAGCTTCTCCATAAACTGATGAATCTGCAGAAACATGAGAAATCAATAATAATAAAAGCACAATGCAAATGCTCTTGAATGTGAGGAAGCATTGTGATGATGTATTTTTTGATACACAAGACATGATTTTAATCTTTTATTTCTTTTACTGACAATGAAAAGTACAATACTTGATTACTTCCGTATGTTTATATATTCGTTTCTAGACAACCAATAAAGAATTTAAGATATACACTTCCTTATATATATATTATACGTATCTAATTGTGATCCATTTCTCACTATGTAGTAGAGGATGTATCTCTCTATAATCAATGAGCGGTACCAGTAAAGTTATGCGTGAACCATGAGAGGAACAAAGGGAAAAATATTATTTTCGGATTCGAAATAATTATTAGGATTGTTCTGATTATATTCAATCTTCATGGAATAGGAAACATGTTATAAAAAAATTCGATGGCTTAGGAAAAGTGCATTTATTATTAACTCTGATATATATATTTTTGTATGGCAAATAAACTGATTAACGAGAATTGTAATGCATATGGACATTATACACTATACGTCTATATATGGTAGTGTTGCTTGTGAATTTCTTAATTTATGGCCCGTGAAACGCATATAACACGTGAATACATCACCGCCACTCATTTATGGAGTTCATCGAATCATGGATTTTCATATCCTATCCTAATATTAAGTGGTACTCATAAGTTTTTTTCTAAAAAACAAAAATATTATTCATCAATTTTCGTACAATAGAAGAGTTGAATAATTTTCTCACATTTTTCATGCTCAAGTAGTGAAAGTTTAGATGAATGGTTAGTTCCACCAATTTCTATTCAATCTAAATGGTATACGTTTAAAAGAATAGTCAATTCTACCAATTTGACTCTTATAAATGATTTCTTTTTATTGGATTTTTTTATGTAATGAAATTTATTTACGAAAGTAGAATTATAACTAGTTTTCTTTTGTGTTTTTGAATTGAAACGATATTTTGTAAAATATTTTTAGTTTGCCTTCAGTCTCTATCTCTCGACCACTTCTTGTTACAACATATTTTACTCTCTTTTTTTTATTGTTCGCCAAACCATTATTTGATAGACTAAGACTACCTGTTGAAGAAACCTTTGGGTGGTGGGTTAGATATATAGTGGGTAAGAATAATTGAAGAAAAAAATATCCTAGGAGTGTACTTAGAATAACATTCACGGACACTAATTAAAACTGTCATTATCTAACTTTATTCGGTGGCTAATTTTGGTAGATGTAGCATCGAATGAATTGTACATCAATTTAGTTATGAAAATCGATTTAATTTATTATTTGAAATCCTATTTTTGGATAAATTGAATAACTATTCAATTTTTTAAAATTTTGTGTGATTTAGATTAAAAAGTTTCGATTTCTGTACTATTTGAAAGATATTCATACTTTGTGTGGATAAAACAAAACATAAATATGTTATACCTTGTTTGGATACTACACGAATCTTATGACATTTATAAAAAAAAAAAAAACAGGTCGAAATATTGGTGGATCATGTTCTTCACCACTTGAATCAAAACTTCAATCTTCGTTACTAGCTATGCAGCATGTATGAGGCAGAGGATATTGTTGTGGTGTTCGAAGGAGCTAATAAAACCGTATTAAATATTTTGCAAGATAAAATCATGAATTTTGGACTGCACAATTGGACCAGAGACATCAAATTTATATGAACATGAAAAGTCTCAAAAAAAAAAATATATATATATGGACACCAAGATCAAGCAACAAAGCAGCAGATCGGTTAGCGAAATAAATATCTCTTTAAAAAAAAAAAATTCGTAGTCCCTTCATGTAATATGTTCCTTTGTACCTTGTTCAAATCCTCCATGAGAATTATAATTTTTGTTCTTAGTTTTTTTTTTTCTTCTAAATTGTAAATATCATTAAAATGAAAAGTTTAGGTGATTACATACATAAATTGTAGTACCTACTAATAGAGCAACCAAGACAAAAAAAAACTAAAACTTGGTTACTATGAAATTGGATTCGGTTCAATAAAGGAAATGTTACCTAATCCAATGAGACATAAGATCACACCAACGTTTCCTATGTCTTCGAGAGCTGATTATGTTGCGAATTTCCCTGTCAATGATCCTGAAAATGATGGATGAGTTGATAGTGATCTGGTTATGATGGAGATTGTTCCGCTGCCTCCATATGTGATATATTACCGCCTGAGAAGCCACTTTCCTAAGCACATGTTCTTAGTTGAATGAAAAAATATATTGTAATCGTTTGTATTCATTAGTTTTGTTATAATTAGTTGGAACTGTATAACTAGTGATGTTTTGTATAGGGCAGAATAGCAGAATACATAAAAAATTAATTTACAGGATTTTAATTTTAACTAAAACATGTTATGTATTAAAACGGATTAAATATCAAATTAGAAGTTTTGTACTCAACTAATAATAGTCTTTTTTTGTCAACTTTGGAAATTTATGTTTTTCTAGTATTTTCTCTGATAATGACTACTATTAGTACAACAAATAGTACATTTGAGTACGCGACTACAACTGATTAACAAATTAAATGCAATAATGACTTAAATTCGAGCTTATATTAACCCCTAATTATCGTCGGAGACTAAACTTCCTTTAATAAACAACTCGATAACTCCGGGGGGTACAAAAAGCGCGATGATCGGATTTCCAATCGGCGCCGGCGGAATCTGAGCTCTACAAAGAGGACACGTGTCTCGTTTCTCAATCCAACGGTCGATACACTCGACGTGAAAACAGTGACGACACACCGTTAATCGCCTCATTTTATCTCCCTCCGCCGCGTCTAACTGACAAATCGGACAGTACGGCGGCGGATTGTTTTCCTCCGCCGTGAATTTCCACCATCTCCGGCGACGGCGAACCGTGAATGTACGGTAACGACGCCATGGACGGCTCGCGAGGAAACAAGCGAATCTGAAGAAGAGACGGAGGGAGAAGACGGTTACGATGGAGATTATGATTGATTCGATGATTAATTGAGAAAATCTCATCACTGAATCGATGAACATTTTCTCTGAGAATTTTCTCGGGAAAATTTTGTTGGCACAAGTAAGGAAGCTATTTTAGTGAAAGGTGTATATAAAGGGTTTTATCTTGATGAAATCAACGGTTATGATTGAATCTGATTTGTTTGCTTCGAAGCAGTTACTAAATCCAACGTGTACTATAATTCGTCAATTTTGATCCAAGTATTTAAATCATTAAATATTTAAATAGTCAATAGTCATTGTACTTTCTCGACTCTAATGTGTGTTTATAAACGATTTTGAAATAGAGAGAGAATTAAGATTAGCTTAGCTTAATTAGTTTATTAATTTTACAAAGTTCGTTTATGGTTATAATAATCAAACATGCTCAAGTCATTTAACGTAGTCAATTTTTCTAGTACTACAAATCAAACAAAGAGTCTCTTTCTCTTCAAAAAACATATAACATGCTTTTCATTTATTTAGCAGGTTTCTGTATTACCTTCGTATAATTATGGGATATGTTTGACAAGAACAATTCGGCAAGTCTTTTCAATTTTGGGTCTACCCAATAAATTTAATTATAAACCACTATTATCAATTAAAAACGTTTTTATTTCTCCATTATGTTGATTCATCTAGACGAAAATAAATACTGATATTTGTTTGGTGTCAGAAATAAACAAAATCCAGATAGATCAAATGAAACAGGCCCTAGGTAAATGCGAGAAACCCGCCCTAGGTAAATGCCGACAATTTTGTTTTTCAAAATACTTCATACGTTACATATTGACGTTGTTATAACAAGTGTTGTTTTTTGTCGTTTTATATTTTCAGTAAATATATATCGCTACTAGTTTAGTTTATTGTTCCACGGAAAAAAAAAATAGTATATTTATTAAAGAAAATATAGAAAATTTAAATAAATATGTGTAAAAAAAAGTTATAACATTATTTATGATGAAAGAGAGTGATCAGTAGATAAGAAATTAAATAATTTGTAACCATTAACTCAGCAAAGTATAACATCTACCACTTCTAACATCAAATAACACAACAAAACAAAGCCAAAGCTTTAGAAATAGAGAGAAAACTATCTTGCACTAAAGACAGGTTCTGCATCAGCTCTAGCTTGTGCTCTTCTTGTGTATTTCAAAAGCAAACCTTCCATAGAAACTTTAGGATCGTGAAGATCCCTGCAAAAACAAAGAAACATAAGAACACAATCAAATTCTTAAATAAAAAAACTCATCTTTCTGTGCAATTCACCTTAAGTAAGGCTCCAAGTCTTTCCATTCCCATTTCGGTCTATGTTTAAACAGCGTAGAGAATCGTTCTGCTGGAGTTGACGGTAAAGACCGTACGCTAAACGTATAAACCCGTGTCTCGATCCCGATTTTCTCTGTTAATACCTCTCCTTCAAGCATCTCGAATCTTTCTTCCATTCCTTCTGGTACCTTCTTCTTCCACTCTTCCATAAAACTCTCAAGTCTCATCTTCTCTTCTCTTAATATCTGTCTAGCGAAATGCACACATACTCGACTCGGTTCTAACTTCCACTTATCAGTTCCATCTACCTTAGAGCCAAACACGCGTAAGCAATGACTCGCGAGTTTACTAGGGAACTCATCAGCTACCAACGAATCCACAACTTCGTCTTCGTCGAGATTATCGAATGACCAATCTTTCAGTACACAATTATGAAGAAGCATTCTCAAAATCATGTCTAAGTAATTCTCATCTACAACTCTCCAATAACCATTAATCTCAATAGCAGAAATACGAAGCAATCCATTTCGTAACTCTTCATCGCTCGCTTGAATCGTATTAACCAAATCGTTCCATGTGTACAACAACGGTAAATCCTTCTTTCGGTCATCATCAAACATAACTTCTTCTTCTACTACTACATCACCAGCAGAAAAAGGATTTTCCAAGAGAAGCTTCTTGAGTTTGTCAAGTCTAGGAGAAACCTCAACAAGTTCCATATTCCCCAGAGCGATTTTAATAACCGAAACAAGCGGATTCTTATCTTCGAGGAAACCGGAAGGAGGAATAAGGAACATTGAATTAGAATTACCAACGAATTTGATTGCGTAAGTTTTGGATTTGGTGCATAGAACAGCATCTTCATCAGGAAGTCCTCTTAATGTTACTCTGAGAGATTTAAAATTAAGAACAAATTGAGAGTCTCGAAAAAAAAAGTCGAAATTAATCAAAAATCGTACCTTTCATTGAAGATATCTGAGATAAGATTATCATCAGCTTCAAGAAGGAGAAGATCCTCGTGAGGACCAAAACATGGGTGATACGAAATTGGTACTGAAGATCCAGCTTTGAGATTTATCACTGCTTCAGCTCCACTTTCTTCCATTTTCTATAAAATTAACAGAAACCCAAATTTCGCAAGTAAGCGATGATGACGAATTCGATAGATTATATGTAATCGGAGTTCGAGACTACAATCGAATCGGAAAAAAAAAAAACTCAAGAAATCAGATTTTTTTTTTCCCAGAAATCAAATCAATCAGACGAATACAAAGAAATTAAGATGATAAAAGACATTGGGATCAAACCTTATGCAGCAACAACGAATCGCGATGTCCTTAGGATGAGAGATTGAACTTTTTCGCTAGGGTTCTTCTTCCGCTGAACATTTTCGCGCCTTTTTCCGCCATTTTTAGCCGCGTATCTCTTCTGCTTAACGGAGCTTAAGGCCCAAACTCATTTAAAAGCCCAAAACTACGAAAGGACTCAGGCCGGGAAACGGCACGCAGTCTATCATCCCTTTTATAAAACGCCACGACATTAGATTAGCTCATAATCCCCTAATTTCGCCTAACCCTAATCTCGGAAATTTAGGGGGTTCATATAACTTTGGGAGATAAAGATAATTTATAACTGCTTGGTCTCACAATCCGAATTTAGAAATAAAGTCGGGAGATTATGATAATTTATAAACTTTTAAGTATTTAAATAACTTTTTCAAGGTAACGAATCCGGTCTATAGTTATATTTGTTTTATAAACTTAGATGGTTATATATAATTAGTCTACACCAATAAAACCATTAATCACATGGACACTTAGCTACATCATCGAACCCAAACCGCTGCATCAATCTCTTCTCTAGCTTTCTTATATACCTCAAGCCTCTTTGCACACTGTAACCTCCTTTCCATTAAAGCTGGATTCTCATCTAGCAACTGCCCCAACTGTTTCCCCTGCCAAAAAAAATCACCAAACCCAATCCTCAAAATCCCAAACCGAACCGAACCAAACCAAACCAAACCAACCGAATTAACCGGAGGAGTAAGAGAGATATTTACCTGACTCTGACTGATTTGTGTGTAGAAGTAATTAAGCAAAGCAAGTTTCGCTTGTTTGACTTGACAATGAACAACTGCTTTAGGAATGGAGTTAACAAGTGTCTCTGAAACCATTCTGATGTAAGCAGCTACATTTGAAGCTATCTTTCTGAAATGTCCTTCTCCGTATTGGTCTGTTGTTGTTATGGTTTGGCTTTCTTGTGTTTCCATTACGTGAAGCTTACGAAAGAACTCGACCGTTAGGTAAGAAGATTCCATGTCGACTAATCTAAGAACCGATTTCATGCTTTCTTCTCGGAACTTCTCTAACGATGAGTTTGCTGCAGCAACTAGCTCGATTTGTAGCGAAGGAAACTGTTTTAGCTCCTGCAAAAACAAGAATCAATAAGAATGTTTTTCCATTTATACTATCTTTAACTAAACGAACCAATCTTCACCTCAGTTTCTGCAATTGATTTCCTTACAAGCTCTTTCAAGACAAAGTGAATCTGTTACAATCACATTTCATTATTACGGTCTTATTACGAAAATGCTGATGAAAAAAAGAGGTATTAAAGAACCTACGGCATTCACAGAAGCTTCAGCTGGACCTCTAAAATGATTTAAGGATCCTTCAATGAGACGACGATAACCTAATTCTGGAGCAATCAAGTGAGGTTGATAGCCATCGGATTCAGAGACAATTCGTTTAACGCTTTGCAATGAAAGATGACGATCGAAAGGAAGCTTTTTAATGGCTGCTGGAAGTTGGTTATCAAAGATTCCGTAGATACGAGCAGCTCCAGGACGCCTAAGATAACGTTAGTAAGAGTTTATATACATTACTAGAAGAAAGTTGAGGAAATAAAAGGATTCAAAAATGGTGTTTTTACCCGCCATCTAAATGCTCTTTGAATATCTTTTCGAATGCACGACACATTCCCAAGATAGTGTATAGTTGAGCCTGAGACCGACATTTTTAGCATACCGCAGAAAAAATATACTATTTCTAGTAGAGTAAGAGATGTATATGTACTCACACCAGCATCAATGGCGACAGGCCTACCCAATTGGTTTAGCTCTCTTTCGAGTTCCTCGATGCTTCTGGTTATTAAGGCTAGGATATTTGGAATACGTTTCTTTATAATAGATTCCAAGAGCTGGAAACAAATACAAAGACACTAATTAAAAACAGAATGACCAAAAAGCTCATTTATAAGTAAAAGGATTTTGATTTTGAGTAACCTTAGAGAGCAGCTTTGCGAGATATTCTGAACCCATTTTAGCAGCTAAGTGACTATAATCAGGACTAGTTTCAAAGTATTCTCGCTCTTTCCTTCTTGCAACCATCATATCAACACTCTTGTTAATATCTGCTTGTGATCGGTTCACTATCCCAACCCAAGGATGTTGCAGCCTGTATGATCTTCCTTCGATTACCTTAACCAGGCAATGCAAGACTCAATATGGTCATCATGCATTCTTACATAACTAAAGAGAGAAGAAAGACCGAGACTTGGGAGATACTTACATCAATTGCATTAGTTCCCTTGTCCATCAAGTCTAACTTTGTCAGAACTCCAAAAGTTCTGTCACCTAAAGACAATGAGAAAGTGAAAGAAAAAAAACCATGAGAAGAGTTGATTTCCCATTTGTTGAAAACAGAACAAGCAAACCTGTTGGATCCACTTCTTTCGCGAGCTTGATCGCATCCGATGTGGCTATGTCTTGATTTGCAGGAGATATTGCTAGTATAAGACAATTAGGCTGTGAACAAAACATAAGCAGCTCACTCAAAACTACTAAAAGCACAATCAAAACTACCAAAGCCATAAGATAAGTGACAAGATCATATTGATTCAAGAGCATCAAGAAGCCAAGAAAAGACTAAGAACTAGCAATACTCACCTTTGCAACGTATGAGCGAACCATGGATTCGATATCCTCAACAATAGTTTCAGGTTGTCCTTCTGTAAACAAATTGACAATGTTTACCAAAAGGAGATCCAAAGGAAGTAATAGAGCCAAAGAAAACATACCAACAGCAACTTTAGTCAAACCAGGTAAATCAATGAGAGTAAGATTCACAACTGTTTTCAGAAACAACACAGCCAAAATCCAGAACAAAAGCTGATGTTAGTTTTGATAAAAAGAAGATCGTAATCCTCGGAAATTCGATAAAATAAACAGACCATTGGGAGAGAAGATACTGAGATGAATAGGAACTGGAGATATCTGTTTGTTCTTCCCAGTGATTCTATCAGTCTCATCTTGAATCTCCTTACGTACCAAAGCTTTAACCAAAACAAAAAATGTCAATATCAAGGATTCACTTAAACAAAACATTCATCAATACATAAATCAACATACAGAAATCAAAGAATTTCTTATTGGTAAGGTGAAGAAACTCAGCATATTCCTCAGTTCCATTTTCAGTCTTATAAAGCTGTAATACCAAAGGCCTTCTCGTAACAATACCTTACAAACACACACACACACACACAAATCTCACTAAGACTCACAAAAATCATCAAAATCGAAAATGTTTAGGGTTAAAAATTCACAAACCAGATCCTCTAGGAAGAAAATCTCTCCCAACAATACTCTCTAGAACCGATGATTTTCCAGAACTCTACACTTAAACAAAAGCGAAACCTTAGAGGTAAGCGATTAAGCGAATAAGGGACGGAGTTTTCCGATGAGACGGAACCTGACCACCGACGACGGCGACGGAAGGAAGAGCTTCCCAGAGGGAAGAGAGAGAGTTATCACCACCGCCATAATCGCCGAGTGCAGTACATGCTCTTTGTAATCGGTTCACAAAATCGATCAAACTCTCCATTTTCGCCGACGGAGAAATTCGAAAATCTCCGATACGAAAATCAGTTTTGGTGACGGAGCAAACAAAACCAGAGAGAGAGAGGAGAAAGTGAGGAAAAACGTGAAAAGTGAGAGCGGGCGTTTACAATATGATCAACCAAACTAAACAAAATTGAAAATTTAGAAAATTTGACTAAAAATTGAATTTTTTTGATATTCTACCATTTATGGTCTTAGGAAAAAGTTGAATATCTTATCTCATTTATTTTTACGTTACTTGACCAAAAAGAAAAAAAGATTATAAAACGAGTGGATTTGCTTGCCAATGGGCAAAAAGCACAGATTTTATTAAGATAAATGATAATGATTTAAATTGTTGTTAACATATAAACATATTATAATCTAACATTTTGACTGCATAGATTCTGAAATAGGTTATTGCTATTAACTGTATGCATAAATAATGCTTTCAAATACTCAAAAGGCTATTTTAATTAGACTTGCTTTTCTCGGTTCATTTCCCAAATTTTAATTAGGTTTCTTTCTCTGATGATTTCCCCAACTTTGTCTTTTTGGATTTCAAACTCTATGCAATATTGTTATAGTTTTATTCTTGTTAATTAATTGTGCAACTTTTCTTTTTCTCAGCTTGTTAATCATGATGAGACTTGAATAACATATAAAAAACATTCGTTCTCTTTATAGTGGCTTTGATGTTGGCTTTTACTCGAAACAGAGAGTATCGGGCTTCCTATATTCGATTACGGTTTATGTGGTCAAAATTCTTATAATCTCTCAGACAACAGATTCTTCTAATTCTTTGTATCATTATGAAGTTGCATAAAACATGGTTCTAGTTTTGTCATCTCACAAAGGCGAATCATCACTAATGGTCATGTGGTTGAGTGCAACTTATGTGCAAATCACGAAGATAAGATCATGAATCAAGTAAAAAGCAGAGGTCCAAGCATTTGGTCATAACTGTGATCTAGCCGTGTTGACGGTTGACATTGATGAATTGTTAAGGAACCTAAATCCATTGATTATCCATCGCATTATGCCTACATCGAATAATTGTTTAGCATGAATGGTTAGTCATGAAATTTACATATAGGGGATACATGGAATAATTATTTAGCATGAATGGTTAGAGATAACATAAACAGTTGCTTCATTTTTTATTTATCAAGATGCTGAGAATTTCTTCTTTCCAAATCAGGTATAAGAATTATCTTTGTTCTTTTCTTGATTGTGTTTCATTTTGCTCTGCCTTCCTCTGGTAAATTTCTCTTTGGTTATCGCAGTTTGGTCACGATGATGATGATTCGGATGATGCGATTCCTGTCGACTTTCCTCCCACCGTCGATCTCAAAGTCCAGCGTCGCAAAAAGATGACAAATGATGCCAAGGCCAAGAAAGGGTCAAAGCTTGTCAAACTCTGTGATTTGTTATAGTTTTATTTTTGTTAAACTTTTCTTTCTTCACAGCTTGTTAATCATGATGAGACTTGAATCACCTATGAGAAACATTCGTTCTCTTCATAGTGGCTTTGATGTTGTTTTTTACTCGAAACAGCGAGGATCGGGCTTCCTTGATTCGATTATTGTTTAAGAGGTCAAATTCTTACACTATCTCAAACAAAAAATTCTCCTAATCCTTAGTATCATTCTGAAGTTGCATAAAACATGGTTCTTGTTTTGTCATCTCTCAAAGGCGAATCGTCATTAATGGTCATGTGGTTGGCAGTGCCGCTTATGTGCAAATCACGAAGATAAGATTAGATTCAAGTAAAAAGCAGAGGTTTAAGCCTTTGGTGTCATAACTGTGATCTTGCCGTATTGACGGTTGACAGTGATGAATTATTAAGGAACCAAAAGCCATTGAATATCCTTCGCATTATGCCTAAGCTTTTAGAGCGTGCAAGTGGGTACTTTGAAAATAATTTAAATTCTGTTATTTTTAATTTTTTTACTAATATAATAATTATAGAGTGGTATTTATACAAATTGGGATTAAATATAAATCTAACTTGTAGATTAACTAGAAGCTAAACATCATTATCCTAATTGAACGTAATAGTATATCTTAATAGTCTGATAATCAGTGTTAACTCAGTTCGATCAAAATGTTATTGAGAATCTAACACATGCAAGTATTATTCAATGGTTTTGAAACACTTGCTAGGGTAGTATTTCATGTGGTAAAAAGTGTAGACATTCTTTTATAGTTCCAAGTTATTCAAAAAATGATTTAAAACAATATTTGCAATCCAAAAACTTCTTACAGAACCCATAGAAAATAAAATGTAAAGCCCAATAATAAAGGACAGTGATCCATTAATAAAGAAGAGAAGGGCCTCAAGTGTGGGTCGAAGCCACGTGGCTAACCCAAGAAGAAACGGACGGACAAGCGTGTGCAATTGCATAAAACGACGACGTCTCACTACCTAACACTTGTCGGCTTCCATTCCACAATCAACGAGCCCCATTTTTATTTTATTTTGCTATCGTCACATTTTTGTCTTCCCTTTTTCACAAATTGTATATACACTGACGAAATAAAAATAATTATGTTAAGTTCTTGGTAAATTTTGAGTAACATCAAACTGTATTAAAAATAGGTTAAAAAATGTTTTTGAAGAACTTAGGGGGTGATTGGGGTGGACTTTAAGAACTGTAGCTTTATTTTAAAGTTTTTAAAGTCTAAAATTTTCCAATCACACTTAAACTGTTCTAAAATCACTCAAAGTTTCTAAAATTTCTCACAGCCAAGAATTTTTTTTTCTTGTACGTTTGTGAATGTTTTTAAAAGCCAACAATTCATGACTTTTGCCTTTTTTAAAGTCACAGTCATAACTATATAAAAAAAAAGTCACAGCCAAAAATATTAACAGTTTTTTTCACAGTTAAAGTCCCAAATAAAAGTCCAAACCAATCACCCTCTTAATTATATTTTGTTCCGAAAATACCACTAAGCCACAATGTAATTTAACTTAATCACTAATCTTAATATTATGTCATTGTATTTTACTTTGTCCCATATCTTTGCATTCATGATCATATATTATGATAATTATTTTGCAAATTTTTGTTACCATAAATACTTAATATATCAACGCACACATAGTTTTGGCAATATATTTCAATTAGACTAAAGTAGACTGGACACTTGATAATATATCATATATGTAAAAAATTTAAACGTGTGGTTATCCAAAATAAAAGCAAAAACCACCTCCAACAACATTATTTTGGGTATATTTCCATGGGAATTTTGGATGAATTGTTCATATAACGTTGACATACCCATGTCCTAAGCACGGTTTTGTCTTAATCCGTTTTAATGAGTCAAATTAAGAGGACGTTTAAGTTTTTATAATAATACTAAATAATAACCTAATCATTACAAAACCCATTTATAAATGAAGTGATATTTTTCTTTTTTGACAATGATAATAAAAATTAAAAAAAAAAAGCAAATGTCAACGACAATACGAATCATGAATTCTATGAAAAAAATGTTCATCTTCCCACTATACACAACACAAAAGGCACACACAAACTATAGTGACGTTAATTAAAAAAAAAAGGAATGATTATCTTTAACCATAAGTATTAATCATCATAATACCCAACACCAGCTAACGTGTCAAGTCTTTATTACTTAGCAAATTTTTTGGTAAAATTGATATTTCTTTCTTCTTCTTAAAAAAAATCAAATCTGAAAAATTCCCAATTTTTACTCCGGCGATTCTCTCTCTCTCACTTCAAAAACAGAAACCAAACCTCAAAAATCAGAACAAGACAAAAATATCTTTTTTTAAACGATGAGGTGTAAAAGACATACAATAGATCTCAGTAGCAGTATCGGAGTTTGTGCTTCTTGTCTCCGTGAACGTCTCATCTCTATCGCCGCATCAACC